>CM076575.1:834119270-834587125 GCA_034641835.2 Pinus albicaulis
TCACCATTGTGGCAAGCTGAATCATTCATCAGAAAAATGTTGCAGCCAAAAAAAATCAGCCAGATTAAAGATCAACTATGAATGGATTGATCCTTGGGAATTGTCATCCACAGTCAAAAGATTGTCTTAGTTCTACAACCACATAGTGCAGCCGACAGTGAAAAGAAGATGGTACTCTCATGCAGTTGAACGGGGGAGTACACCAGTGCAACACTCCTACACCTAAAGGGGGGGAGTTCAAGAATAGTTCACAGAGAATTGTCTCTCCTTTTAGCTGACAAAGGGGGGAAAATTTCAATGAAATTGATGGTGGTTGTCAGACTAAAAATCTCGACAAAACTAGCAAAATCAGCCAATGGGCATCAACAAATTTGCCAGTGGGCAATCGATAGCAAAGAAGTAGTGGGCAGTTTTCCATACAACAAAAGCAACAGAGAGTTGTTTTTGACATCATCAGTCAGTGGACAAACTATGTTGATTTCACGCAAAGGACAGATGGATCGTTTTTCAATTTGGCACGTGATGGAGTTGTCAAGCGAAATTTAGAGATGAATCATACATGCAGCTGACTCATTGTCTCTTCAAATTGCAGTTTTTCAGCATCCAGCTTTGGCGGTTTTTCAGGAATTTTTTTTGAGGATCAACATGAGAACTTGGAAGATGGTTCCTCATTCTTATTTTGGATTAATCATTGAAGGGGGGAATGTTAGCCTCTCTCATAAAACAATAATAAATCCAAAAATAAAATAAATAAATTAAATATTAAAAGTTAGGAATTTATGCCTAACTCTTTAGTTTGGGTTGTTCCTCTAAGATAGGATTTAGTTTAGGTAGCTCCTACATTGATGTGTGTTTGGTTGAGAAATTATCTCAACCAAGGTGTCCAAGATAGCATGCACTATCTTGAGACATTGTCTCCTCATCTATTTAATTGTAACACTACATTATTTCAATAATGAGAAAATATGTGAGGAAGTCGTGAGGCTGAAGCCTTTTCCACCAATATTTTGTCTCTGGTTTATTATGTGTGTTTTCTGTATTCTATGAGTTGATTTGATTTTCAATACATTTTGTATATGTAATTGGGATTTGGAGATGATATATGAAATATCTAGCTAGGATGATGTAGATCTATAATTGTAATGGTGATTTGGCCCAATAATAATAACGGAAATTGGTTGGTAGGGAGATTTACTATGCAATGTGTATGTGCTTGAAATGTTTATGAGTCCATTACAAAAAAAATATTCACTCGAGTTATGTGTACTATCTTTGTTATTTTCTCCCTTTCATATTGATCCATGAACTGATCTAGAAAATTGTAATGGTTAATGTTATATTTAACTAATAAATGTTCCTATTCATCCTCTAAAACCCAAAACCATACACCTAAGTCCTAGCAGTTCTTAAGGTGATACTTTATTCCCTTGCGAAATATTGAAAATTTTTGGTGCTAAGCTAGACTATGATGGAAAACTTTGTTGGCCCCCAAAAGCATAACCCTAGTATCTGAGATAATTTTTCTCCAGAAACTAGAAATATAAGACTTGACTTGATCCAAGGGTTGCATTTCATTAGGTGATCCAACAAATTCCTCCTGGCTTGACTCAATAATTTTTTTTCCAAGCTCTGCCATTTCTAAATCAGAGAGAATAGATCCCATAGGGGTATTTCAATTGGAAATCATCGTGTTATGAAATACTATGTAAACCATAAGTTTCAAGATTCAAATCCCCTATGGGTCAAACCAACAAAAAAATTCAATGAGAATAGAGGCATATCCTCCCTTGGATTATTAATTGAATCCATGAATTCCAAAATGGAATGTTGTGAAGAGAAATAGACATCAAGGGATTCATGTGAAATAGGTCGAGTGATGACCTATGTGGGAAACAAATCCTAATTATATTCCATTTTGGAAAGGAGTTTTTGACCAACATCAGGAGGTGCTAATGGTACCACTGGAGAGGAAATCCAAAGGAGATGGCCATACCCAAGGGTGATCTAATTGATGGGATACATTTTTATGTAAGAGATCATGTGCATGGGATCAATAGTGCATGACAAATTATTAGGCACTAAAGGGCTTGTAGTAGTTAATTTTTTCATCAACATGTAGTATTCAATTTTATTAATTGTAATGCTCTTTCCTTCACGTGGAAAGAAAATCACATGAAATAAGGATCACATGATAACAATCATAGCATAAAATCAACTATTTCCAAAGAGAAAATTATACTCAAGTGGGGCATCAACAACACGATTTCAACCCCAGGCTCAATGGAAAATGTAGGGAGAACTCCCTACGAGGGATTCACTAGGGAAACAATACCATACTACAAGAATTCATATTGGGGGATATATATTAAGGAAAAAATCACATAATATAATGAGCATATTAGGGGGTAAAGGGTTTTATATTGGTAGGTATAAAAAATGGAGCTCGAAGTTGATGGAAAAATATAAAGGGGTATAAAAAATGTTAATGAAAAAACGGATACCTACAAAAACTAGTGAAAGTAGGGGTTTTTTAAATTGGGAATGTGTATTGGGTTCATATTGGTAGGGGTTGAATAATGTGATTTTTAGATGTTTTTTTTTTTTCCCATATGTAGTCAAATTAGCAGTATTTTTTAGTATTCCACGAACAATTGTGATATGTTAGAGGTTCATTGAGTGAAGCCCCCATGAAACTCCCTTAGGTAATAGGATATGTTTCGCCTAGAGTGTGGTAGTTGACTGAACAAGTGCTAGAGAACAAGATATTTTCAACATGTTGAAGCCGTGATTTGTAATATTCCTAATTAGCTTTTAGCTAGTTGGAATATTAAATTTTGTTTTGTCAATAAGATAGATGAATAAGAGGGTAGAGGGACCCATAAATCTCTTTAGTAGGAATAAAACAACTTCTAATGTGAATGTGGATCAGTGCATCTAGATAGGAGCAAGATGAATAAACCACTCCTTGGTGTGAATGTGGGTCAATGCATGTGGATGGGGTCAATTTGACCAAATCAACATCGCAGTCATGGAAGTAGTGGAGACAGTGGAGGACAACGCGTCATCATGGGAGGAAGTCTCCATGAGAGTAGCATCATTATTGAGTGGGACCAAGGTGGTGGAGGCTCAAAAAGCATATAAGGAAGGGGATGGCAGCCATAGAGACCATTCAAAATATTTTTTATGTATTGTCTTTTATGACTTTCTACACGCTTCCGCTGTTTAGCAGAGTCTGTTGTGTTGTTTAGCACAAGGGTGTTTCCGAGCGGAAATCCCACCCTAATCCTCGGGGGAATTCAAGTGCCCACTCGGGAAAGGTTATTTGAGTTACATTACATCATCCAACATCAGGCCAATATTCATACAACAACAACAGCGCAATCTCCTTCAGGAGTTGTGCAATCTAGGAGGGCAGATTCAGTGGAGGGTTAATAACCCAAGTTTTTGAGCTTATCATCCAGTGAGGGGAGTATCCCTTCATCCGGAAAGTTAGTGGGGAGGAGTAGTAGCCATTTTCTTACCAGTTCATCCACCTTCCATCAACCTCCCAACTGCAGTGCGTAATTCATCCCTAGGGCTATATTTTTCATCATTGTCATTTCCGGAAACCCTTTCTGGGTTATCTTGGAATTGTGCTAAAAATCCTAGATCTCTGATCTTGACATTTTCTGAGCACCCAATTAGTAGATCTACACATTCATAGTTTCCAGCAATAATTATTTCCAGTAGGATTCCACAGGCAGAGCCTCCCAACAGTTTATGCAACAATAGTTTCTTATGTCTTGATGTTTAGGACCATTTCAGGCCTGTTTTTCCTAGCTTGAGTGTCTCTTCCTCAAAATCTTGTACTTCATTTCTGCTATTTCTTATAATAAAATGGCTCAGTGAGCTACTCATGTATTTTATGTCTTGATGTTTACTGCATTTTCCATTTTAATGTTCAATATTATTATTTTTCAAATTTTGGAATACTACAATCATATCAAAACATAATATTGGCTTAGCCTATGGGGCACTGCATCTATGACATCTGAAGAAGAAAAACTTCTTACAGACCAGGAGAAGTGGTATATTAATAGAGGTTGAAATTTCGATTCTATAAACAATGAAGAAGAGAAAGGAAAGTCTCCAATATCAGGAGAAATGGATGAAAAAGAGTTTCCAAATATTCTTCTCCAAATTATGCAAGGTATTTCCAAAGAAATCAAGGAGATGAGGGTGGAAAGACATAGTGAAACCCCAAGAGGGTTTCAACATGGATAAAGTTCCAGAAATTCACATCATTGGTGTGAGAAACCATCATTGCAACAAGTTTCACAATGCTCCACCATGCCTACTGTTATACAGAATTTTAATCTACGGATAAAATAAATTCCCTGAGTGTGGTGTTCCTTCACTTAGAAAATAAGAAGAAAGACAACTACTATTTTCCCTAAGGCAAATAGATATATAGAAAGAGAAAGAAGCTACATGTGATACTTTTGCTCTCCTTCTCCTTCTATCGTTGTTGTCATCACTCGCAATCCAACTCAAGCTGCTAGATCAAATCCTGCAATAAAAAATAGAGAACAATAAACAACATACAATATACAAGTATCTGCTTATCTTAATCAAATCAAAACGATTAGTTCTAAGAATACATACATCATCAAGAATAAATTTTACAAGATATATACATATGTATTGAGAAAATGAATATATATCTTTATTAATAGAGTAAGAGGAGAAGATTACAAGAAATAGATCGATTTGTCATCAACCTACTCCAACTTCATTCTAGCCTCATCAAATCCAGCATCATCACAACAACATATCAGTACTTTAATCTCTTATCAAATGAGAATCCAACAACATAACATTGCACAAAATTCTTCTTGCCTAGCATTTAGATGAGTGCTCAATTTATAGGGAAATTGAAGGTAGTTTCTCATTGAATGGATTTATAATAATAGCCAAGACATGTTTCTGAGTTAAGAGGTGGTGGATGGACACTTGGATTCAAAGTATGACACCTATGGACTCTTCTAGAAGGAACTGGCCATGTGGAGATTCCCAGAACAATGATGATTTTTCTCCCAGGTGACCAACGCACCCTTGAGTGTCGGAAAGTGCACTGCAATGCACCCTTGCATGGAGGTATTGGCATTGCAACACAATTAGTTCCTTGCAGAGGAGCGTTGGTGAGTCAGTGGGCCATATATTATATACTTCAAGCCTTGGAAATATCACAATTGAAGCCATGAATGGAATGTCTTCACTTAGGGCATATAGAAACTGAAATATAAGGGGATGATAGACCCTATTCATTGGTCCTGGGGGATGATTCCAAATTTGACCAGGTCTTGGGGGATGATGTCAAAATTGACCTACAATAGTTTCCCCCTAAAGCATGAAGTCAACATAATAATAATATTTGCATGAGATGCTTTACAATGTGATGAGTAAGATCTGAAGCAAACGGTGACCTGCATCAATTTTCAATACATTAAATCATGATATATTTTATCTTGTACATGAATTGTTGAGGGAGGCATACCCATGCTCAACACATAAACTATCATAACATGGACATAATTTAGAAATTCATCTACATTGGAATGCTGCCCGATATAGACATGCCTACAGATATAGGCCCATGTTCGGATGACGATCTGTATGTAAATCCATCATACATATGATGTGTACAAAAATTGTGAAATCCTAGCCCAGATGGATGAAACTAGATCCGAGGTCTTCTTATCTCGTTCACTCGATCGTTCAGGTACAAGTCTAACCATGTGAATATATGATTTGAATTTGAACATGGGAAGACATTGTCTGATTACCAGCCAATGATGTGAGATTTTAACAGATGCGAGAAAACCACCATTGATGTTAATGGCTCTCAAGTTACTGTAGTACAATTTGAAAGGCGTGAATATATGATTTGATGTCGAACCCCAAACGAAATCTCTTGGTTGAAGGTTTGGAAGCAAGAAACTTGATGATGATGTAGCAAGCTCCAAGGTAATAGAATATGTTTCTAAGTAAACTTTCTGGATGATGAGCCGATGTTGATAGGAAGAAACTTTATCAAAAAATGGCAGTAATGATTTCTAAGACAAAATGTGACTTGATATAACAGTGTTCAGGGATGACTATCATGAAAATGAAGGTTTATGAGTATTGCAGAAAGATGAGGAATTACTGGATGACTTCTCTTAAACATATCATCGACACTGAAATGAGTTGGTAGCATTGATCCAAAACCAAAGTGATGATATTATGAACCATAGGTATGATGAACCATTAAGAAGGTTAACCAACCCAAAAGTCACGATGATGGAGTGAAAGTGTAATGTTCAAGAGCGACCTGCTACCATAAAGTGTTTTTTTCTTTTTCCCAAATTTTCCCTAGTCATTGCTGACCAATACCTCTTTATTTTTTAACAAGCTTGAGGAGGGTAACATATGCTTGATCTATAATTTGACCCTTCGGGTGAATCCATCGCTATTTAATAATTTAACGAGTCTAGCGGTAAATGAAACTAGATCTTGCCATGATCGACAAGTCCATCGCTATTTATGTTTTAATGAGTCTAATGATAGTGAAAAACCTGTCCTTTTTCATGTTTAGAGAGTTAAAAAAAGAGGACAAAAAGAAAACTCCATAAGTCCTTTTTCATAAATTTGTCGCTCAGGTCCGAAAAAGTGTAAAATGATACCTGAGAAAACCTCTTAGCCATGTCTGACTAACATTTTCCTTTTTCATAAATAATCTATCTCAGTCCGGAAAAGGGTTAAACTTATACTAAGTAGATGTCATTTAATTTACTTTTACGAGCTCAAAAAGACAAGCGATTGGCAAGCTTTTCACATTATCAGAGCCTAAAAAGAGCTAAAAGAAGACTCTAGGGGGTTCCTTTTTCATAGTTATCAAAGCTCTAAAAAGAGATAAAAGTGTGCTTTAACTCCTTTTTCATTTTTATCAAGGCTTGAAAAATAAGGATAAAACTATGGTTTGTTGTCAAATCATTCTTGAATAAGTGTGCACACTAAAATAACTGTATCAGATATAAAACCTGTTCAAAAAACCATCAAACGGATTAAAATACATGTTTCATAGAAAAAATGAATAAAAACCATAGTCACAACATTAAATATGATTTAAAACAATTAGATTGACTAATTAAAAGAGTTTTTACCATTCATTTTTACTATTCCAAATTTACCATTTTAAAATTAGGAGCTCTAAACCATTTTTTCCCCCAAACTTCAGCGGTTTATTGCGAAAATTTTAGTGGACGATTTCTCTTGCCGTGGGTCAGCCAGAGTAGGGAGAAGATGAGCCAGCAGAGAGGGCTGTTGGGAGAGAAGTCCTTCGAGATTTAGATATGACTGAGACTCTTGCTGAGCTACAACAGCACATGGAGGGATTGACTCTTGGATTCCTGATTGTCGGATCGAAGAGTTACCGGTGATACTACAACGATGTACTATTGGATATGTTTATTGCATAGGATAGCTAGATCAGTAGCTAATTATCATGAGAATCACTAGGTTACTTCGAAATTTTGCATACATTTTGAGGTCAAATGACCAATGTGTCTTGGGCACAATTTTTGTAAAAGCCTATGACTATCTATCTATTTAATTTCAGTCTTTTCCTATGTTTATTGTGAAATCCTATTCAATTATGTGATGTGAATTGAAAATATGTATTTACATGTGTTGCAAATGTATGTTTAAAACATAATTCACTAAAGAATCAGTTAATGTGTTCAAATTTCTGGAAATGTGTTGATATTGAATGTAATCAAAATGTCTTTCGAAAAGTTGAACTCTTAGGAACATACGATGCAGTGTTGGATTTCGAACAGTATAAACACTAGTAAGTTGCAGTACAACAATTTGTGATTCTAACCTAATGATGATGCGGTTAATATCAAATGAAATGAAATCAAAGAGAAGTTATATCAACATGCTATACTCAGCGATATTGTTTGTAGATCGACTGATACAAATCCCTTGAAAGCTCACTGACTCACCACCTGGAACGAAAATGGCCCATGCTGCAGAGGATTGATTCTACATACTACGACTAGCACCATCAACGTACCGAATGAATGGTTCCAAATATTCATATATCTGCAATAAAATGTAAAGTGGATTACTAACTTCAAGAAAACTCTAGAAAAACAAACTAATATAGTAAATGAAATCAAAAGCATATATATAATATAATACAAAAGTTTACTATGCTCAACTAAGCATAGTAGCGTTTAAGATACATTCCATTTCGTGGCTGTGCCAATGGAATTCCATCATAATATACTAACTCATAGGTTCCCTTATCCAAACTCTTTTGACAATGTAGGGGCCATCCCATAGTGGCTCAAATTTTCATGTACCTATCAAATCAGCTTCTTGATCATAAAGTAAGGCCAGGTCACCCTCAGATAAGATGCGAGGCTGGAAATGTTGGTCATATTGCACCTTAATTTGTCTCTTATGGACTTCGTTGGTGAATGCAGCTTCACGATGCATTTCATCTAAATGGATGAGGTTAAAAAGACGTGCCTCTTGATTAGAGGTGTCAGGTAACAAGTCAACAACGAGTTTTAATGATGGTATTTCACATCGGATAGGCAAGATAGCTTCCAGACCATACACAAATTGAAAGGGGGTAAATCCGGTTGCATTTCTCACCAAGCTTCGATATGCCCAGAAAGTCGAGTACAAGATTAAATGCAAATTTCGTTTATGAACTCCCATCATTAGTTGAAGCATTCACTTAAGGATCTTGTTAATAGCTTCAACTTGTCCATTGGATTGTGGATAATAAGGAGTAGAACTATCATGTGACAGTCCTAATTTTGCAGTCAACTTATTCATCATGTGATTGCAAAAATGCTTCCCATGATTTGTAACTATAGCTTGTGGAACACCAAACCGTGAGATGACATGATTGACAAAGAACAATGCAATTGTTTCGCCTATGTTATTGAATGTAGGAATTGCTTCGGCCCACTTGGTAAAGTAGTCTACTGTGAAATAATATAACCATGCCCCCTGGACAAACGAGGGTTGCAGGTCATGAAGTCAATGTCCCATTTTGCAAATGGTACCATAGCAATAACATGATGCATCAGTGTTGGCGGCATGCGGATTTTATGATCAAATATCTGGCACACATGACAACTTCTGACCATGAGGATGCAGTTGCGAAATATGGTAGGCCAAAAGTAACCGACGCAGAGAATCTTATGCATGGTAGCATATCTAGACAAATGTCCACCACAAGCCCTAGCATGACAATCATTTATAACTTTCTCGACCTCCTCATGATTAAGGCACCTCCTTAAAATCGTATCGACACCACGACATTAAAATGTATCGCTGAAGATCAGATAATATTTGCTTAGTATCGAACACGTTGATGTTGAGAGTGAGAGGTAGCGGGTCAGAAAGTTTGGGTTTGGAGATAAATGATAAAATCCCCATACCAAGGATCAGATGATCGGATCAGAAACATAGACTCATCAGGAATTGTTGGTTTTGATGTAGCATCAGTACTATCAGAGGGAAGGTCGTAGAGAAGCTCAGCCAAAACTAAAGACTTCTTTGACTTAGATTTGATGAATTCCAAATCAAATTCCTGTAAAACGACGATCCATTTTGAATATTTTCCTCCTAGCAATTGACGTGAAAAAATGTATGTCATGGGGTTGCAATCCGAAATGACAATGGTCTTCCAGAATAGAATATGATGGCAAAATATTTAGACAACTTGGACGGCCGCCAAGGTGATATTTTTGATGTATGAATAATTAAATTCCATATCATTGAGATTACGACTCAAATAATATATCAGATGTTCTATCCCATTTTCTTCTTGGAAAAATACCATAGCAATGGTTGTATCTGCCGTAACAATATATACAAAATAATCACTCTGATAATTGGGGGGATACATTAATGATGCCCGAACTAGTGTATCCTTGACAAAATCAAAAGAAGCTTGCACAACCTTATCCCAATGGAAGGGAATCCCCTTTTTCAAGAGATGAGTAAATCCTTTAGCCATTTCGACGTAGTTGGATATGAACCACCATAGAAAGTTATAATTTCCTTTAATTTTTTGTAACTGAAGTAAATTTGATGGCGTAGGAAAATCAAGAATGGTCTGAACCTTTAGTGGGTCGATTTGAATTCCATATTTTCAGATGACGAATCCTAGAAAACGACCAGAACAAACACAAAACACACATTTGTGTGGATTGAGGCGTATTTTTTAGTGTCGGCAACATAAAAAGATAGCTCTCAAATGAGTCGGGTGATCAGTTTGGTTTTGTGAATATGCAGGTAAATCGTCTAGATAAGGTTGAACAATGTGTTTGATGTCATTGAAAGCATAATCCATTGCTCTCTGAAATGTTTCCCCAATGTTCCTTAAACCAAAAGGGAGTTTACGATAAGTGAATGTGCCCCAGAGACAAATGCACATTGTCTTATATTGGTCCTCTAGGAAGATATTTATTTGATTGTAACCAGAGAATCCATCCATGAACGAAAATATTTCACATTCGGGCACATAATCGTCAATAATATGGTCAATAAAGGGAGTAGGATAGTTTTCTTTTGGACAAGCAAGATTGACATCCCGATAATTGAAACACACTCTAATTTTCACTTATTTGTGCATGACAGGAACAATGTTGGAAACCCAATCAGTAAGTGGAATAAGGTAAATGAAACCAACATGCAAAATATTTTCAACTTCTGCTTTAATGGCAGTAGCCTTCTTCGGATGAAGAGGACGAAGGCGTTGACGTACCAGTCTAACACCAGGGTATATTTTAATGGTGTGTTCAACGATAATAGTATCTATGCTTGTAATTTTCTCATAAGACCAAGAAAATATATATCAGAATTCACGAAAGAGAGTGCGATAAATTTCGAGTTCGGATGGAGAACAAGACACGCTGACATGAATGTTTTCTACAACGTCGGGTTTGGTAGAAATATCTATAGAAATGGTTTCTTCAATATTTGATAAGTTTCGCTCGAATTCGATAGCATTAATGGGAATATAATTTGAAAATAAAGTATTTATCAAAGGGTGCTATAGTTCAATAAAATTATCTTCTTCATAATCCTAAAGATGGGAATGATGATGATGATCTTCCCATGGTTCTCCTTCTGGCATCATGGATTCCACAATGCTCTCATCAACCAAGAAAGTGGATAAAAAAGGATCATATGGAGTACTTAAATCTAATGAACGATTGACCCAAACGATCGATGATGATGATTTCGGATTTGCCGCCCAAGCCATGTAGATTGATTGCTATGCGAGTTCAATTGGGCTGGGTGGCAGGAATTCATCCAACGTAACAACTTCGAAATCATCGGTAATCTTCCTTAAGTCAGATAAAGTGGAAGATATCATGCAACAGGTCTCTATTCTTGCAATTTCTGCTGATGTTGCAGGCAGCGGTAATGCAAAGGTGCCCATTAGGGAGAATCCTTTAAGAGTCCTACACTAATGTTTTTATGTGCTAGCTGGGGTGCGTGAATTAATGGAAAACTTCCAATTACCTAGGAATTTGAGGAAAATAAGGAGAGTTGATTGATTACTGTGATAACACATTTATGAGGGAAGGAAATCATTCTAAAGTAAGTAGAGACGATTGTAGTCAGAGCGTAAACCCATGGCCTTCCAAGTAAATTATTGTAGTCAAGGGGTCTGTCAACGAACTCAAATTCAATAGTTACCGTTTTTCCCCCTAGTTCAACATGCATGTTATTAATGATACCGCAAGGCTTATATGTACGTCTGGAAAAATATTTCAACGTCGTAGGCGATTGAGATAAGTGTGGCAGGCCAAGTGAATTCCAGCAGTTTAGAGACATAATGAAAGTAGATTCTCCCTCATCAATAATAGTGCAAAGAATGAGGTGATTGAGAACATTTTCTTGGATGTAGAATGCCAATTATGATGGTAATTGTGGCACATATCCCGTATGATTAAAGACTACAAGATTGGAATCTGTCGGATCGATTCCATCAATTGCTGACAAAAGAACCTGTTTCTAGGAGGGAAAATTTTGAAGTACCTCAATCATCGACATCGTTGAAGGTGACTGAGCCAAATATTCAACTATATTATAATTTTTAGCAGCTCAAGCTCGAGGATTGAATGTCAACTTATGGACAACTCCCTTCAGTGGCTTTATTGTTAATTCTGGAATGGCAGTTGGTGGAATTAATTCCATGCACAGATTCGTGGTCAAGGTAGTAGGTTGATCAGTAGCCTAAATACCATACTCTTTATTTTGCGTTGACACAAAAACATCACTTTTTGGCTTTGTGACAAAAATCATAAGCCCTTGGGAACTAGAAGTTGGATCAATAGCAACCATGTTTGTGTTTGGATTCGGAAATGTATCGGTCAGCACAACGGATGCAGTCGAGGTCTTAAGAAATTTTAAGACTTCGGCGCAGTGAGGAAAGTCTCGAAAAAAGTGTTCATCATTAAATATTATGCAAGGGTAACGAGGTTTCTGATTGTTTCTAGATTGTTCCAGATGATCGTTCCTGTGGGGTTGAATTTTTATTTTTTTTCATTGTCCCCTTTTTCTTACTTCCAGGTTGCTTGTCGCTTTTGCCTTTGTCAGACGACACAGTATGAATTTCGGAAGAAGGTGCAAGATCATATGAAGTAGAGTGTTGTGTGCTTGCAGTACCGATCATATCGGTTCCGACATGAGAGTCCTTAGATGGAGGAGGAACAATAAAATTAGATAGCGACGTGTTGGGAATTTTCTCATAGTGTGTGCCAGACTGAGTGTAAATAAAATCTAAGTACTGGGCACAAGAAATGACCTAATATTTAGTGATGATGCCACCTTTAGCCACATCCCTGATGATAGATGGCAGCAAGGACTTAATAAACCACTCAGAAAGGAGCTGATCAGGAGCAAATGTTTTTACCATTCTACGACGTTGATGCCACTCATGAATATGATCAGAAATTTGAGTAGCATTAGTCTATTTAAAATTGGTCAACAGTTTCATTCAAGTTTCATATCGTATGGGTAACCATAAGTGGGTCAAAAATATAGTAGCTAAGGAAGTGAAATTATCAAATGAAGCTCGTGGTAACTCAATGTACCACTTAGTGACCAGACTAGTGAGTGTACGCTGGAAAAGACGTAGTCAAACAGAGTCATCATTTAAGGAGTTGGATGAGCACCACAAATGATAAGTCATAACATGCATTGATGGGAATTTTCCAAGGTTTCAATTGAATTTAGGAATGTTGGAGGGTAATTTATGTAGTATCACCGGCCACCAAGGAGAATAAATGATGGGGTCATTGGTAAGCCGATTTAAATAAGGTAATTCTAAAGTTGCGACAAATGGTGACTGTCGATTTAAGTCAGGTTGAGCATAGCCAGGATATGATGGAATTGCTTGGGAAATAGGCCTTTGAGCACCAACATAAGGCATTTTTTGCTGGTAACCCAGATAGGGGTTGTTTTGATGATGACCAAACGCTTGAGGTTTCTGTTGTCCAAAACTTGGGTAAGCTACTTGTTGGAATGATTGTTGTGGAATTTGTGGTTGTGGATGCCAAGGTGACTACCCACCAATATTATAGCCCAAACTAGAATCTCTTGAACCCATTTGTGAATAGGTAAGACCCGGTTGTGCCTATGACATCCCATAATATGGTAATCCATCTTGTGAATGAAAAATTTTGGATATAGGTGGTTGTTGTAAACTAGCCGAAGGAGTCGCAGTACGAGGGCCCAAAACTTGAGGGTAATGGGTTGAAGGACCCGCCTGAGATGGTTGAAGTACAACAATATGAGCTTGTGAAAGGGGTATTGAAGTATTAACAAGTGGAGTAGATGTGGGTGCAATAGGTTGAGCCAATTGATATGAATGCACAACCGTTTGTGGTTGAATGGGCATAATATGCTGCCAATGACAAACATTCATTCCAAAATTAGGGTGACCATAAAATGATGGAGTACTGTCAAAATGGGTGACAATAGGTTGCCCCCCAGCATGAGGAGTATAATAAGATGGAATATATTGTTCTCCAAATGGTAGGAGTCCGGTTCATATTATATTAGATGGAATATACCCAGATGGACCAGCTTGATGTTGCACTGAAGATGCATACCAAGGATCAAACCATCCAGTACTCATTAGAGATGTACCACATAAAATACCAGAATATTACATGGGTGAAGTCCATGGATTTGAGGATGCACAAGAGTAGGTTCCAGATAATGATTGGTAACGTGATTGGACAAAAGGGCCACCATATAGATGTGACTCTAGTGATGTGGTAAACATCGACGGAGTAGCAACAATAGATGTTGTCGCAATTGTAATAGATGGTACAACCAGAGATGTTGACTTAGCCATGGTCATACGACCCAGTGTATACCCTATAGGATCTACGGAAACTCGAAGTGAAACGGGATCAAAAGAAGCAGTGTATGTCAACCGAGGAATAGTCTCGTAAAGATAAATCCCTAGTGAAAAATTGGTTGGATTTGGAGGGTGTGTGTCTTGTTGAGGTTCTTCCTCAATCAAAATCAAACCAGGTGGAAGGATTTCACCGTTAGGCCCAAGATATATTTCAGGTGGTTGACTGCATGATATGGGAGAATTAATGGCTACGATCGACTAAGGATTGACTGATACCAGAAAAATTTTCGATTGTTTGACTTTGGGATATAGATGTTCTGGTAAAAGTATGATGGGATCCAGATCAAATTATAGTTAAACAATGTCGGGTTCGGGAGGTATGGTCTCACTGATTGGATGGATCATGTCCACAGGTAGCTGTGAGGACTCCATTTCAACAACAATGGATGAACCAAGATGTGTATAAACGACTCAAGATGACTCTGGTATGTGTGATGATGATGACGTACTAGAGGTACTGATTGTATTGGTTTTGGTAGAACGATGTCACCTTCACGGGCCAGAAATGGATTCCAGTGGTAAAGGTGGTTTAAGTGCTATTCTATGCGAACGATGGGGAAAAGGATGTTCTTCTTCCATGATGACTGATTGATTTTGTTACAAAAACAAATACACAAAACAAAAGGGTAGTTCTAGGAAAAAATTTTACCAAGTAATTATGAACTGCAGAATACCTCTTGGCAAACCGGGAAGTATGGGTAGGAAATCTCCTCGAATATTGTGTTCGGTGTATCACAAGTTACAAGGTGACTGACTCGGTTACCTTTGGATGGTAAGAAACCTAATGTTTTCCTACCAAATATACCCGAAGGTACGTGGGGGCCCAAGTCTGTATTAGTGCTGTCTAATGCGAAACCACACAGTGAGAGTACCCCCTTATAATTTTCATACTAGAACACCGCCCTATATACCCGAAGGTACATGGGTGAGCTCTGATATACTTACATACGTGGAGTGGGATTTCACAGTTGGAATGTATGATTGACAAGTTAGTGACAAATACTATGTTTAACAATGTGGGAACATATCTCTAGCCTAGACCTTCTAAATGTTATTGTTAATGTTACAATGCTTTATTAGGTTGATTGAGGTTAATTTTATGTTGATCTTGTTTAAAAGTTTTTCTTTGAGGTTCACCACGTGATGTAATGGAAATTCCTAAAAATGCAAACTAAATTATAAGCAAACTTTTCAATTTAGCTTTTTCAATGAAAATCCTAGCTACTAAAGGGAAAGAGCAATCAGTTTTTGAGCATACAACAAAGAGCACAAACTAAATGAATATTTCCTTAACTTATTCCTATGCAACACACACAATTCTCTAGATGCACATGCATGCTTTTCTTTTCATATCCCTTTAATTTGAATGAGAGAAATGAAACTAAATGCATCAATCAATCAAAGAAATGTTTTCTTTTGAGAAATGAGGAATGAAACAACAATTTCTCTTGGGAAAATGGAGAATGAAACTACAATTTTCCTACGAGAAACGAGGAATGAAACAAAAATTTCCTTTTCAAAAATAGAATTGATCTAATGCAAAAATAACTACTTTGAATTTTATTTTCCAATTGTAAAGAAAACAACTAATGAAACATTGAAAATTTTACTTTTCAAAGGAGGAAGAACAAGAAAGTTTACTAGTCTCTAAGAGTAATCAAACATCTGAGAATAAGACAGAAAATTGGCTGAAACTTAAAGAAATGACAAATTTTGATGCAATTTGGTTGGCTGAGGAGCCAACACAGCCTCTAAGGGGAGACAGCGTGTTGCAAAGCACCCCTGAATGGAACACAGTGAACTGCAGTGCACTGTACCCTGAACAACGGTGCATTGGGCGTAATTAGGTTTGAAAAAAAAGTAGCTAAACACACTTATAATGCAATTTTTTCATTAAAATGACTGATAATAGAAGGTAGATGCTACTGATCAAGGTAAACAGAGGTATAAACACTAGGAATGATGGGATTCTCCCAGTCACAAATTTTTTATATGGAATTTTAATCTATAGATAAACTAAATTCCCTGAGTGTGGTGTTCCTTCACTCAGAACAACAGAAGAAAGAAAAATAGATATACAAAAAGAGAAAGAAGCCTACATGTGATACTTTAGCTTTCCTTCTCCTTCTGTCTTTATTGTCGTTTCTCTCAATCCAACTCAAGCTACTAGATCAATTCTTGCAATAAAAAATAGAGAACAACAAACAACATACAATATATAATTATCTAATTATCTTAATCAAATCAAATAGATTAGATCTGAGAATACATACACCATCAAGAATAAATTTCACAAGATATAGACATATGTATTGATAAAATGAACAAATATCTTTATTAATAGAGTAGAAGGATAATATTACAACCAATAGATTGATTTTTTGTCAACCTGCTCCAACTTCATTCTAGCCTCATTGTTTGTGCTCAACCTAGTCTCCTAAATTGAGTTCATTAATTGTCAACCAGGGTTGGTAAACTGTTGAAGTGAGGTGCACTATATGTGCCTAGGTATTTGTTTCTCACTACGTTGTGTTTAGTGTTTTATGATGTTTTTGGTTTTTTTATGATTTTATGTTCACAAGGGAAAGAACTAAATGCTGATGGAAAGAAACTACTGGTTAAAAACAGAGTGAAGCCTAAATTATGGATGACAAATGACAAATGCAAATACTGAAACAAAACAAAGCCTAAAATATGGCTAGCAAAATACAAAGCTTGATAATGACTTCAAGGAAATAAATCACAACATGAGCTTAACTTGTCCAATTGATTCATTAAAGATGTTTTGGAAGAGCTTGAGAAATGGGCAATTAAGTGTAAATGAAGTTCTCCTAACTAAACAATCAAACAATCAACTTACAATGTTACAACATCTCATCCATGATTAAAGGTCTATTGGAATATATTTGGAAAAGAACATTTGTAGCATCATAAGACTTCTATTCTAAACTAGCTTCTAATTTTGTTCTGCAACTCAATTTAAGACCACTAGGCCTCATTCCAAAAGTTATAGATTTCCTTTTTAGAATGGTCTTTTGAGAAAAGGCTTGTTTGTGAAATGGTAAAAAGGTTGCAAAATAATCTAGGTCTTAGACTGATACTAACTCTTGTCCAAATGATTATGTATTAATATATGGTTGGAACAAAAGAAGTTTTGTAAATAATGAAGACCGTGGTATTTAAATTAAACAACTAATATAACTTAAAAATGCAATGGATGACAACTAGACTGGAGTGCTAATATAGTGAGCTAAAACTGAGCTAAAGTGCCACTAGTCTATTTGAAGTACAGTGAACAATGTTAGACTGAAAAGCCATTATCAAACTGAAAATGAAATGACAGAACTAAACCACATGCATTCTACCTCTGGAGTGCTATAACTAAGTTAACATGCAACTAACCTACGGAATTCTACAGTCCATTCCGTTCAGTATGAATGATGTTTTGGAAGAGTTTGTGAGAACAAGTATGGCTATATCATTCAAAGTAATTAAACATAAACACAAGACTGAAAGCAAATACAACTCAAATCCAAGACATCACAGCTACTTCTTACTCATTGTTATGATATTTTGGAAGAGCTTTGTAAGAGTAAGATTGGCTATGCTACTTGGTGTAAACTAGCAACTAAAACCTACACTATCACAGTTGTGCCTTATCCTTCATAATGATATTTTGGAAAAGTTTATTAGAGTAAGTTTTAACTGTGATAACTAACGAAAGTAAATGCAACTAAAACCTACACTATCACAGTTGTGCCTTATCCTTCATAATAATATTTTGGAAGAGTTGATTAGAGTAAGTTTGACTGTGATAGTAAATATAAACAAATATGAACGTAAGCTTCAGAAATCTACTTAAACTAGAAATAAAAGCGAGACTAAAACACTTGTCTACTGTATAAACAAGGCCGCTCAGGAGGCAGGGGCCCTCTACCACCAGAGTAGCACGAAATCTAGTTCAAAATCGACTCAACGCGTTCAAGTAAATGCTGCTTCTTTCATTAAAGAGGAATCACCTCAAAACAGAGTATTCTCGCACTTCAAAGATCTAGCAGTCAACCATAAAATCTAACCAAAATCTAACCTTTGTCTCTCGGTTTCCCGAGCATATTTATAGCAAATTTACATAACAAAACTTGAGATAATACATGGATTACTGTCTTTCCATATTAAAATCGAACTAGAACTCTAAAGGTGGCATCGTAATATGACAAAGGACATTTGGACTGTCCCTGTCCTATTAGGAGTCTATCTCCTAGCTTGAGTTCTCACGTGCATAACCACGTACAGAATTCCATTCGATCTTCATGGAGAGCAACAAATGCTAAGGGCACGATGTGGAATATGACCATGTGTGGCTTTCCCTGAGAGGACATCTGGAACCTGCTTAAACATGAGGATGGCTGCAGAATTGGCAACTAGCTACAGAATGTCTGCATTCTGTAGCTAGTTTCAATTCAAAAAGTACACAATCATAAAAACATAGCAAGTTAGCCACGATATTCATTCTTAAAGCAATTTTAACTAATTTCATTGATCATTTGAGCCTGGGATTAATAATGGATAAAAGAAATGGAGTGGAATATGGTGGAAGAAAGAACATTCTTGGAGCTCAACACTCATCACATCCAGCATCATCTCAACATCATATCAATACTTCCAATCTCTTATCAAATGAGAATCCAATAGCATAAATTTTCACAAAATTATTCCTTTCTAGAAATTAGATGAGTGCTCAATTTATATGGAAATTGAAGGTAGTTTCTCATTGAATGGATTTCTAATAATAGGCAAGACATGTTTCCAAGTTCATAGGTGGTGGATGGAAACTTGGATTCGAATTATGACACCTATGGACTCTTCTAGAAGGCATTGGCCATGTGCAGATTCCTAGATGACCAATGCACCCTTGAGTTTCGGGAAGTTCACTGTAGTGCGCCGTTGCATGGAGTTATTGGCACTGCAATGCAGTTAGTCCCTTGCAAAGGAGCGTTGGTGACTCTGTGGGTCATATAATATATACTTCAAACCTTGGAAATATCACAATTGAAGTCATGAATGGAATGTCTTCACTTAGGGAATATAGAAACTAAAATATAAGGGGATGATAGACCCTATTCATTGGTCCTGGGGGATGATGCCCAATTTGACTAGGTCTTGGCAGATGATGCCCAAATTGACCTATAACACCTATGTTCCTAGTAGAGGGAAATGGGGCTGGAGAACCCCAAGAGTAGGAGGCTCTTGGTGATTACTTCATGGAATATGAATCTCAATCTCAAAGGTTCAAAGAGCATATGAAATTCCAAGAGTTCTGTCAGATCAAGGATAACAGAAGATCCTGTAATAAAAATAGAAGTGGAGGGTACATGTAGAACAATGATCTACATCGTGCTATGGGTAGATTATTTCTACCCACTTTTGATGGGTCACCCAAGTGCACAGCCAAGGATTGGGTAGAAAAATTAGACATCTATTTCCAGCTTAACCAAGTTTTAGAGATTGAAGCTATTAAGATAGTAGCACTACACCATGAAGGTGAAGCACATGAATGTTGGTTTCATAGTCTATCTACATTGGGGAATGCAGGTGTGACTACATATACAGAATTCAGCCAGAGGCTGGTAGAAATATTTGATCGAAGAGATCCAGAGGCACACTTTGTGTAGCTAGCTAAGCTCAAGCAGCCAGGAAATATGGAGACTTATATCTCTGAATCTCTGAAACTTTCATTCATGGTACCAGATATGTCTAAAAATAGAAGAGTATACATGTTTATTGATGGGATATTAGAGCCTTTGCATGGGTTTCTAAAATCCACTAGACCAACTACGCTCCAAGATGCCATTGAGAGGGCTAGGGACTTACAGGATTCTTGGCCAAGGGAAAGAGCTCCATTCCAACAAAAGCCTGCCTTTCAGTCAAAGGGGAAAGATATGAAAGTTCCTCACTCAAAGGGGAACCAAGACAAAGGATCTCTTAGTGATGATGTCTAGAGAGATTTGAGGAGGAGGAATCTTTGGTTCACTTTCCAAGAATCATGGGCACCAAGGCATCGGTGTACTGTCGGAAAGGCACATTATATCGAGGTATTCTCCAATAGTGAAGAGGAGGAAGAAGAAGAGTTGGAAGGAGATACCAGCGTTATAGCACCGGGAGGAGATCCACCACCTCCAAGAGGTGGAAAGGGAGAATTTTCTCCCACTGGAGGAGCCCTTGTAGCTTTGTGGGTAGTTCCCAAGTATATGAATTTGAGAGTCTGAGGCACTGTTAAGGGGAAACAGGTGTTGGTATTGATAGTCAGTGGGGATACCCATAATTTCATTAATACCCAATTAGTGCAAAGGAGAGGCATTACCACAGACGATTTCGAAGGATTCTCAGTTTTGGTTGCAGGATCTAGAACCATGCAGTGTGTGAAGTATGTTCGGGAATTGACTATCACTTTGGGGACTTAAACATTGAGAGATCACTTATTTGTGGTTGATATTCCCGACACCAATGTGATATTGGGTGTACAATGGTTGATCACAATTACAATGGGGAAGGTCACCACGGATTGGGAGACCTTGGAGATGGAATGGACAGATAAGAAGAGTGGTAAGTGCCAAATGATCAAAGGCATGCACACCTATCCACCTCAGATAGTCTTGGCACATATGAGGGAGGCTGATTTGTGCAGAGGATACATAGAATTGACAATAGAACTGCGTATGTCAGAGGCAGGAGGCAAGGGTGCGCCAATCCACAGAGATGTGCAGTCTATTCTAGATCACTATTCTACATTATTTGGGGACATACCACTGGGAAGGCCACTAGACCGAGGGTTTGAGCATACTATTGAGTTGGGGCAGGGGATCCAAGAAGTGATCACCACACCCTATATGCATCCCAAATCCTACAGGGATGGGATTGAAAGAGCTATTCAGGAGCTCTTGGCTTTAGGACATATCCAACCCATCACTAATCCTTTTGCTTCTTCTGTGGTCTTGGTGAAGAAGAAGGATGGTACATTGAGGATGTGAATTGAATATAGAGCCTCAAATAAGAAGATAATGAAGAATAGGTAGTTGATTCCCATGATTGATGAGATTATGGATGAACTGAGGGGATCAAAGTTCTTTTCAAATATTCATTTGAGGTCGGGGTACCATCATATCAAGATAAGGGATTAGGATATCCCAAAGACTAAATTTATATGTCATTATAGCCACTTTGAGCTCTTGGTGATGCCCTTTGGGTTGACCAATGCTCCGAATACTTTTCAGTATTGTATGAACCACATCTTCCATGGTCAACTGAGGAAATTTGTACTGGTTTTCTTTGATGGAATTCTTATATACAACCGCACATGGGAGGAGAATCTGAAACATATTGAGACAGTATTACACATTCTGGAGGAGAATAAATTCTATGCTAAGCTCTCCAAATGTTACTTTGGGCTCACAGATATGATTTATTTGGGCCACATCATCAGAGTGGATGGAGTAACGGTCCATGAGGAGAAAATATGTTCTATTAGGGATTGGCCAGAGCCAAATAATGTAACAGAACTTCAGGGATTTGTAGGCATCTACACCTACTACCGGAATTTTTTCATAGGGTTCCCCTAACTAGCAGCACCAATCATAGATCTGACCAAGAAGGGAGCATTTGGTTGGCCAGATAGTGTGCATAGGGCCTTTTATAGGCTCAAGGAGGTGAGGAGAAATTTTCTGGGTTTGGTATTGCCAGATTTTACCCAGCCCTTTGTGCTGGAATGTGATGCTTTAGGGGAGGGCATTGGAGCAGTCTTGAGGAGGGCCACTCCATATCTTTTGAGAGTCGGAAGTTGCTGCCTCATGAGAGGTTGTATCCCATATATGGTAAGGAAACATTGGCCAAATTTAGGCAGTATTTGGTGGGAAACATATTCCGAGTGAATACTGATCACAACAGTCTTCGGTATTTTCTTGAGCAGAAGTAGCTACAAGAGAGGCAACAAAAATGGGTTAGAAAAACCAAAACATATGACTTTGACATTGAATATGTCAAAGGGAAGAGAAATGTGGTAGCATGTGCCTTATCACGGAGACCAACAACAATGTCATTGATGAGTGTGGACACAGATTGGAAGGCCCAACTATTGATGGAGTATTCTAAATATCGCTTCACATGTGAGATACTAGATGGGCAGGTGACCGATGAGAGGTATAGAGTGATGGATGAGATCATCTATTACGGGGACTAGATCTTCTTGACTAGAGATTATAATCTCAAGGAGAAAATTTTGCATGTCACACATGATTCACCACTCTCAGGCCACCAAGGTTTCACAAAGATATATCGGGCCATTAGGGAGAGATTCTCATGGAAGGGTCTCAAGGAGGACATGTTCCAGCACATCAAGGAGTGTGTAGTTTGCCAGCAGAATAAACGAGAGAAAAACCATCCTGCATGGTTGTTACAACCACTTCCTATCCCATAAGGGAAATGGGCCCAGAATTTCTATGGATTTCATTACCGATTTGCTAGAAATACAAGGCAAGGATTGTATCTTTGTGGTCATTGATCGACTAAAAAAGTATTCACATTTCTTTTCCATTTCTTCACGGTACACTGCTTCACAAGTGGCCGAGCTCTTCTTTAGAGATATTTTTAGACTTCATGGTCTTCCTAAGACCATAGTCAGTGACATATATAGTTTCTTCATGGGTGAATTTTGGCAAGATATTTTCTGTTTGGTGGGTATGGATTTGACACTGATTACCAGTTATCACCCCAAAAAAAATGGGCAAACAAAGATAGTAAACAAGTGGTTGGAAGGCTACTTGCTAAACCATGTTTTGGGGCAGCAAAGAGCATGCTTGCGATGGCTCCCATTAGAGGAATTTTTAGGTCTAAAATGGGCCTCCTAAGAAAAATTTACAACAAAAATAAACTTTATAAGAACCAATAGGATTCAAGATGATGATGTCAACCATGGGGGATGATTCACCATTTTTTAAGTAAAAGGGTAAAAATATTAAAAAATAATAAAATAATAAAACTACTTTTTCAACTCGTATTTTCAACATATCTCCCAAAGTTTTTACTCAAATTTCGAGCAGGAGTACTTGTTGGATGCAAAATTAATTCATCATCCAAGGAGTACCCATGTTGCATACTTTCTATGGACCCTGCTACATGAAAAATGAGAAATACATTAGAAAATGTGATTGCAATCACGTTTTTCATGTATTTATCATTTTTCGTGTAGTAGGACCCATCGAAAGTATGCAACATGGGTACTCATTAGATGAGGAATTAAATTTTTGTATCCAGCGAGTACTCCCACTCAAAATTTGAGTAAAAAATTTGGGAGATAAGTTGAAAATATGGGTTGAAAAAGTAGTTTTTTATTTTTTCCCTCTAAAATTTGATGATGTAATCAAATCTTATTTTATTATTTCCCCTATTATTTTATAATTTCCTTAGGAGGCCCATTTTAGACCTCAAAGTTACCCTAATGACTTGGGAGAATATTTCTACAATACAACATTTCATATGTCGATCGGTTTGTCTCCATTTCGGGCTCTATATGGTTATGATGCTTTATCATTTGTTGATGTGATGTTTAGAGAAAGCAAGGCTCCTAGAGCCAAATAGTGGATCCAAGAGAGTGAGGATATACTCTGTTCTCTTAAGGACAACATTGCTACGATCCAAAATCAACAGAAGTTCTATGCAGATCGTGGTCGAGTGGAGAGACAGTTTGAGGCGGATGATTTGGTCTATCTCCATCTTGAGCCTTACAAGAAATCTACGCTGAAGGTGAAGGGGGTTGAGAAGGTTAAGCCCCATTTATATGTGCCATATAGGGTCATCTGTCATGTTGGGGAAGTAGCATATGAGTTGGAGCTCCCCATTGGGTGTAATATCCATAACATTTTTCATGTCTCATGCCTCAAGAAGGCCATTGGACAACATGTAGTTGCTACTATAGATCTCCCACCTATTGATGATGAGGGCCATATGGGTTTACAACCAAAAGTTATCTTGGATACTTAGGAGAGGCAGCTAAGGAAAAGGGTGGTCAAAGAATATTTGGTTCGATGAAGGAATCTATCGGATGAGGATGCTACTTAGGAAGGAGAGAAGATTTTGCAGCATCCATTCTTGTAGTTGCTTGAGGACAAGCAACATTTGAGAGGGGAGGACTGTAATATTCCTAATTATATTTTAGCTATTTAGAATATTAAATTTTGTTTTCTTAATAAGATAGATGAATAAGAAGGTAGAGGGACCCATAAATATCTTTAGTAGGAATAAAACCAATTCTAATGTGAATGTGGATCATTGCATCTAGATAGGAGCAACATGAATAAACCACTCCTTGGTGTGAATGTGGGTCAATGCATGTGGATGGGGTCAATTTGACCAAATCAAATACACAGTCATGGAGGTAGTGGAGACAGTGGAGGACAACATAGTCATAATTGGAGGAAGTCTACATGAGAGTAGCATCATTATTGAGTGGGGACAAGGAGGTTGAAGCTCACCGAGCATATAAGGAATGGTATGGCAACCATAGAGAACATTCTAAATATTTTTTATGTATTATCTTTTATGACGTTCTGCACGCTTCAGTTGTTTAGCGGAGTCTACTTTGCTGTTTAGCACAAGGGTATTTCAGAGCGAAAATCCCACCCTCATCCTCGTGGGACATCGAGTGCCCACTCAGGAAAGGTTATTTGAGCTACATTCCATCATCCGGCATCAAAATCGTAGTCTCCTTTAGGAATTGTGCAATCCAGGAGGGAAGATTCAGTGGAGGGTTAATAACCCAAGTTTTTGAGCTTATCATCCAGTGAGGGGAGCAACCCTTAATCTGGAAATTCAGTGGGGAGGAGTAGCAGCTATTTTATTATTAGATCAGGCACCTCCCAGCATTATCCCAGTTTCAGTGCATAATTCAGTCCTAGTGCAACATTTTTCATCATTGTCATTTTCGGAAACCCTTTCTAGGTTATCTTAGAATTGTGCTAGAAAGCCTATATCTCTGATCCCGACATTTTCTGAACACCCAATCAATAGATCTTCGCATTCCTAGTTTCCAGCAGTAGTTATTTCTAGTATGATTATGCAGTCATAGCCTCCCAAAAGTTTATGCATAATCCATTTCTTATGTCTTGATGTTTAGGGCCATTTCAATCTTGTTTTCCCTAGCTTGAGTGTCTCTTCCTCAAGCTCTTGTTTCTGCTATTGCTTATAATAAATTTCTCAGTGATGTTCTCATGTATTTGATGTGTTGATGTTTAATGCATTTTCCAGTTTTGTGTTCAATATTCTTGTTTTTCCTATTTTGGAATAATACATCATACAAGTGGAGGATCCTTCATCTACAAGAGTTCAAAAAATACCTATTTTAAAGCTAGAAAATGAGATCTAAAACATGAAATTATGGGATAATATATGCCTAATTGCATCAATGTTAAACATAATCATTGTAGACCCTAAAGGATAAGTCCCTCCAATAGCAGTCAACAAGGCTCCACACTACATTGGATAGCTTTGCAAAACCTCCAAAGTAGACATGACACATGTTTCTTGGGATAGATGCATCCCTAACATTAGAATTATGTATTTACCAATGGATAATTCCCTTAAATGGGAAAGCCATCGTCTCCAAATTATTATCTATCATTAGAGTTCCATTGGGTTGAATGGGGATGATTGGGTACTTAGTATAAGAACTACTCTCTAAATACTCATAGTTTGTTACACTTATACTCAAGTTCATTGCTTCATTACACACAAGGACGTGCAACGGTCCTCCATTAAAATTTGGTCCTATCATGCCCCCAAGTGGAGGAGGGGGATGAATTGTAGCCATTATTTTGTTGGAGTTTTGTTGGGAATGTATGTGTCAACACAGTAGGCTACTGTCCAATATCCGATTGTACTAAGAGGTGATGAATTTCATCCATTCATGGGAATTCATGAGTGATTTATTCACCTTGAAAAATCTTATCATGAAGTTTGAAATTACATTTTCATTCATTCATGCCCCCATTTATATTGGGTTGGGTTTGTTATGTCTCTTGAGAATTTGGAGAAGGATTATTTTTCTTGTTATTCCTATTTTTACTTCTAGGTTGTTGATAGATTTTATGTTGTGTGGACTGCACTATGTGAATCTCAGTGATATGATTAGGAGAATTTGATTGTTGAGAACTAGGCATAGCTGTAGGGAATTTTGATGAAATAATTAAATTCCCCAATTAAGAAATTGTATCATAGTGTTAATGGATACAAGAAAAATTACATCATTAGAATGTGGTCCATTTATGGATGTGGATTGATAGATGTATGTGGAGAATTGGGAATAATATCAAACAAGTTACCCAATTGTTAATAAATTAATTCAATATTTTGGGAACACAAGATATATTTCTCCTCTATTTCCACCTTGGGCATAGCTACATCCTTGGAAATTTGAGCCAGGAAGGATCGAGTGAACCAATCTTTCAAAAATTGATCAGGAACCTTTGTCCTAATCAATTGCCTACATTTAATCCACTCTATTGGGTATGTTACATTATTTTTAAAACTAGTTTCAAGCGTTTTATGTTGTGTCAGCGTAGCATGGGGGCTTACCTGCAAGGATGGGGGTTGGACCCAAATATGGTGGGCAGAACTACCCATGGTTTTTTGCATGGGTTTTGAACATGGTTTTGGGCATGATGGTTTCTTCCCATGGTATTTTATAGATCCTGTCAAGGGAACTATGGTTATGCTCCAATCCAAGGTTAATGGATTGTGGTTTATGAATTCTTCGACATATATATATATATATATATATATATATATATATATATATATATATATATATATATATATATATATATATATATATATATATATATATATATATATATATATATATATATCGTAACATTGAAAAGAATATAATGATAAATTAATCTATTTTTCCCAGTTTGGATTTCAGGAAAAATATCTGTGTATAATTTATGTTCTTGCGAGTGTTTATTTTTCTATTTTAAGAATTATTTTGCAGGTAATTTATTTACAGGGTTAAAAACTACACAATCATGACTATTATTAGAGATGTGGGTGGAAGTGTCTTTCTTAAGATCATATAGGATATAGATTTTGATCTCTTTGCATGAAGGTAACTAAAAATGGTTTGAAATTTTTCACACGAAGTGAGCATAATCATGGTATGATTACTTATCCGATTTTATATACCATTTTTCATATCTAATCTGGGTTCATTGGAAGAGACAAAAGCTAATATTGTCATCCACCCAAGAATTTGAAGAACACCATAAATAGTAGGTGGTTATTTTCTGGTTAGGTTTTGTCTTGGTTCACCATCAAATTTGGGTATATTGAAGGGTAATTTGGTAGGCATACGTGGTCAATGAGGGTCATGGAAAATGGGGTTACTTGTAATTTTCTCCATATCTAGTAAATCAAGAGACACTAGAAATGGAAGTTGATATTGGTTAAATAGATCTAGAGGTAAATATGGAACCCTAGATGAACATTGTAATCCCCCCATAACATAGTTTATGAATGAAGGAACATTACCAAAGGGATTAATAGGACTAAAGTATGAAACCCATAGATCATTCATAGTGGAAAAAGTATTATTTCCCCTAGGGATATTTCCATCAACAACAAAGGAAATACCAAAATCATGGCTACTAATAGGATTATATATCGTACCAAAAGGATTACCTCCTAATATGGAAGCACTACCTTAAGAAGTAACATCAATGGGAAATGTAGGAGTAGTGAGGATATTCCCATAGATAATTTAGTTACTCCAAAGGAACTTGGACCTCTAGTAAAAGGAATTCCTCCTGATGTGGAACTTCCCTTCGAAATTGTAGTTATCCTATATCTCTATGGTGGTGGACCCTCCTCTTTGGGAGGAATATTTTGAAAACTTAGATATTGATAGATGATTTAAAGATTAAATACAATGAATATATAAATGTAATTAAAAAAATAACATACCCCTATAGCAGACTAGACTTGGACCAAAGAACACAAATTATAAAAAATCCTAAGAGATACAATAAGTAAACTGCCTATAAAGGTAACTCTTAAAATTCAAGATACTTGAGTTGATGAAATCCCTAAGGACCTTGCACTAATAAAGGGTTTAGAAGTTGTTACCAAAACCTCTCTATATTAGCCTTGACCAGTCCAAGTGACCTTGATGGAGTTTAACACCACCCCTTACGAGCATTTGTATGGTGATTTACATCTACCTTAGGTACCATGGTTATTTCCCACCCATGATCACCTAGGTAGGAGCCCTAAATATAGGCCACTAAGTTTACCAACTCATCTTTGAACGATTGACGAGACGCGTCATTGAGACCATACATATAGGTAGGGTAACAAAGCCAAAACCTCTTTAGATATTTCTAATAGTGAGACTTGCTTCTCAAAGATATCATTGGATGTGCACAATCCAATGAGCACCAGTAGCAAGGGAGTGGGGGTGTCACTACACAATTTCCTAATGTAACCACGTGCTTGACTATTTTGTGAGAGAATTTTTTTGACAAGCATCTAGTGTGGCAGTGGATTTATTCTCTTTAGTGGAATTAGTTTTACTTTGATAGCCTTGAAGAGAGTCATTTTAATCCTATTTTAAGGCTATATACACTAATCTAATGTTGGTGTGATATAACCAAAAAGTATAATCAAATTTTATTGGTTTTTGTTTACTTAAGGGAAAGGTGAAACCGGGATGGTGTTCAAAGACTCAAGTCCAATCCCAAAATAAAAACTACACGAAACATACAATTTGATTTAATTTGATGAAATAAATCTAAAGGAAGGGTATAGAACTCTTAAATTTTTCTAGGAATCAATAAATCCTCACACTCTCTCAATAAACACTCAAGACACACAAAATATTCACATGAAACGAATTCACTAATTATTTCATTCACTTTAAGAAACTAATGCAAAAGAAACACTCAAGAACTAAAAACATTTAGATTGATCCTTTGAAACAAAATATATGTGAACTATTTCTTATCAATGAATAAAGATAACACACACAAATAAAATGAATAAATAATGGATTTGTAACTCAATGGAGGTAGCCAAAAAACTAATCCTACATTTTGTTTATAGAGGAAAGAAAAACCCAAATCCTAACATGGAAACAATATCTAACAGTCAACAAGTTTGGATTTTGTATGACACTTTTCAAATCAAAACATAAACAAATAATAACTAGGCACTAGATCAAGCTCATAATGTCAAAAGACATATTGGATCATAAATCACCAAAAAAGGTAATCAAATAGTGAAACGACATTACAAAAGACAAATAAAAGTGCAAGAAACAATAATATTTTGTAAGATACGACAGTTCTAGATCATATATGAGGAAAATATAACCCGTGTATAGTCACCCTACACATATCTAAGATGTAAACAAAGAAAATAAAATAAAATCACATACCAAAAACCAATTGCACAAGGCCATTTCTCCCTCTAAGAGAATATGATGTATCCAGAGTTTCTCCCTAAAAGGCATCATGGATCAATGGAGTCAAAAAGTCACTTTGTGATGCAAAGACAACGAGTGATGGGGTTCTATGATCAAATTTTTTAAAGGATTAAAACTCATATATGATTCAAAGGTTGTGGATACATTCTTTAATAGATCCAGAGGAGATAAAAATAAAAATATAATAACTCAGAAACAAACAAAATCAAGGAATATTTAAAGGAGAAGGAAAACACTAGGTATTTATATGTATTATGGTCACCAATTTTGTTTTCATAGATTTCACTGAATGGAAAAGGGGACCATTTTCTAATAAATCATGCCTTAAAATATATAAAACTTCAAATAGATAAAAAAATCAAGTTTCCCTGAGATCTTTATGAACAAAAATAATTTCATAAAAGAGAGGAGGAAGAGGAATGAATAAACCTGAATATCCTCACATGTTTGTGTAGACTACAAATTTGATCCAACGAAAAAATACCTTGATCATGACCTATAAATATTTCTCTAGTTCCTGTTACATACACACACTCGATGTTGAAATTTTCATAAATAAATATTGAAAATGGCAACAAGAAGAGGCTCTAACTTAATTTTCCCTTAAATAAATTAGAAGCAAATTGTAATTCCACATCACATGAAAGCTTGTATGAATTAAGTAAGTTAGGAAGACTTAGTTAACTTAGCCAATTAAATTTGGGGGTTAAAGTGGAGGCACGTAGAGTTCACTCTAAATTTTAGGGGGTACACTGGTTGAAGTTTATTTTGATTTGTAATTGTTTAACTTAATTATTTGAGTAAAAATCAGTTTAACTAGTTCTAACTGATGGAGGATCTAGTGAGAGGTCCAATGAATTAAATATGATTTAATTCACATGAAATGTTCAATCAAATAATTAATAATTCACTATAAATAGTTGTTTCATGTCAGTTGTAAGGAAGACACGATTGAGATTGGAGTTAAAGGGAAGTATACTATCAGTTGTATAATTAGAAAATTGTACAGGTCATGCATGAGGTCAAAAGGATTCCTTTGATGTATTTCACAATCAATTATTGGGAATTTCATAATTAATAGGGGATAAATTTCCCTCAGGAATGCGTGAGCAATGTTGAGCAACTAAAGGCAATAAATTAGTTAAGTATTGGACCAAACTTTCCACGATCAGAGTGAGACAAGCAGAGATAGTGCAAAGAGCTCTCAACCCTAAGAGAAGCATTGTTTTGCTTTAATAAAATATAAAAAAGGGTTTTTTATATGAGGCTTTCCCTATATAAATCTTTGTATTGTGAGATTGAAATTATTTCTCTTTCTTGTTCATGTGATTGTGCGATCGTAATTGGTTTCTGCAATTTGGAGAATAGATTCAAGTATTTTTTTTTAGAATATTACAAGATTAGTTGAATCTAAGTGGGTTTTCTACATGGTATAAGAGGAGGAATCACTATATAAGAAAATAATATCAGTTTTTTTTGAACAGGTGAATTGAATTTGTAGATTTATTCTTCAGGACCAGCAACAAATCAGGATGTCTTTATGTGGATTGAGAATCGAATATTCCCTTGAGGGTAGTTCGAATTACATAGCTTGGAAGGACATGAAGGAGGAAGTGTTGGAGGAAAACAGGTTGAAGGAATTCATAGACAGTGATATTCCCAGGCCCATAGCAACAAATTCTCAAAATTTTGATGCATGGAAGAAGAATGTAGCAAAGGCGAGAAGGATTTTATTAAAAAGAGTTCAAGGTCATATTGTCTCGAACCTCCATGGAAAGGAAACTCCATATGCTATGTGGAAGGCATTAACAAATTTTTATTAGAATAGCAGCAACCATAAGAAGTTGGTGTTGAAGGAAAAGCTTAGAAAAATCAAGATGGAGGAGGGTGACACAATACGAAAATACTTGACAAAGTTCACTTAATGTCGAGATGAACTTGTAAGTGTTGGTGTTATCGTTCCCGAGGATGATTTCGTGAGCCTATCACTTCTAGGCCTTTCGAAGAGCTGACAAAGCTACCAGGATTTGGTAAATGGGAGGAAGAAACTACCATAGTGGGAGCAATTGTGGTTTGTCGTGGTGCAAGAAGATTTTCAATGGAACACCAAAGATGGGACCTCTTCCAAAGACGAAGAAGAAGATTTTTCATTAGTCGAAAAAGGAAATAAATACAAGGGAAATAAGTCACAAGGAAAAGAAGGAAAGAACAAATACTTGTCCAACATCAAGTGTTTTCATTGTCACGAGTTCGGGCACTATGCCTCAAAATTTCCACAGAAGGCAAGCAAGAAGGAGCCTGCAGTAGCAACAATAGGTGAAGCTCTAGGTTCACAGTTTGAACTTGATTTCACTCTCATTGAATGCATGGAAAAAACTATAATGGGATGCATGTGGTATCTCGATAGCAGTTCTTCGTTCCATATGACGGGGAATAGAGATCTATTCAGTGACTTGGAGGAGAAAGACCTCAACAAAAACATAGAGTTTGGAGACGATGAGAGGTATAGTGCGATCAAAATCGGTACAATTACTTTTAAGAGGGATTTTGTCTCCCTCTCAGACTCAGATATGTATTTTTTGTTCCAGGACTAAAGAAGAATATTATTTTCATCGCGGTATTGGAGGATTGCAGCTATGATGTGATATTTAGAAAAGGAAAGGTTTTCCTTAAACAAATCACCATGGGATATGTGAAGAATATCAGTGTCTGAGTCAAGAACCTACATGATATCAAGGTTGAATATACATGAAAAATCCTTAAGGAGGAAGGAAAAGGTTAGAGACTTGATGGTTGAGAGGGAACTTGAATTACCTCTCAACATACAGCCTCAGAAAGTTTTGGAGAAACCATAATTAGAGAAGTAGAGAGGAGACCAAGTGGAGGAATCCACTCAAGCAGAGGCCTCCAGCAGGGGGGAGTTTCAAGCCAAGTGTGCAAAGGTAGCACATGCAGCCATAACTCCAAGAGAGAGGTGGGGCGATGTGAAGTAATAGTCCCAAGAGTGCAGAAATTTGGGCAGGGACCATTGAGATGTTTTGTCTCATGGATCATTACCTTGCTATGGGGGACCACAATAGACAGTAGAAGGATGGATCAGTGCCAGTCGATGTAGTCAGATGTTAGAGTGATAGATGCAAAGACTAGTAGAAGTTAGATATTGGGGAGCGTAGATAAGAGTTGGAAGTAGTGCAGTTGGCACAATGCATAGTCAACAAAAATGCTAAGTTTTAAGTAGAAAGTGTAGTACATAGTAGCAATAAAAGACTCGGGTGACAGATACATCATATTGATCACAATTGATTCAGTTTGGATGCTTTTCATATTCAGAAGTTGTAGTACCAACAGCACTAGAGAGAATTTTTGTATGCAGAACATTCTAAAGGTACCAAATCGAGATAGAGCTGAATTCCTTTCTTTTTGAGAGGGAGCGTTGAAATTTGCAATAAGAAATATTGAAAATGGCAACAAGAAGAGGCTTCTAATTTAATTTTCCCTTAATTAAATTAGAAATAAATTGTAATTCCACATCACATGACAACTTGTACGAGTTAAATAAGTTAGTAAGACTTAGTTAGCTCAGTCAATTCGAGTTGGGGCTCAAACTTTAGGCATGTAGAGTTCACTCTAAGTTTTAAGGGGTCTAGTTGCAGTTTATTTTGAGTTGTAATTGATTAACTTAATTATTTGATTTAAAATAAGTTTAACTAATTCTAACTAATGGAGAATCTAGTGAGAGGTCCGGTGAATTATATATGATTTAATTCACATACATTGATCAATCATATAACTGATAATTCACTATAAATAGTTATTTAATGTCAGATCTAAGGAAGAGCGAGTTGAGATTAGAGTTTAAGGGAATTATACTATCAGTTGTATAATCAGAAAATTGTACAAGTCATGCATGAGGTTAGCAGGATGCCTTGGATGTATTGCGCAATCAATTATTTAAAAATTTCCTAAATTATACAGGCTCAATTTGCCTAAAAAATTCTTGAGCAAGGTTGATCAACCAGAGGCAAGAAATGTGTTAAGTATTGGACCAAACTTGCCAGGATTAGAGTGAGATAGTCAAAGATAGTCACAGAGAGCTCTCAAGCCTGAGAGAAGCATTGCATTGTTTCATATGCTTGACTTAATGAAATATAAAAATATTGAGTTTTTTAGCTGAGGCTTTCCCCAAATAAATATTTGTGTTTTGTAATTGAAATTCTTTCTCTTTCTTGTTCATGTGATTGTGCGATAGTAATTGGTTTCCACAATTTGTAGAATATATTGAATTATTTTATTTTTGAATATTATAAGATAAATTTAATATATGTGTATTTTCTACACTTAGGTCTATGCATGAAGCTGGGTTACACTTTTTGGAAAGAGAGGGTGTGTTTTGGGTGAAAAAAATAAACTCGATCGAGCCATTTTAAGTGCTTGATTGAGCAATATTCGAGACCTTGATCGAGTTGTTTTAGGGATTAAACAATGTAACCAAGGTTACCTAGGAGCTCAACTGATCTAATGGCTCGATCGAGCCATGTTTTTTAAATTTCCCGCCAATACAAACTAGGCATGGAATTAAAAAATGTGGCTCAATCGAGCCTTAAAGCTAGATCTAGCTATAGGCTAGATCTAGCCTTAAATCTAGATCTAGCTATAGTCTAGATCTAGCCTTAAATATAGATCAAGTTATAAGCTAGATTAAGGTGTAACGATAGATAGTGCATTCACTTAACCATGTTAAGGGCTCAATCGAGGGCTTCTTAAACCTTTGATCGAGCTATTTGAATTTAAAAATCAAGCGCTCGATTGAGTGTTTTAAGAACTCAATTGAGCTCGTGAGGTCCTAAAAATCATAGCTTTAACATCCCTTCTGCATATTTTTATGCAACCCCATTTTATACCCTAGCGGATTTAGGGTAGAATTTTTCCTTAAATGGCGGAGTTGATCATGTCAGATTCATGAAAGAATCCTCCATCCAATGGCATATGAGTTTTTCACTTTAGAATTCATATGATATTTTTCATCTAATTTCTTATAAACATAATGCTTGATCTTTTTTTTGGATAGTTTCAAAGCAGCTAAATAAAAAATAAATAATGTAAAATATACACAACGAAAAAATTTCATAAAATACCACTATATTCTTTTATGAGTCCTCTTCAAAAGGTACCCTTGGTTTTTAAATATATTTTAATAATTGAAAAATATCATATGCGAACACATGTGTCTCCAAAATGAAATTGAAATATTACTTTTCCAACATCGAAAAATTATAAAAAATTATAAGTTTGCATAAAAAAAAATTAATACGAAAAAAATTAGTTCTGTCTGTGTAGATCATGCTAATATGTATAATTTTTGAAAATCACACATTTATACTAAGTTATGTTACGTGAACACACACATACCTCTTAATATGTGTGGAAATTTACAAGGACAAGTATTTCATTTAATGGAAAATTGAGAGATTATACGGCACTAAATTTTTTGCAAAAAATATCATGAGGACAACAACATAATTCTCCACATACTTTATTTTTACTCTAAATAAAAATTCACAAACTTATATGAATTTTGAGGGATTCAAATTGATAAAATAGGAAAAACCTGAAATTTCATCGCCACATTTGGCCAAACAGTGTAACCCATCTTCATCCATTCACCCACTCACAAACATACAAAGACTATATTTTACTCCAATGAAGGGGAAATTACCATACGCAACAAGGTCCAATCAAAAAATACAAAGATACATCATAATCTCACATAAGAAAACATATAAGAGAGTGAAAATAGATCAGTAACATTATACCTTAGTGGTTAGTTCTTCCTCTCCAATTCCTTTATCTTTCTCATTCCTTGACTAACACACATAGACTAGGCTCATATATGCAACAGGAAAGAGTCTCCATGTATCAATTGTCCAATATAACAATTCACTATACTAATTCTCTCCTCCCCTTTCACCCTTGAGTGGGTTTGGTTATATAGGCTCTTCCTAGATCTGGGAGGATTTGTTTTGGACACTTGGGGACAAGATATGTTAGGCTTGATGGCATGTGAATTGGATGGATTAAAGTCATATATAGATTTTATGGCATGTGAACTAATAAATTGAAATCCATGCACCAGTTTTTCACTCGGTTATGATATTTTCCCAACTCTTTATGAACGTTTTCCCCATTATGATTTTTTTCTTAATTATAAAATAATTATTATTTCATGAATATAAAATTGTGAAAAATTAATGATGAGAATTACTAAATTATATAATTTCACCCCTATAACATTTAAGAACTTCCTTGTAATATCTATAATGGTAAATACAAGTATAACACCTACCAAGGGATAAATAACCAAAGAATATAGAGTTTGAATTGAAGGATGATGAATCAAACTCTATAAAAGAGTAGGAATCAAAAGAAGATGAATTAAATAATCTGATATTGAGGAGGCCAATTCAGGAAATAAGGTAGCCATAATGGTATAGTCCACTTTATTTCCATTCATTTTTTTTTAAATTATTGATGGTGATCCTAGAACTATTAGGGAGGAAGTGGATTTATAGGATGGAAAACTCTAGAAGAAGTCCTTTATTAAAGAAATTATAGTCTTAGAAAAAATGAGGCTTTGGATCTATTTAATTTTTTGGATATAAGAAATTCCATTATTTATAAACGAGTGTTTAAGGAGTTGAATGCATAAGGCAAAATGGATAAATGAAAATCTTGGTTAGTAGTAAAAGGTTATTCCCAAATAGATGGAATTGAATTTGGTGAGATACTTTATCCTATTTCCAAGTTAACTTCTATTAGATTTATTTTATCTATTCTTGTTTCTTTTTATTTTGAAGTAATACAAGGATGTCAAGACAACATTTCTACATGGGTATCTAGAAGAAGAAATCTACATGAGGAAACCATAAGTAGTTTAGGTGAATGGAAATAAAATGATGGTACAAAAGTTGAAAATATCCCTATATGGGTTAAAGAAATCACCAAGGATGTGGTACCAAAAAATTTCTACTTATATATTGGGACTTTGTATCACAAGGAGCAAGGTAGATCATTGTGTGTATTTCAAATTAGTTAGCGATCATCTTATTTTTGTCTTGTATGTGGATGATATCTTGTTGATTGGAAATGATAGGGGAATGATCCAAGAAGTTAAAAATTAGTTTTCCATTAAATTTAAAATGAATTATATTGGTGCTACAAATTTCATTTTGAGCATGGAAATTAAAAGAGATCAAGAATACAAGAAATTATAATTAAATAGGAGGAAGTATGTCAAGACAATATTACAAAGGTTTAATATGTGGGAATCATTAAACTCGTAAAAACCTCTATTCGTATGGGTGTAAATTTATCTATAGATAAGTATCTAAAGGCACAAGAAGAGGAAGAGGACATGTCCCATGTTCCATATGCTAGTGTGTTTGAAGTTGATGTATGCAATTGCATGTAATAGACCATACATTATACATGCACTCGAAATATTTAACATGTCAAAATAAGGGAAGGATCATTAGACAATAGTAAAGATGATTTTCAAGAATTTGCATGACACTGCTAGTTATGGATTACTCTATCAAGGAAGAGTAGGATTAAATAGAGCATTGAACAGACATGGATTTGTTGATGGAGATTGAGTTGAATATATAGATTTTAGAATAACTACAAATAGGTATGTTTTATACCTCTTTGGAGGAGAAATTAGTTGGATAAGAAAGAGACATTTTGTAGCTATATTCTCAACCAAAAAATATAAATACATGGAAACCACTCATGTAAGAAAGGAAGTAGTATGGTTACAAATATTGTGTTCAAGTATTGGCTTGATACAACAAGCTATAAGGATATATTATAATAGTGAAAGTACAATATTTCTCGAAAAGAACCCATCTTATAATTCTTAGATAAATAAAATTGATGTTAAATATCAATTTATGAGAGATATGATTGTAGACAAGTTTCTACTAGAAAAGGTGAACACTTTTAATAATGTTGAAAAATTCATTAAAAAAAATCTGAGCACTAAGAAATTTTCTTGGTGTAGAGAAACAATGGACATTATTTCCCTAGATCGTTGATAATGTATTCTTATGACCCCATGTATGGAAAGAAAAAAACATGTGGTAGAACTACATGCAAGTGTTATATTCTTTGCACAATTAAATCCACTCATTGTATGTTGTGTTAGGCATAACATAGGGGTCACAAAGGGGACAACAGACCCCCCTATTTGAGGCGGTCACAAGGTAGGAAGTAGACCCCCTATTTTGGGTGTCACAAGGTGAGAAAAGACCCCTCGCCCCTTACTTGAAGGGTTCATAGAGGCATAGAAGCAACCCACCCCCGCCTCCCCCCAATGCAAGATTTTGATGGTAGTTCCCTCAAAAACAAATTTTTAGATAGTTTTTTGCATCCATTTTTCACCACACAATTTTTTCTTTTAGTGGTTTTAGAGTGCAGTTGGTGGATTATCCCATGGTTTCATAATTTTATTTAAGGAAATATAATTGCATATTAATCCAAGGTATATGGATTGGTATTTTATGGATGTGACAAGATATATATATTGAACAATGTTTCTGGTATTCCTATTTTGGGTTTCGAGTGTAAAATCTCGATGTTAATGTGTTTTTGTGTTACACGTCATTTTGTCACCATGACACTTGAAAATTAAAATGGATATATCGCCATCCATACTTACGTTCCAATATACTCCTTTTCAACCTCAAACATTCATATTCCTTGAATAAATCATGAATTTTGGGTAAAATGGCTTTTTGACCTCTTAAAGATGACTTGCACACTTTTTGTAGTCAATTGTTGCAGATGCACTGTCAATGCCACAAATTTCTATGCGGTTCTTTTCCATTAAAAATTGCAACTGACTCAAAGTAAAGTAAAAATAAAAATTAAGTTATAGAAACATAGTTGGGTGCATATATCCCAACTAGAAGCCTCTGAGTCATATTTGTTTGAGCCAAAATCCTCTAAACATGGAGCTAATTCCCCTGGATCATGGAATCCTGGTCCCACTATTTGTGGATCTCATCCATATTTTGAGGATCTGAAACCTCCTCCATTTGTCCTATAAATTGAGCTGAGACTTCAGGGTTAAGGGAGTTCACTTATGGTAGTATTACACTAGTAATTTTTGAATGGGAAGATTATCATCCAAGGAGGAAGATTAGAGGCATTTGGGAGGAGCCTACATTTTGGAGGAACCTTCATGACATCAAGGCTTGGTTGTAAGGATTCTCTTTTATTCCTTAATAATATATTTGGATATTTTTTCTCATTGAATTGTCTTATTGGAATTATGAATGGCTTAGAATCATGTATTCATTAAGATAATTTCAATTTCTAATCTCCTTGATCATTAGATTAAGTTGAATTTAGATTATTACACTGCATATGCCTTTGATACTTTGTATGTTTGTGTTTGTAGGTTTCTTCTAAGCATTGAGGAGCTACATCACAGTAGAGTGCAAAATCTCATCAGGAATTTTGTTAAAGAGATTAGAGCATCATCCTGTTCATTTAGTTTTGATAATCTGAATGGATTTAGCTTAGGGAAAGATATATTCTTTTGTTTGTTTGTTTCTAGTTCTCCTTTAGGATTCTAGGGAGATCGCTCTTGTTTGTAAGAGGGATTTATCCGTATAAAAAATTGGCGATCATACTGGGGAACGCCTTATTCCTCTAGTTTTTTTTTGGTTTTGCTTTCCCATTTTACTGCTTTGAATGAGTCTAAATTTTGTTAAATTTATGACCTTTTAGATACTCTAGGTTGAATGCCTTTTTTTTTTTGAAATTTCCCTGCTAGTTCCATATAATACTAGTGTATCCCCTTATTTTTATTATTAGTATATCCCCCTTATTGTTATTTTTATGCCCATGTAGTCCACATATTGTTATTATTGTTCCAAATAGAAGCCCACTATTGTTATTGTTGTGCCCTTACATTGTTATTGTTATGTCAGCTACGATTATATTGTGACCCCTTAGACTCCTATATATAGAAATGAAGTTTTGTCATTTGTATCATCCAAGAATTGTTAATTTATGTAATGTAATGGAGGTTTCCATCTCAAAGAGGCTGATTTCGAAGTCGTTTATCTATCTTTTATTCTATTTTGTGAGTTGGTTGCATGAAATTTGGTATCAAAGCTTGGGATTCTAGGGTTTCGTTTCTTCAAACATGACATTGTGGAATTTTTGCTATAATATTTTTTATACGAGGCTTCAGAAACTAAATTTTTTACCACGTAGAGCCAAAATCGTGATGACCATCATGTACAAATTTCAGAACTTGGTTCACAATATTTTCAGAGATATTATCTATGGAAGTGAGGGTTTTTGGAGCCTCCATAATTTTGTTGCAAACAGGTAACCAAGGGAAAATAGCCATAACTTTTGTTTCAGGCATTGGATTGGAGTTCTGTAAAAAGTGGCCGAAAGTGCACAACCTTTTGTTTTTTTATTAATTTCAGAGTCAAAGGTTGAAACCGTGACAGGCTAAATGCCATACAATTATCTAATGAACTAGTCCATAATTAGGTCATTGTGGGAGATCGGGCATAGCTTTGTCTTGAAGAATCCAAATTAGGTCTAACCTATGGAATTGGAAAGAAGGCTCAGAGGGATACTATAGGACCAAATTTCAGACATGAAGATTTGAAATCACAGAGATACATTAGGTTCAATATCAACCTCCTAAAAATCAAGAAAAATGTGTGTATTTGTTTTTTAAAATTGCGTAAATTTTGTTTGAAAAAGTAGTTTGAAGTGATTCCAAGGGCATATTGAAGCATAGATATAAGTATTGGATCCTATAATTCCTCTGAAAAATAATTCCACACCCATTAAGTCCTTAGAAAAATCTATTATGACGCATGAAGAAGAAGAATTGTAGCATGATATTTCACAATTACGGGACCAAGTGCAACAAATTTCGCTCTCATAAAAAGCAACCAAATATGAACTAAAAAGTGACATGGATGGTTTAAAAGGTGACATTTATGGTTTAAAATAAGGCATGGAAGCTAATATGGAAGGTTTGAAGAATGGAATGGAAGTGAAGATCGATGGTATAGAAAAAAACTTGAAGGTTTGAAGGAAGGTTTGACAAAATTGCTACAAGAAAAGCTTCCTAATGGTGAAAATGTAGTAGATGAAGCTCATGATGAGAACAAAATATTAGTTAATCATGATTTCATAGACTCTAACGATGGATTTAAAACCCACCATATTCCTAAGATCGAGATGAGGAAGTTTCATGGCAAGGATCTCGTAACATGGATACTACAGATGGAGCAATAATTTGATTTCCATAATGTGAAAAACAAACAAAAGGTACGCATTGAAAATGTATAATTAGAACCCAATACATTTTTTTTATAGATGGATTTTCTCTAGTAAAAAAAATTGTCACTTGGTCAAAATTTATGGAGGAAATGATAACACATTATGAGGATACAAAGAGAAACACCTTCTTTAGTCAATTCATAAATCTCAAACAAAAGGGTTCAGTGGTGGAGCACATTGAGGACCTCCAAAAATTTAATATAAGAGAAACTGATATTCCAAAAGAGCACATGATTGATGTCTTCATAGGTATTTTAAAGGATAACATCTAACATGAGGTTCTCCTTTGGGAACCTGATTCATTGGAGAAGGCATTTAGATTGGAAAGAAAAATTGAAAGCAATATTATGGCTAAAAGGAAGCCTACCACCCACAACTATAAATATGGAAGTGTTGCTAATCCTAGACTTCCACAACCTACAAGTTTGACACCACAAAAATTGGAGGGAAAAAGAGAAAAATGGATTTGCTACAGTTGTGATAGAAAATACACTAAAGGTCACAAGTGTGCCGAGAAGAAATTATTTTACATAAATTTTGAAGAGGAGGAAGAAAATGAACAAGAAACTTGAAAAGAAGAGGATATACATCAGGAACCAACGATAGAGAAAAAATAAATGAATTCAACCATATCTTGTAATGCATTGGCAGGAATTACCAGTCCTCAAACTCTCAAGGTACAAGGACATATCAAGAAGAAAAATGTAATAGTGATTATTGATTCAGGTAGTACCCATAATTTTATTCATTGTAAGGTAGCCAGGGAATTGAATTACTTCCTATACCCAACACCAGAGTGTCAAGTGATGGTTGCAAATGGAGGAACTATAAATTTCTTTGGAAAGTGCCATAATATCAAGCTAACAATGGGGGAATATGTATTGAATATTCCAATGCTCTCCATTCCAATGGGTGGTTCTGATGTTGTGCTATGAGTCCAATGGTTACAATATTTGGGGATTATGGCTTTTAATTTTCAAGAACTTTTCTTGAACTTTTTTTGGGAAGGAAAGGAAGTTGAATTATTGGGAATTGCAAGGAAGCCCATAAATATAATAAGCTCTAATGTCATGAAAAAAATTATGAAGAAAGAACAATGAGGTATAATTGCACAATTATGCTCACTAGAAGTTCAACCACCAAAATCATCTATTTCTCTAGATCTCCAAAAAGTATTGGACACTCATTCCAACATGTTTTAAACTCCCAAAGGACTCCAACATATTCTTGATCATGACCATGCTATTTATTTGATTCTAATATTTTTTCCTCCAAACATCAGGCCTTACATATATCCTTATGCTCAAAAGAGTGAGATTGAATGTATGGTTCCAGAAATGCTAGGGGCTGGTATAATTCAACCTAGTCAAATTTATTTCTATGCTCAAGTAGTATTGGTGCAAAATAAGGATGGATAATGGCGTATGCGTCCAGATTATAGGGATATCAACAAGCTCATTATTAAAAATAAATTTCACATCTTCATCATTGATGAATTATTGGATGAATTACATGGAGCAATTTACTTCACCAAGCTAGATCTTCATTCTGGATAACATCAAATTAGAATGAAGGCTAAAGACATTCTGAAGAAAAAAATTTAGAACTCATGAGGGTCGTTGTGAATTTTTTATCATGTCTTTTGGCCTTACTAATGCACCTTCCACATTTCAAGGTTTGATGAATTCCATTTTCAAACCCTCCCTTAGAAAATTTGTGTTAGAATTTTCTGATGATCTACTAATCTACAACAATTCTTGGAAAGATCATGCTCAACATGTTGACATGGTGCTCAAACTATTGGAGGAGAAAAAATTGTATGCAAAAACCTCCAAATGTTTCTTTGGATTATAGGAGGTGGAATATTTGGGTCATATTGTATCTCATGAGCATGTTAAATTAGACCCTAAAAAAATTAAATCCATTAAGGAATGAAAAATACCCACAACCATAAATCATCTTTGGGGATTTCTCGGGTTAACATGGTATTATCGCAAGTTTTTTAAGAATTATGGGAGAATATCAACACCTATAACATAATTACTAGAGAAAGATGCATTTTCCTAGACTCTAGAAGCAACTAAGGCCTTTGAACATATTAAAGAGGAAATGTGCCAAGCACCGGTATTAGCTACACCAGAATTCACAAAAACCTTTATTGTGGAATGTGATGCCTCAGGAAATGGAATTGGTGTAGTTTTAATGAAAGAAGGAAGACCTATTGCTTTTGAAAGTCATCCAATCAAATGAAAGTATTTACATAAACCTATTTATGAGAAGGAAATTTTGGCAATACTACATGCACTAAATCAATGGTGGCCTTACCTAATGGGAAGACACTTCAAGGTAAAAAAAAATAATGATAGTATTAAATAATTTTTGGAACAAAGATTATCTATAGAAGAGCGGAAAAAATAGGTCACAAAGATGTTGGGTTATTACTTTGAAATCATCTACAAAAAATAGAAGAAAAATGTTGTTGCAGATGCAGTCTCAAGAAAGGATCAGGATGTGGAAACATATCTTTGTGCCATTTCTATTATCCAACCTGAGTGGACAACTGAAGCAAGAGATGAATGGAAGAATGATGAAGAGATGTGGACACTCATTCAAGAGTTGCAGCAAGATCCTAGTACATCTGAAACATTTAGCTGGAAAAATGATTCATTATGGTACAAAGATCACTTATATATTTGTAAGAATTCCCAACTCAAAAAAAGATTCTTTTGGAATTTTACACCTCTTCCTCAAGAGGGCACTCGAGATTTTTAAGACTTACCATAGGGTCAATAAGGAATTTTTTTGGGATGAACTTAAATCTAATATTCAAAATTTTGTGGTAGAATGTTTTGTTTGCCAACAAAAAAAAGTTGAGACAATTAAGACCCCAGGTCTATTACAACCTTTATCCATCCCAAGTTAAATTTGGGTGGAGGTTTTAGTGGATTTTATCACAGTTTTACCCAAGTCCAAAGGAAATACTGTCATCATGGTGGTAGTTGACAGAGTTACCAAGTATGCACACTTTTGTGCATTGTCTCATCCACTTAAATCCAGTACATTTTCTACTGAATTTATGGAAACAATTAAAAAGCTACATGGAAATGCAAAGATCATTTTAAGCGACAGAGATCCCATTTTTATAGGATTTTTTTGGACGAAATTATTTTCTTGTTTGGGTACTCAATTAGCTCATAGCTCAGCATATCATCCTTAATCTAATGGAAAACTGAGATAGTGAACCAATTTTTGGAAGTATATATTCGTTGCTTTGTATTTGATAAACATACACAATGGGTCAAGTGGTTACCTTTGGTTGCATGGTGGTACAACACTTCCTTCCATACTGTAGAAAAAATGACCCCATTTATGGCACTTTATGGATATCATCCACCGTCCATCACATCGTCTTTAAAATAAAATTATAAGCTTAAAGTAGTGTAAGATGACATCGAGCATCAAAAACAAGTTCTCCAACTCTTAAAGGATAACCTAAATTTGGTGCAAAATCAAATGAAACAACATGCATATAACCATCGCAGTGAAAGAAGTTTTGATGTAGGCAACTGAGTATTTTTATGGCTAAAACCATACAAACAAATGTCCCTCAAAAAATATAAGAAGGATAATAAATTATCACCAAAGTATTATGGTCCTTACAAGGTGTTGCAAAATATTGGTACTATGGCATACAAATTGGATCTTCCTACATCTTCCCAGGTGCACCCATTTTTCCATTTTTCATGCTTAAATAAGGTTATAGGTGACAAGCTCCTAGTTCAAAAAATATTTCCAGAATTTTACGAGGAAGGAAAAACATATTGGGACCTGAAGCAGTCACAGAAATAAGAACATGATAGCTGCAAAATCAATCAATTTCAGAGTATCTCATCAAGTGGAATCGACATGGGAGGATGAAAATTTTATACAGAAGCATCCATAAATACTCAAGTGTTGAGGACAACACCTTTTTAAAGGAGAGGGGCATACTAGGTCCCTATAATACTAGTGTATCCCCTTATTTTTATTGTTAGTATAGCCCCCTTATTGTTATTTTTGTGCCCATGTAGTCCCCATATTGTTATTCTTGTGCCCCATAGAATCCCACTATTGTTATTTTTGTGTCGGCTAGGATTATATTTTGACCCCTTGGATTCCTATATATAGAAAGGAGGTTTTGTAATTTTCATCATCCAAGAATTGTTCATTTATGTAATGTAAAGGAGGTTTCCCCCTAGAAGAGGATAATTTCTAAATCGTTTATCTCTGTTTTATTTTATTTTATGAGATGGTTGCATAAAATTCCAAAACCTGCACAGTTCTATTTTAGCAACAGAATGTAGAAGTGTGAATTTTGCGTTGTAACATAGTGCCCATACGCACTGAATTACACTGATTACCTGCACACCCTCCTAAAATTTTTGGAAAAATGAATTTCCTTTTGATCAGAGTCTAATGTTAAATTTCTAAATGGTCATTTATACTTGTTTCAACCTCCATAACCTATTTGTGAGCTTGTTTTGATTACCTTAGTGAAGTTTTCTAGAATTCACCCATTTCACATTTTTGAGTAAGGTTTGGTCTAATTTGTTTGTTTGCTTCATCGAAAAATATAGATTCTTACTTGAGAACATTGTTTTTTTGTATTTTTCTTTTGAATGTACCAGATTAATTGTTAATATTTCTCGTTTAAGTGAAATAATTTGCGTATTTTTTAAGGAAAGCTTCTAGATTCGTGAAGTTAGGGCTGTCTCAAAAAGGTAGTATTTTGTGAGAAGTGCTTCTGTTTGCTGAATGGAAAAGTGATTTATTCTTTTTTTCAGTTTGAAGTAATCATGAAATTTCACTTGTAGATATGATTAATAAAATAATTCATTAAGAACTTTTAGTTTTAAAGTTTTTCATAAATTTTAGAGTTTTTGTAGTTTTTCATCAATTTTGAAGAATTGGAAATGATTGTTTGAAAAGAGAGTTGTGTGTTTTTACTTAAAGAGAATGGAAAATTTTCATTAAATTTTATGCAATTGAAAAAATTTCAATGTGAATGGGATTTTCATGAAATTTTTTTTTGGGATTTTAAAAGTTTCGCATTTTGAAGATCAAAGAACCTCTTACTTTCCCTTAACTAGGATTTCATTGAAAAAAATGTTACATATTCATTGTTGAATGCATTAGAGTATTTTAAGTCGGTCGAAATATCACCAGTTTCACTTTCATATCCCTGTGAGTAAGAAACAACCAAATAATGCAGCGTTAATTAAAATAAATCTATATTTTTTTATATTTTTAGAGCTCATTCCACCAACATAGGTCATGTTAGTGCCTTGGAATAGGGAAGTGAGTAAACTTTCCAAATTAATAAACGAACAGTAGAATCTTGTGGTAGGGAGAAAATCTAGTTATTACAATTTTTCTCTAGGAAGCTCTTCTTGTACAAGAGTTAAGCACGAGGTCATATTGGACCCAGTGAAGTAATCATACCTGCTTCATTGGTAAACATAGAATATTTTCATGCATTAAAAACAATTCTGAAATGTTCTTGGGATCACTTGTTAGTAAACCTTAGACTTACTATGTCGAGGAAATTTCAAGGGGATTGAGAATAGTTACTATGCGCTTACGTGTACGTCGGACCCTAGAATGTCCCCCAGGTTTGATTGTGATAGTTAGTAACCTTAGTGACCATAATCTTAGGATTTTTCCCATGGTGACGGTGGAGGGAAGGTCCCATTGTACCTGGAACAAACCTTCACTAGACTCAGTTGGAATTTTTGGATGGTAATCTTCACTCGAGATGGCATAGTGGAGTTTCTTGAGCTGAATTGTTTCATTAAGTAGGTTTCCAGGGTAACTTGTTCCATCTGCTATTTTTTCACATTGATCTCTATGGTGTTGGATTTCATCACCAACTAGTGATTTTACTGTGAAAAAAATTTGTTTGTGTGTGGTTTGACTCCTATATTTTATAGTGTGTGTTCATTTTTTTGTTTTTATATTTTAGAGGCTTTAGGTGTGATTTATTTAAACTTTTGTGATTTTGTAATAAAAAATAATCATGCCTGAAATAGCGAGACATTCACATAGAATGCAGGGGAAACCCCCTGAGTACACACCAAGTCAATTATATAAAATCGAAAATGAAAAGGAAAAATCAACAGGATCTAGGTCTTCAGAAAAACCAGAATCATCCATTGTGGTACTTCCTGATTTTTAAGTAAATAGACCCCACACATTTGAAATAGACTTAGAACAAAATCAACCAGAAATTGCTGAAACCATCATAGTAGATTATGTCACTAGTGAAGTCTTAGATACACAATTAACTGAACTAAAAAAATCTGAACCTGAGACTGATATTTTGGAACCTGAGTCTCCTTCAAATTTTATAGCCCCCACTCCTGCTCCATGTTCACCTAAGTTAAAACTTATCGTTAATGAGAATCTTCCTTCCGACAGCATTAGTATTGAAGAAATTACTGAGGACGACAAAGAATAAATTCCCACTAGTCCAATTTTTTCCAGTGAATGGACCTTTCCATTGGAAATACATATTTCTCCTTTTCGACTGGATTCTTGGTATCTTACACCACTTGAATTTTCATATTCATCTGGTTATGGTCATCCACATCATCGTATTCCATTTTACTCTTTACCCATAAATTATATGTTTAATATTTCTCCTAGAAATGTGTCTACCGATTCATACATGTCTTCATATTATCCAAAATACTTATTATGTGGTGTTCCTTCAGTTCTTGTTGGGTACCAGTTACTTACTGGAAATTTTTCAGGAGCATCTCTTTATTCTCAAGATTCTTCTATGTCAACTAATTTATCAAATTCTACTACCCAAAATTTGATTGTAGCCCAATTCATTCATATGATTTCTGGGAGTAACCCTCAAGTTAACCCGTTCGGTGGTTATATTCCTCCTGGAGGGAAACAACCTCTTCTGACAGGAAAACCTTTTATTGGAACATATCCTATGGTTGTATGGAAACCTTTACCCTGTAACTATCCAAGTTATGATCCAATGCCTCAAACTAGTTTTGGTAAACCTTTTGTGTCACAACCCTTAGTAGGAACTCCTTATCCAGGGATGAATAATATATGGAATTTTTAATTTTCTCAAAAATATTTGAAACCTACCCGACAAATTCCCTTTAATCAACCTGCTTAGCCAGCTAGACAATTGGTTTTTACTCAAGCCCAATAGCCTGTTCAAGGAATTCCTTAAGTTATCTCGAGGGCATCTGTTCCAAGTGGTCAACAAGCTGGTATGAGTACTCCTTGTACTTCTATCCGAACCACTATGCAAGAATTTTTTCCACAACCCGATACTCCTCAAACACCCATCCCAGTAGTACCTCAAGTTTATGTTCCTATTACCCCTTAAATTCCAATTCAAACTATTACATAAACTATTATGCAAGCTACCCTGCAGACTACAACTTATCAAGCGGGATCTATGGTCCATTCTATACCTCAAATGCCATTGGGACAACCCAGTGTAACAAATTTGCAACCAAACTTTTAGAGTTAGCCTTTTGAGGGCCCATTTATTCCAGGTTAACCTTTTCAAGGCCATCCTTATCAAGGATAGTTCTTTCAATGCTAGCCTTTGCAAGGCCAATATCAATTAGGACAAATGGGACCATATATTCCTTTCCAGAACCAACCTTACGCTGGTCATATAATTCAGATACCATCTCAACCTCAAATTGGTATAGCTAATCCTGGTTACCCTAGAGGTATACAATCCCAACTACTTAGGCCATTCTAGGATATCCTGGATACCCTCCTCCAGGTATCGGAATTGTCCCTTAGGGTTATCAATTTTCATAGCAAGAACCTAACTGACAGTTACCTTTATAGCAACTTTGGATTTACCAGACTTTTCTCGGCTAAAAAACAATCCTATATATTATTTTCCTTTTTGGTCGACAATGACTACCATGTTTCCTAGTGACATTATGAAGTTTGAAGGAAAATCAGGAGATGAACCTTCAATGCATGTTATGACGTATCATATTTGGTGTGAATCCAACTCATTAATCGATGATTCCATTCGATCATGACTTTTTCAACGAATCTTGATTGGTTTAGCTACGAAATGGTACATTGAGTTATCACAAGCTTCTTTCAATAATTTCAACGGCTTAACAACTACTTTCTTAATGCATTTTTAGTTACCAGTCTATTATGATACTGGTACCAAACTTCTTACCTCACTTAAACAAAGTAATTCTACGTATATTTATGATCATATTCATGAATGGAGACATAGATGTTGTTTGGTTAAAGTTTTCATTCCAGATCAAATTCTGGCTGAATGTTTTAGCAAGTATTTACTTCCAAATATTACTGAAGATGTAGCTAAGAGAGGTGTTATAACAAAAGAAAAAGTTATCACTCAGTCCCAATAGCTACACCTCGTTTACACATAGTCTGGCACTTTGTATGAAAATATTCCAGATTTACCTACCCTAGTCCAATAAAAATGACTACTTCAGGTTTTCATGCCATAGATGGTGTAATCAGTATGGTGAATACATAAAAGAGTAAAATGAAACAATCCAAATCTAACACTCTAATTATAACCTTACCGAATTCACCCAAAGGAAACTATTCTCTAGAAAATAATTCTGAAATTAATGTTGTAGATTCATCTACAAGTAAAAGTAAATCAACCAAAGGTAAAAATAAGGGGAAGGGTAAAGCCAAAAAAAACAATTATTCAAAAGAGAAAACCAATAAAAATGAAATATCTGATGAGAATAAGAAACCTCATTTTCCTTGTTTAATTTGTGATGAATATAATTACACAAAGGAATGCCCCCATCTTGTTGAGGTAACTAAATTCGTCAAAGGTTCACCCACACCTGTTGTTCTTAAGGATCCATTTCCTTCTCGAGATAGTAAAATGGTCTCTCACAACACATCCTCTTTCAACTCATCAGCAAATATCATAATGATGTATTCTCAAATTATGGTTTCTATGAGTTCTCAAGATTATGGATATAAGGGTCCTTAAATGGAACCGATGCTAGTCCATCGAGTCAACCTTCCACGTCAATTACTCCTCCTTTTGAACCATTACAGTTCGTGTAGAAATTATATACAAGATGCATGTATATATCTAGATTCTCCTAATCTAACAATATTTATCTTCTTGCTAAATACAGAATCCTTCCATTTTTAATCTTTTGCGGAAATTAAAATCAATTGTAAACACATGAAGCAATAAAAACAATCACACATAACATAGTTTTTTAACGAGAAAGCCTGAAGCTGAAAGCCACAACTGTCATATATTATGTATCATGGATATCATGTAACAATATCATACAAAGCTTAGTACATCAAGCTCTCAGTACAATCAATATTCACACACTAACAAGAAGAAATCTGCAAATCCATGCATCGATTTCTTGCCACCTGATAGCCTGCATCCACTATGCAATCCCTTCTGAAGAAGAGCTCTGAATGAATTCGAATTTCCCTTGCCTTGACTACGCAATCCTCATTCGCAACTCCAATGTGTGTGTGGCGCAATCAATGCATCACTATAGTCACAACAGATAGTCCATCTTGCCCTTTCACCTATCTATCCACTAGGTCTCCACTAGAACTGACATGCATTATAGTTAACTATTGTATTGTTCAGTTGATTAATGGGTTATTATTTTGTGAATTAATTAAATAATTAATTCACTCCACTCTCACTAGTGTATCATTCAGTTAGACTAGATACAACTAGCTCAACTGAGTTTAACTACATTAACTGAGTTAAACTGAATAACAACTCCATGAACTACTCTTCCAAATCTGTCATAACTTTGCCACTTCAGTTCTAACTGAGTCCTCCATGCATGAACCACCAGTAAACCCTATTAATTGCGTAATTCCTTCAGCCCATTGATTTTCCAAATATATATACTGAAATTAAGTGCTCGAAGAGAATAAGTTGATGTTTATTGTTGGATTATTATTAAGAGCTAATAATAATCGACACTTCTATTTTTAGATCGATGATCTATAAATAGACTTCGCCCAATATTCTAAAAATAAAATTTTTAGAATTTCATCTATTTTTCCAACTTGACCAACCATCCACAAATAGCATCTTGCAACTTCTAAAATATGATCACCATGTCTAAAAATAGACATAGTCTAAAAATAGACTTGCAGCTAAAAATAGCCTGCGGGCCCACTTAGTGAAGGAAACTCATTTTCACTGAGCTCATCATCTTGTTGAATCTTAACACTCCCTCTCAACAAGATAGGGATTATCCTTGACCCCAATCCTCCCTCTATGGTATTCGAATTTTCTCTTGGTGAGCGCCTTCGTCAGAATATCTGCATCCTGATCTTCTGTAGGAATGTACTGAAGCAACATGATCTTTTGCTGTACATAATCTCTGATATGATGATACCGAATATCAATATGTTTAGATATATCATGAAACACAGGATTAACTGAGAGTTTAATGCAACTCTTATTATCACAATGTATCGATGTAGGATCTAAATGTGAATCGAACAAGCCAACCAGGATCTTCCTCATCTAGATAGCCTCACATGCAGCTTGACTTGCTACCATGTATTCTGCTTCTGTTGAACTGAGTGCCATGGATTTTCATTTCCTTCTGTACCAAGAAACTACTGTAGATCTGATACTAAAAACCCCTCTTGATGTGCTCTTTCTATCCGTTGGGCTACCTGCCCAATCTGCATCCGTGAATCCATGCAACTTCACCTCATCCGTCTGTCTGTACCATAAGCCATACTCAGATGTGCCCCTGAGATACCTCAGGACATTCTTGCTTGCCTTCCAAAAGAGCTTGGTAGGCTTAACCATCGCTTGCAAAAGCTGGTTCACTGCATAGCATATGTCCAATCTTGTATTAACTAAATACATGAGCGAACCCACCAACTGTCGATAAACAGTGGAATCCACTACCTCAACCGATGTAGCATCCTCTTTCCTCCAATTTCCTGGAAGAGGAGTGTCAATAGGCTTGCAACCTTGCATGTGAAACTTCTCGAGTATCTCCCGGGCATACTTTCCTTGAGACACAAACAATTCACCTTCCCGCTGCCATATTTCCAATCCAAGGAAATAATGAAGGAGGCCCAAATCCTTCATCTCAAACTCCTTTGCAAGATCTGCCTTGCATGAGTGTATCAACTACTCATCACCCGTTAGCATTAAATCATCAACATAAATAACAATGATTAAAATCTTACCCTCCATGACAATTTGGTACAGGTTTGCATCTGCCTCACTCTTGGTGAAGCCAAGTCCAATGAAATAGATGTCGATCCATGTGTACCAAGCACGAGGTGCTTTCTTTAGCCCATACAATGCTCTTTTGATCCTGCACACATGTGACTCGGCTATTTGAAGATCTCAAATCCCATTGGGCTGCTCAATCATCATCCATTTGATGAATGTGCCAACCCATTGTCATTGAGAGAGCAAGGATGGTCCTTATGGAAGAATAACGTGTGACAGGTGCAAAGTTTTCTTCATAATCAATCCCCTCGATCTGTGAGAAGCCCCAGGCAACAAATATTTCCTTATACTTCTCAACGCTCCCATCAGCAACTTGCTTTACCTTGTAGATCCATCTTGATCCTACAAATGATTTTGCCACTGGCCTTGGAACAATCTCCCAAGCACTGTTTCTGATAATGGAGTCATACTCCTCCACCATGGCATCTACCCATGTGGGCTCCTGCACTGCTTCTTCAAAAGAAGATGGCTCTGTCATGATACACTTTCTCATAAGAGCCATGTATCCAGTAAATTGGTCAGGTGACTGTCTCTGTTTGCGCTGTGATGTACGGACTCTTACATTTTGTGCCACAGCAAGCTTCAGTCTCTCAGCTTTTGTGGTACGCTTTCTACCTTGTATGATGTTTGGTTCTACATTAGTGGACTCCTCCACTCCATGAATCTCCTCCTATGGTTGATCCACATCTAGAGGCTCATCTTTGGGAAAAAGAAGTTCCTCCTCTGCATGCAAGTGTAGCTCCCTCTCAAGTGACAAGTTCATGGCTTTCACCTCATTGAATTTTATATCCCGTCGCACCACATTCGTTCGACTGTTTGGAAAATACACACGATAATTATGGGGTGTTTCTGTGTACCCCACAAATATCCCAACTTCTGCAGTCAACTCCAGCTTCTTCCTAGCGTCCTTTGTCACATGAATGTAAACAGATGAGCCAAAAATATTCAAATGAAAAATATTAGGCTTCTTACCAGTAAAATATTCTTCAGGTGTACTCATGCCAATTACTCTATGAGGACAACAGTTTTGCACATAAACCGCAGTGTTGCATGCTTTTTCCCACAAGTGCATTGGTAGGCCTTGGTCATGCAGCATAGCTCGTGCAGCACCCATGATCATTCTGTTCTTCCTCTCAGCGACCCCATTCTACTGTGGGTTATGAGGCGCTATGAGTTCTCTTCGAATTCCTTCTTTGGTACAAAAGTCTTTGAATTCGCCCGAGATGTATTCACCACCATTATCGCTCTGTAGAGCTTTCACTTGCTTCCTCAACTCCTCCTCCAAAAATGCTTTAAACTAACAGAACTTTGAGAATTTTTTGATCTTCTTCTGCATGAAGAATATCTAGCATCTACGAGAATATTCATCAACAAATATAACATAATACCTGTGTTTTGCTGTCGAAGCAACTAAGAAAGGTCCACACATGTATGTGTGAATTCTATCAAGGATCACCGAAGCAAGGTTCTCTTTCTCATGAAAGTTGGTCTTCAAAAACTTACCCATAGTACATTCCTTGCACTGATTTGACTGCACAAGAGTACCCTTGGAAGTCCAGTAGAAATCTGCTTCAAAATCTTCAAAGTGCCATGGTGAAGATGGCCCAATCTCCTGTACCATAATTCACCCTCATCCTAGCTCACCACTTCTTCTACTTTTCCCATCATTGCAGCACAGCCATATTTCTCCAGCTTGTACAGATTCTTAACTCAAATCCCTATCCTCTTGGTTTGACCCATTGTTTTATGTCACAGGAAAGCTTTTCCATCGCTAAAAACAACGTCATAACCTTTGTCTTCCAACATTGCGACCGAGACCAAGTTCTTCTTCAGAACTGGAATATGCATAACATCTTTCAACAGAAATGGATTACCTGACTCCCTCTCAAAGGTAATGGTCCCAATTATGGTCACACTATATCGACCATCGTCACCCATCTCTATATGCATTTGAAGGTCCTTCTCCTCCAAGTCACTAAACAACTCCTTGTCTCCCGTCATATGGAAAGACATACCACTATCAAGATACCACACCGATCCCATATTGCTTGAAACCAAGCATGCGATCAAAGAGAAATCAAGTTCAAATTGCGAGGCCAAGGCCTCTCCAGCTGCAGCTCCAGTAGCCTTCTTGTTCTTCTTCTTCTGTGGGCAGTTAATGGCGAAATGCCCATGTTCATGACAATGAAAACACTTCACCTTGGACAAATCCTGCTTCTTGCCTTTTGCTTCGGATTTTGAAGGAAATTTCTTCCCCTTCCCTTTCCTTTCTTTGGCAGCCAAAGCGCAATTTTCTTCATCTTCATTCTTCGATGAAGATCCATCCCTAGTACTTCGCCTTATCTCCTCCTGCACAAGATTCGACCAAAGTCGCTCCCATCCCGACAATTTCTCCCATTCATTGTCAGAGTCTTTGTAGCTATGCCAACTCTTCAGGAGCCCAAGGAGAGCCAAGATCACTAATTATTCATCATCAACAGTAATCCCCACACTTCCTAGCTCATCCCTACAGTGGAAAAACTTCGTGAGATATTTTGGAATATTGTCGCCCTTCTTCATTTTTATTTTTTTGAGCTTATCTTTCAGCGCCAACTTCCTTTGGTCGCTGCTGCTTTGGAACAAATCTTTCAAATCCTTCCACATTGCAAATGGAGTGGCTTTCCCATGAAGGTTGGACACAATATGGTCCTTCACACCTTCCAACAGAATTTTTCTTGTCTTTGCTATCTTCTTTTTCCATGCGTCAATTAATGCAACATCGCTAGATCCCGGCTTAGGAACATCGCTATCGATGAAATCCTTCAGTCCATTATCCTTCAGCACTGCCTCCATCCTATCCTTTTAGGCTATGTAATTCGAGCTGCCATCAAGGTCATACTCCAAACGAAACCCATTGAAATACATTGCAATGTATACTCAACTGTCGCACCAAGAATTTTATGCAAAAAATATGAATCGTCCACCAGCACAAACTCAATAATTCTTCACAATTACAATCTTCAAGAATTAACACTGCTCTGATACCATGTATAAAATTATATACAAGATGCATGTATATATCTAGATTCTCCCGATCTAACAATATTTATCTTCTTGCTAAATACAAAATCCTTCCACTGTTAATCTTTTGTGGAAATTAAAATCAATTGCAAACACATGAAGCAATAAAAACAATCACACATAACACAATTTTTTAACGGGAAAGCCTGAAGATGAAAACCCCAACTATAATATATTATGTATCATGGAGATCATGTAACAATCTCATACAAAGCTTATTACATCAAGCTCTCACTACAATCAATCGTCACACACTAACAAGAATAAATCTGCAAATCCATGCACCGATTTCTTGCCACCTGATAGCCTGCCTCCACTGTACAATCCTTGCTGAAGAAGAGCTCTGAATGAATTCAAATTACCCTTTCCTTGAATGGGCAATCCTCATTGGCAACTCCAATGTGTGTGTGGTGCATTCAATGCATCACTATAGTCACAACAGATAGTCCATCTTTCCCTTTCACCTATCTCTCCACTGGGTCTCCACTGGAACTGACATGCACTATAGTTAACTACTGTATTGTTCAGTTGATTAATGAGTTATTATTTTGTGAATTAATTAACTAATTAATTCACTCCACTCTCACTAGTGTATCATTTAGTTAGACTAGATACAACTAGCTCAACTGAGTTTAACTCCATTAACTAATAAACTGAATAAAAACTCCATGGACTACTCTTCCAACTCTGTGATAAATTTTCTACTTCAGTTCTAACTGAGTCCTCCATGCATGAACCCCCAGTAAACCCTAGAAATTGTGTAATTATTTTAGCCCACTAATTTTCCAAATCTGTATACTGAAATTAAGTGCTCCAAGAGAATAATTTGATGTTTATTGCCGGATTATTATTAAGAGCTAATAATAATCGACAATTCTATTTTTAGATCAATGATCTATAAATAGACTTCACCCAATATTCTAAAAATAGAATTTTATCTATTTTTCCAACTTGACCAACCATCCACAAATAGTATCCTACAACTTCTGAATATGATCACCATGTCTAAAAATAGACATATTCTAAAAATAGACTTGCACCTAAAAATAGCCTACGGGCCCACTTAGTGAAGGCGACTCATTTTCACTAAGCTCATCATCTTGTTGAATCTCAATAGTTCAAGAAACCTAGTTTTGACACGGTAATTAAACCGCCTCCTAAAGGTGTTCTTCGAAAGTTAGCCTTCAACCCACATAGAGGTCAACCCTCGAACTGCTGCAAAATTTTCCAACATAGAGGAAAGTAATTTTAGTAGCTATAGGATCTATTGATGTTTAGGACTCTAATATAATTATTTTCTATCTATTAAATTTTGTACCTAGACTCCCTCATCAAATGGCTTTCCATATACCAGTTTTCTTTAAAACCAAACAAGTTTTTCGCATGGTAGTTGATGAAGGAGCATCTACGTGTATAATGTCTATTTCATGTTGGAAATTCCTAGGTAATACAACAACCAATAAATCTTCCACAGTTTTAAAAGCCTTTGATGTAAAAAAAAATTTCCCATTTGGAATTCTTCAGGACTTTCCTGTAGAGATAGATGGTAAAATTTTTGTAGTTGAGGTTGAAGTTGTTGATTCTCAACTCGACTATAACCGTTTTACTAGGACAAATTTGGTCTTATGTTATGAAAACTATAGTCTCATTAGTTTTTCGAACGACATGTGCCCCCATAAAGGGAAAATTGTCAAAGTCGATCAATTGTCTTACTATAATTCACGTCCTGCCTCTACGGGTAGTGTCCCTTATGTTGGAAAGACGATTACTCCTTATGAAGATGTTGAATAGATTTAATCAAATATTCATCTCTCATGGGAAATTTTTCCATGCCTCCTCCAAATTTTCCTCGTAATATTCCCAATGTCAACATGATTACATCAAGCATAATACCATTGGATGATCCTTGGATTATTCCTTTAGAATATGAGTTAGACCTATATGGGAGTGAGATGCCTCTAAGCCCATTTGAACTAGCTTATGTGGTAGTTCAATCAATTTTCGACCCATCATAAACTGAAATTGATTGCGTGAATGTGATGAACGATGAATATTCTCCATTATCATGTTTAACACCGATATATTTTCCTAATCCTTTCAATTAACCATTGTCAACCGAATAAATTATTATGGAGTTTATGTCATTGGATGAATTACCATGGGATGATTCTAATCATCATTCATCTTTTCTACCTAATCTTGATAAACTTGAGAATGAATTTTCATCCATATTTTTGACTAAATACATAAAAGATCCTCAAAATCCCATGTCAATCCTTCATTTATATTCAAAAAGAGATTTAGGAAACATCTCTTAGATGATACTTGTTGACATTTCAGTTAAACCTAGAATCTTTGAAAACATTTATATTGGTGCTTCGTGCTCAATCGACAAAATCAACACGTATAAGGCCCTATTTCATGAATTCCATGACATTTTTGCCTTGTCCTACAAAGAAATGCTAGGAACCGATCCTAGTATTGTAGTTCATGAAATTAAGACATACCCAAATGCTAAACCTATTTGACAAAGAGTATGTACATTTCATCCAGGAAAAGTTTTGCTATTAAAGTTGAAGTTGAAAAATTACTCAAAGTAGGTTTTATTTATCCTATTCCCTTAACTGATTTAGTATCCAATATTGCTCCAGTGAACAAGAAATAGGGAACTATTTGAGTGTGTGTCGATTATAGGAATGTCAATAAGGATTGTCCAAAAGACAATTATCCTACCCCATGCATTGACCAAATTGTTGACGATTGTGCTCGAAATGAAATTTTTTCATTTATGAATGAATTTTCTGGATATAATCAGATAAACATACTCCCTGCCGATTAGACCAAAACTGTGTTCATTTGTCCATGGGGAAATTTTTCCTATCACTACCTTTTGGGTTAAATAACTTCGGCGCTACTTTTCAGAGGGCCATGTATTACGCATTTCACAATATCAAACATATTGTACAACCCTACCTAGATGACTTACCATCCCATTCTATGAGACGGAAAGATCATTCTACTCATTTAAGAGCTATATTCATCCCATGTAGGCATTAAAATATTCGTTTGAATCCACACAAGTTCGTTTTTTGTCTACTATCGGGATGATTGGTGGGATTTATCATTTCTAAGGAAGAAATTCATGTCAATCCACTCAAGGTCGAGGCTATCATCAATTTACCTCCTCCTTCCAATTTTTTCCATTTCCAAAGTTTGCAAGGGAAAGCAAACTTTTTACATCGATTTATCTCTAACTATGCGGAGCTGACTAAAGGTTTTACTTGAATTTTGAAAAAAGGAATTCCATTCATTTGGGACAAGCTTGCTGGAAAATATTTTGATGCACTAAAACACGTGTTGACCCATGCACCATTGCTGCATCCACCTTATTATCATCGAGCTTACCTTTTGTATTTATCTACGTCTATTTCTACCATTGGAATGGTATTAGTTCAAGAAGATGAATCTCCCAATGAAAATGTGATTTATCATTTGAGTAAGAATCTTACACCTACTGAGATTAAATACACACATGTGGAGAAATTGGCCTTGATAGTTGTTCAGGTTGTCCAACGCTTTTGTCACTACATAATTTTACGCAAAGCAACCGTGATATCTAATTGCAACCCTATGATGTATATTTTGATTAAACAACTACTAGGGGGAAAAAATATAAATGGATTGTTATCCTAAAAGATTTTGATTTGGAATTTGAAAAATCTAAATCTAAGAATTCATTGGTATTTTCTGAATTATTATGTGACTTTCCCTATACTGAATCTGGAACCATGGCAGAGGATCATCTTCCTGATGAATCCATGTTTCTCATTAGTATCCTTGGTATGGATATATCATTATATATCTTTAAACTCAAGCTTTTCTGCCTGAAATATGAAGGTTTGATCATCATAGAATCTGATACCAATCCCAAAAATATACTATTGTTGGTGATACACTCTATCTTTGTGGTGCTGATTCTATTTTCCGATGTTTTTTAACACATGAAGATGCTGAAAAGGCATTAAATGACTGCCATTTTGGAGCATGTGGTGGTCATATGTCTAGGTTTTCCACTGCCAAACAGATAATGTGCGTTGTCTAATTTTGGCCATCACTCTTTAAAGATTGCATAGTTGCGGTTAGAAAATTTCACAATTGCCAATTTTTTTATCGAAAGATGCATGCACGTACCACTCCTCTTCACCCAATCATAGTTGTCGGTCCATTTTCAAAATGGGGCATCGATTTCGTTACATGTAACCCTCACTCATTTGGGGGGAATGGGTATATTATTATCGCAGTAGATTATTTTACCAAATGGGTCGAGGCGATGCCTACATTCAAGAACGATGGTGAAACTACATATATTTTCATATTCATTCATGTGATTGCTAGGTTCAGTGTACCCTAAGCCATCGATACGGACCATGGTAGCCACTTTCAAAACTTTGTGATGATTGAACATTTTGCTCAGCTCGGCTTACGCCATGACAATTCTACACCTTATTATCCACAAGAAAATGGCCAAGTTGAAGCTATAAACAAAGTTTTTACCAATATGGTCAGAATATTATTGGAATTCATAAACATAACTGGCATACCATGTTTTTTTTAGCCTTATGAGCATACCGTACTTCTACAAAAACATCCACTGGTTTTACTCCTTTCCAACTCGTTCACGGTTTGGAATCCATTTTACCAATTGAATGTGAAATTTTGTCACTAAAACTAGCCATTGAATGATTACCAGCTACCTCTGGAGAGGAAGAGTGTTTTTTTATAGTTAGCACAGTTAGATGAAACTCACCACAAAACTTCACTAGCCAGCAAGGCTCATAAAAATGTGTTAAGGCTCAATATGATCGGAGCGTTAATCCTTGTGTCTATTCAGAATGTGACCTAATCTTAGTCTACGACCAAGCACATGATAAGTTATGAGCTGGTAAGTCAAAACCTATGTGGCATGTGTTGGGCCAAGGAAAAGGTAAATTTTACCCCCATCTTTGGTTTAATTTTTTATTAAATTTTATATTTTTTCCTTCATTTTAGAAATAAATCAAAGGATAATAATGTAAAAGTAGGGTAAAATGAATTATTAATAAATAATGTATTGAATAGTATAAAAAATAACTTTTGTTGTCTTTATTGATAGGGAATCTGAACAAACCAACTAGAGACAAAACGACAAAACATAAGCAGTCAAGAAATCAAATGCAATCATGTCCGGACCTGAAAATCAGCAAGAGATGGAAAGACACATCTATCTTTGAAACATTCGACTGATGATTATGAAGCCTCAAATATCCTGATCCTGAGGGTTTGTTATTCTCTATTTTATTTCTCCTTTAAGTTATAAACGGGTGTAGGTGAAAGGGGGAGAGAGTTTTTTTCATTTATTGTAATTTTGTGTAATAAACATTCTATTAAGACAAAGTCTGTGAAATCGTGATGATGTACCTGTTCTATTGATTAATGAAAGAGTTATCATTTTTATTCCAAAAGGATTCTAATTATTTATTGGCAAAATACTTCTGGAGGCTACGGGCCTGGTCCCCGGGAGTTCTCTTGCTATTTTGTGTTATATGTTTATTTACTGATTCTCACAATTTAGTTATTCTTACACTTTGTAGAATTAAAATTCAATTTAGTAATTGCAAGTGTGGGGTGTTACGATTTCCTTTTCAATTAGGTTGAATTTATCATTAATTTTACTTTATTATTGAGTGATGTTTTTCCATTCATTATATTGATTTCAGCGTGGTTAAGAAGTTGTTGTTCAATTCTGCACATTGTTATTTCTTGAGTTTTTCCATTGCAAGTGTGAATGTATGGTTTGTTGTTCAATTTTGAAGGTTGTTATTAATTGAATTATAGAGAATTCGATTGAAAATTTTTAATATATGATTAATGTTCAATTTATTAAGTATCTATTTTCTATTATTTTTCAATTCATTAAGCCTATTGTTTAATTGCAAAAGATCTTTAATTTCAGTATTGAAGTGTTTACTTTCTACATCAGATTAGACTAGAGTTTCATCCTTTGATTGGTGTGAAGTATTTTATAGTTTAATTTTGAATTGATTGATTGAACTTTGAGAATTAGATAGTATTTATTGCAACGATCTAGAGTAGTTGGCCTCTGATTTCAATCGCATATACATTTCTTGAACTCTTGAAATAAACAGGCTTTCCCTAAGTTGATGATTAATGTGAATCATTAAGGTTACCTTTAACAGTCATCTTTTTGAACCAACATTTTGGTGCCTTTGTCGAGGAGAGTGTTTAGGAGTGATTTATTTTTATTTTTTCCTTTTGCTGTGAAGGAATTGGGTATTGAAAAGGAGAGGTAAGAACCCGTGTATTAGCAAACAAAACACTTTCTCTCCAGCTCGCTTCTCAACAATTGTGGAGAGGTTAAATAGGATAGGTGTTTGTTTTTTTTATGAATGACTAGATATAAAAATATAGAATTAGATCAAAACACCCCATCTAAATCCACAAAACCCAAGGGCTCGGTGGTCCTTGGCAGAACAACATAGACAAAATCATAAGGAAGGTTGAATCTCAGGCATCTGTAGGACCCAAAGTCATTTCTAAAAAGAGTCCTACTACAATCCCTCAGGCAGCAACCTCACCATCTACAACTTGTTGGAGAGGAAAGAGGTCTCTTAAGCAAGACCCAGGTTCGGCTTAGAGGCCAATAAGGATTTCTGCTGTATTCTAGCACCACGCCGGCATTTTCACCCTGCTCCAAGGAACAGTGAGTCTCACCCGAGGCGTGACATGACCTTACTAAGGTTGGGAGAAGATTGATATCAATATAGCAGATTAAATAGATATATATTACAAACCAGAACTATCTCAGAACTAAGCGAGCACATCATTAGCTGGATGATATTCTTTAGAAATGCATGCAAAAAGACAGTTCATAAAATTTTTAAAGTACTACCATATCAGTCAAACGAGATTACAACATATAATGGGAACTTCAATCTCTGTTCATATTATAATTTGCTGATAAAAAACAACCCTTATAATGCTCCTCAACATGAGCTTCAACCGAACAGATTACAAAATAAGTCCTATCTAGTGGACTAGATCATAGACATACAAAGAGATAGAGAACGGAAAAACGTGAAAAGAGCTCTCCTACGGCCCTAGTTCACTCATTCCTCCTATGCCAACTACTCTCTGCTTGGCCAACTGCCTATTTGTTCTGCTGCCAGGGCTGACAGTTCTTCCTTTCTTCTCGCTCGGCTGTCTTTTCCCTCTCTCTGTTCATTGGGAGTTGTACTGCTTGTCTCCTGCCACATTCTTCTACCATCTATGCTTACTCCCACAACAGCTGTGCCACCTGTTCTTCCTTCCTTTGCAACCTTGACAGCTCCCTGCCTATCGTGGTAGCGTCCCCGCCATGTACTATCCGCAACTCAAAACTGTTTGATTTCAAAACAAGGGCCCCAATAGGCCCCGACCACAGCCCATTAACTTGCCCCGAGTCAATCGATCTTCACTGTCTCTATTTCCATCAGTCCGCTTGGCCCTATTTCTTGCCCTGCTTGTCCCCCTTTATCCCGACTGTCCAAATAAGGGCCCTAATTCCAGGATTTGTGTTAGAGTTGTTGCTTTGTGTTCATGAAAGGTTGTCAGGGTTCATGCCATCCTTGCATGAGCATGTATGTTTGCGCTGTGACCTGCGCAACTGTTTCTTCTCCGGAAGTAGCTGGTAGGCTACCGAAAAATTTTTGGATTTTCGTATTGGCTTTGGAAACTAGTCATTGCATTGTTTGGACACTGGTTTTTATCGGTTGTCTCAGTTCCTGAAGGGCTTGTTTTGTAGCCATTGAGTTTTCTTCAATTTGTTGTATCTGGACCTCCAGAGCATTCGCTTGGGCGTATAGCTGGTCGAGTGGTCTGTGGCCTCCTAGATCTCTTTTGATACCTATTGTAGCTGTAATGAAATTGGGTAGAACTTTAGTGTGAGCGAGTTCGAACACTCTTGTAGACCCTTCAGTAGGTCATACGCTTCTTTAGCTACAGTACTCATAACTTCCTGCAGTTTTGTCACCTGGCTCTGTTTCTCTGATATTTGCTCTGTGTATACAACCGCTGGGTCTAGCAACGTGGGTCGGGATGCCAATGCTGCCTTGATTTCCTCGTTTTCCTGATGGAGATTTGAACATGCAACGCTGAGGTGGACCGCATGCCCAACTATATCATTTTCCTGTATTCCTTCTGGTATTTGGCTGTTGTTGGCCGTTACTGTGGGCCAACTGTCCTAGAATATTCTTGTTACTATCTCTAGTTGTTCCTGTAAGTTCCCATTTTCTGTCCTTATTTGTTCACGCTCTTCAGTAAGCGCATTGATTTGTAATTGCTGCTGGTCACATTTTTGCTGGGGCTCCGCATGAAGCCCTTCCTCTTGTTGTGCTACTCTCTGAATTAGTTGGTAGAGTTGGGTTGTTCACCATGTCCCTACGCTTTCAGCATCCAAGTTTCCTTGATCTTCCATCATGATTGCAGTGGCTGTCCACTGGCAATCGATTTTGCTGATTGTGCCTGCGGTGACTGAGGTGGTGTTTGTTACGGCAATTTGTTACTAGAATCGGCCATGTTTAGATTGGGCGTCATGTCCTCGGCTATTAGATTAGCTCGTTGGAGTGGATTCTTCTCAGGGAGCTAAACACCTGCTTCTTCCATAGACTGTTCTATTTGATTTAAAAGCTCTGTGAATGTAGCCTGCTGAACCATGGGTTGGCTAACGAGGGGTACTTCTGGTGTACCCGAGTTAACTTCTGCCTTGAGGTATTCATTTGGTCTTCCTATGACAATTGGGTCTGATACGGTGGCTGATGAAGTGGAGGGCGTGGTAACGGGTGGTGTCTGAATGGTGGATGAAGTGAGGCCTGATGCTTAGTTGATGTGAGATGGGGATATGTGAATATTTAAGAAATCGAGGGGGTTGAAGGGTGGTAGCCCCCTAGTCATCTCGGGCTTCACAACAGGCTCTTCCCTGATCGGTATGCCTATACTTAGAGGTCGCAGCTGATCATCCCCTGTGAGATCAACCACTGTATTGGATGTTGCGATCTTGGCGCTTTTTGATTTTGGCGCCGCTGCTGGGGTTTTCCTAGCTTTAGTCTTCTGGACCAACACTGTAGTTGTTGGGGCTAGTGAGCTAAACATAATGTTGGGTATTGGTGTTATTAGGGGGGCCGTGGCGGAAGATGGTCTGGAGTGGGATGCCTGAAATTCTAAAAATGTGGGAAATGCAGTGGAATCACTTGTTAACACTTGAACTACTTTATTAAAATTCTGTACCTTTGTGTTTAACTGTTCAATGATCGGGGATAGCTGCAGCTGTTCCATCCTAGTCATCGTCTGCTCTGAAGTCTCCCCTAGCAGTGGGTTTGGCAGCATCTCGTCGAAGATATAATTGTAGACTCTGCTTCTGACCTCCATTGCTACTCTTGGCCACGAGCAGGCTTCTATGTGGAAGGTTGTTTCATCAATTTGAAATTTTAAAGGCCTCATCTTGAAAGTAGACTTTGGTATGCACGTTGGCCTCATAAAGGTTTTTTTGTGATTAACTCCAAACCATATATGCGCGCTATAACCATCCAGCAGACTCCTTGGGATTCTTTGTTGACTCATCACAACATCAACCATTTGGTTGTACTATACCCTGAAAGCTTCTGTGTCTACCTCCTTTGTGCTAGGATCCCTTGATACCTTCCAAGGCACGAAATTCATTGCCAACGGTTGTCCTGTTGCTATCTCCACAGGAACTCGAATTCCTGGAAACATCCATTTCCACATTGCTAGTGCCATAATTATATATCCATATATGAATCTGGTTGCCCTCTTGTAGTTGTCCTCGCAAGCCTCAAACAAGTTGTTCATAAAAAATTCTCACCAGTTTAGTTGTGTCCCTTGGACATAATGCTCTACAACTGAAATCGTATCCAACGTGCATTCTCCTTTTGTGTAGTGCCTCATCGTTTTACTTGAAATTAGGTAACAGGCGAACCTGACCTCTAGTTTGTTGTTCAAGTCAATTTTGGCTCCTTTCCCCCCTCTTTTCATGTCATACTTGGTGTAATAGTCATTATCTCCAGTCTTCTTCTCTCTTTTGGACACAGTCTGGAATGCTGACGAAACATCCCTCCCTTCCATGGACAGTCCAGTTAGTGTGTGGATGTCCTCCACATGAATTAGGATTTCTTTCCCTAGCCATAGTGAACCATTATGAATTTGGCTCAACAAGAACTTGATGCACTGCATTGCAGCGCCTGTAACACCAAACACTAGGATATCTCTTAAATTAAATATAGTAGACTGTTGAATGCCTCGTAACTTTGGTCGAAATCTTGCTACTTTCTACTGCACTTCGGTGGCATAATTCTCCATATATACTTGTCTCTTTGTAGCTGGAAACTCAAAGGAGTCCGTGAGGTCGGTGTCGATCAATGAGGCACTATCATATTTCCCCACTAATGGCTCCATCTTCTGCACTCCATTATCGAGCTCTTGTTCTACGACTGCTGGTGTTTCTCTTGTCATTTTGGCTCATCTCTGATACACTTGTAGACCAAATCCTTCTCTTTTTCTCTGAAATTCTTCTTCCACTTGCCTTCTCTACTCCTCTTCTGTCTTTTCTTCTCTTGCTCCTTTGGAAGTTTTTGGTTCTATCTCATATTTTTCCGACATTCTCACACTTCTTTGCATGTGGGTTATGTAATTAACAGTCACGGGTGAGGTGGATGAGACCCCATAACTATTCAATTTCCCCCTGGCCTCATCCGTGGCTACGATCACGTGATTAGTTATTGGCTGAGGTGGGTTCTGACAATGCTAAATGTGGTTTCAGGATTTGGGCAGATGTGACGGTTGGTGGTTATGCCTTATTATGGAAAATTTATTATGATATGGGTGATGCTAATTATGGCAATTATTTCCAAATCGTGGTAATCCTACGGACTGACACTAGTAGTATGCATAATGATGATGGGCTGATGTTTGACATGCTTTTCTATCTGACGTGGATGACACGTTGGACACTACCCTTGCCCGACCAAAATTGTTTGCATTGTGGTCCCCGCAACACAACTGTAGCTATTTATTAATATTTTTGGTTTTGGTAAAGTGGAGTCCTATCTATGCTCATCTCGGGTGCAAGAGAGTTATTGATACTATTCTACCCTACTGACTCCTCTCGGTTGCGATTTATTATAATTGGAAATGTGTGGCTTACTCTTGGTAGGGCTTCAGGCATGTGCCGTTCACCCATCCTTGTAGAACTTGGCCGTCTAGTTGTGCCAATCGAACTGTGCCTGAATCCATGATTTCTATCGCGTAGAATGGCCCAGCCAATGCATCTACAGTTTTCCTGGGAACTTTTGGTATTTACTGTCATAGAGTAGAACTTTTCCTCCCACCTGAAAAGTTTTTCACTTTATGTGTCGGTCATGCCAAGCTTTTTGTCTATATTTCTGTACCGTTTGGTGAAATTCTGCCAAAAACCGTTCTTCTTCAAGGCCTTGTAATTCTAGCAGTCGTTCCTTTAGCGAGTCTTCCTCTAATAGTTGGAGTGACGTCGCGACTAGGAGGCTGGGTATGATGAATTATGATGGGACTACTGCTTCTCTCCCATATAATAGCTGTAATGGTGTTTGGTTATTCAGTCGCTTTACCGTTGTTTGGTATGCGCATAAAGTTGCTGGTATCCGCTCATCCCAGTCATCCCATTACGCATTGCAAATTTTTCTAGGCCCTTCTCCAGTATTTTGTTGAATGCTTCTACCTTACCATTGGCCTACGGGTGATATGGAATGTTTTTATGATGTTGTATCATGAAGGTTTCTAGCAGTGATTTAATGGTGTCATTGATGAAGTGTGTACCTTGGTCGCTGGTCAGGCTCTTTGGACAACTGAATCGGCTGATTACATTTTCAAAGATAAATCTAGCAGCATTCTCTGCTATGCAATTTTTTACTGGAATTTCTTCTGCCCACCCTGTCAAGTAGTATGTCATCGTTATTATGTACCTTGCCTGCGAGAGTCTTGCAACTGGTGTAATTGGTCCTATAAAATCGACTGCCCATTTTTCAAATGGCTGCAGTACTCTTATTGGATGAATTGGAAGTTCATCTCTATGGGATGGTCGTCCCATCCGCTGACATATATCACATTTCTTAACAAATGCTTTGATGTCCATGTGTACTGTCGGCCACCACAATCCTACTTGTAGTATCTTCCATGTTGTGGGTTTTTCTCCCACGTGGCCTCTTGCAACTCCACTGTGGCATTCCCATAGTACAGATTCCCTTTCGTGATCCATGACACATCTCTGAAGAATATGGTCCAGTTCCATCTTATATAGATGTCCTGCTATGAGTTGGTATTCTACAGCACGAACTACTAGGTGTCTTTTTTGAACTGATGTATATTGTTGTGGGAACTGCCCTGTCGTGAGATAGGTTTCTATTTGGTGTAAATATTTGGGGATGGCTTCTACTTTGAAAAGATTAGCGTCTGGTAACTGATGATTTAGAGACCCTCCATTTTCTCCATTCTCTGGTCGAGACAGGTGATCGGGTCCTACATTCAATCTCCCTGGCTTTACGATGACCTTGAATGTAAACTCTTGGAAGAGTAGGACTCATTTGCAGATTCTTCCTTCTAAGACTAGTTTGTTCACCAAATATTTCAATGCTGAGTGGTCTGTGAAAAACTTAAACATACCTCCCAGCAAGTAGTGGTGAAACTTCTGAAGGGAATACACCATTTCCAATTCCTTTCGCTCAGTTGTGATGTAGTTCCGTTTTGCCGTGGACAATTTCCTACTTGCAAAATATATCGGGTGGTCGACTGAAGTGTCCCCTGGTTGCGCCAAGACTACTCCAAGTGCGATGCTGGAAGCATCGATGTGCACATGAAATTGTTTGTCCCAATTTGGGTGAACTAATATTGGCGCACTTGCGAGTTTTTCCTTCAGGGTATCTAAGGCTGTTTGGTAGTTCTTTGTCCAGTGAAACTTCTTAGACTTTCGACATAGCTTCTCCAATGGAGATGTTATCTTTGCGTAGTTGCGAATAAATCGTCGGTAGTAACCTATGTGGCCCGACAGTGATCTAATTTGTTTTACCGTTTTTGGTGCCTCCATGTTAACTATCACTGCTACCTTGGTTGGGTCCACGCAGACTCCCTGGGTACATACCACGTGTCCTAAGAGTGTCCCAAATGGTACTGCAAATATACACTTCTTTAGGTTCAACGAGATCTGAAGTTGCCTACACCTATCAAACATTATTCTCAATAACGTTGCATGGTCTTTTAATAGGTTGTAGACTGTCCAGTCATCCATGTAGACTTCTAATAATTTGTGGATGTACTCCCAGAAAGCAGCTATCATGATACGAGAAAAAACTGCCGGTGCATTTTTCAAGCCAAATGGCATCACATTATATGTGAAAGAGCCCCATTCGGTGGTGAATGTTGTCTTTTTCTTATCCTCCTCTGCTATATGTACCTGATGGTATCCTGAAAATCCATCAGTGAAAGAATACGCCTCATTTCCTACAACATTGTCTAGGAACTGATCATTAAACGAAGTGGGAAAAGGGTCATGGATACAAGCATTGTTTAGGCTCCTGTAATTGACATAGACTCGGATCTCAGACTTTTTTTTTTCTGTATCACTATGGGACTTACCCATTCTACTTCATCTACTGGGAATATTAATCCCGCCTTTAACATTTTATCGATTTTTGCCTTAACTTTTTCCATGACTCTTGGATTTAGATGATATGGTCTGTGTTTCACAGGCCTTGCGTCGGGCTTCAATATTATTCGCATCTCCCCCATATCCCCTTTTATTCCCTTTAGACCTTCTACCAATGAAGGGAACAAGTCCTCATATTCCTGCAGCAAACTGTATATTTCCCTCGTTGTCTGTTCATCCCAATAATCTCCAATTGTCGCTAGTTTTGGCTTATCTTTTGTTCCCATATTTAATTTCTTGGTTTTTAAAGGTAGCAAGTGAACCCCTTCTATCGTTGGTTCTTCTTTAATTTCCCTCTCCCCTTTTTTTTCTTCAAAATAAAAATGCCTAAGATATTCTAGATTATCATCATCCATTTTGCTGTTTATCTTTTGGCATGCTACCTTTTGTCTGACGCCGAGGTTCAGAAACGGTTGCTCATCCTCCTTTATATTTTCTGGGAAGAATATTACCTTCTTTATAGCTTACAAATCTTGTGTGACAGGTTCCGTTTTTCCTTCGAACAAGAATAATTGTGTAAAGTTATCCGCAACTTCTCGCCATGTGTTGGTCCCCATTTTCTTTTCTTTTGTTAGCTACCAGGCTTGTGGAATCAAATCTAGAGAGTGTATAAATCTGTGTACCCATAGCTCTTCTGGATATCCTGCAGCTCTCCATTGATCCTCACACCCCTTTAGATGATTTACGGGGTTTGTGTCCCCTTGGTATTTCCCTTCTACCCGAGGTCCTTCCTCTTCCTTAAATCTTGCTTTCAATGCCTATGCAACTCTGTCCCATTGCAACAATGAGTTGCAGTGGTTACTCCACCACCTTGCTGATGTGGACTGTAACACCATGTCCATGAGTGGTATTCTGAGTCCTTTTGGTACCCTATATTATAATTTTTTTATGAAAATATCTACATCATTCATATTGGATAAAGTTGGGTAATACCTTACCTTAGTCCTGATCCAGTTGACCTTTCGGATGTTGGCGCATCTCCTTGTATTGGTATCATACACTCCTTGCTGCCAATCATCCTAAGCTAAATCTGAGCCTAATTCTGAACTTTGGATACTTCTCCAACTTACAGAGCCGCCTGTTGTTGGGTTGATGTAATCCTCCCTTTTCCTTGCGATCATTCGATAAAGATGGTCCATCAGCTGAACATCTTCTCTGTTGTCTATAGTTTCTGTGTATCTTGGACCTTGATATGGGTCAAGTGGCTGAGTGACTCTGACCTCCCCATCCTCAAAGATCATTCTTTACTTCTTTAGATCTATTATTGCATAATTTTCAAAGGCCCAGTAAATTCCCAACAATGTAGGATAAGGATCTTTATCCCCCGTGATGTCAATGACCTCAAAGTCTGTATATGTTTTTACTCCCGCAATATCAACCTCAACTTCCTCTAGTCTCCCTATGGGCACGATGCAGTACTAGTTTTCCATCCTAATTTGGATTGGAGAGTAGGTTAACCTTGGCTTCCCTAATGCTTCCCAGGTTTTTCTTGGTAAAATATTGACATCAGATCCCAAATCGAGCATGGTGTCTTTAATTTGGTAACCAGCAAGTTGGGTGTTTACTCGGAACTCTTTTCTTGTTCCTATTTTATTTATTTTCACCCTCTGTACGTACTTCTGGGTTGCATTAGGTGATTCTCTTGCCCTTATTTTCTTCTGCAAGAGTCCTTCCAGATTCTGCTTTAGCTGCTCTAACATTGGTGCATTGTTAACAATCTTCAGGAAGAGATGGAACCATTCTTGAATGATAGGACTTGAATCATTTTGGATTTCATTGTTTTCATGTGGTTGTTGTAACTTAATACCTTTGTTTCCTCCTAGTTGGCCAAATGTCTCTACTTCCTCTTGGAAAAATTTCTTCTGTCATTCTGGTTTGAACACCAGTTTTGGGGATGTTGGCCTGATCAATTTTATTAGGTCCACTGTACGTGCATCTTCCCCCGTTCTCTTGCCTCCTCATGTCACTATTGCCACGTTCTGCATCATCTGAGTCAACATTATCCTAGTATCTACATTTACTAGATTTGTTCCTCTTTGTCTAGTTCTTTCCTCCCATCTTTTAATGAGCTCAAGGAAATCTTTAGTTGTGTGTGTGTTAACCCAACATTGGGAACACCAGGGTCTTCTAGGAAGTGGAAATTTCCTCACTACATGTCCTTCTTGGTCACAGTTGTAACATCTTACTGGACCTCTACCCGCTACTTGGCCTCCTCTCATGCCTCCTCCTCTTCCTCGGGGGGTCTCATTCACCCAGTATGAAGGTCGGTCCAATTGTTCTGCCAATGCATCTAGAGCTCTACATTTCTCTATGTTGTGTGTTGTTGAAGCACAGAAATCACAGTATGTGTTATTTGGAATGGTGGAATAATTTTGTAGAATAGGGAAAAGGCGAGGTGGATGGCCCATGTTCTTGCATATTTCACAGTATTCAGTAGTGTTTGGATATTGTTGCGCAAGGAACCTTGTGTATTGTTGGTGTGGTGGATATAATCTCTAGGTGTTTATTTGTGCCACTCCTCCCATTTGTGGAGCCCATTGTGCCCTTGCGGCCAATGCCCCCCCATTCTGACCCCACAACTGAGGGCATTCGGTTACCACATGTCCTTCCATTAGACAGTGTGTGCACCATACATTTGGTCTTTCTGGCCACATTGGTTGAATTTCCTTGAGTTTCTCTATCAAGCTTGCTATCTGATGCTACAATCCCATTATAGAGGGGTCCTGTACCGCTACTCCTCCCTTAAACTCTTGCAGGTAACCCGCCATAGCTTCTATCTTCATTTCTTGCTCCAATGCATCTTGCAATGCCTTGATCCTCTATTGAGTTAATGGAGTTTTGGTCAAGGGTAGTAGAGCTTTGATAAACCAATCCCTCTGATGGTTTGGATCAATTAGATAGCTGAGTTTTCCAATAGCATCCTTGAATCTCAACATCAAGTCCCACGTAGTCTCTTCTTACCGCTGCTTGATTTTCCACATTTCTGATAGACCCTGCTGGTCTATTTGGGGCAATTTGAACTCCTTAATGAAGTCCCTCTTCACATTTTCTATTGCTAGATTCTGATGAGATTCCGACCACTTCATAAATCAGCGTAGAGATCTCTCCCTAAGGGTGCTTTGAAATTCTATCAACTTCCCCACATCTGGTGTCTGTCGTGCCCTCCATATGGCCTCGCAGAGGTACCAGTGTTGTTTGACATTGTCATTACCCCTCCTAGAGAACTCTGGGTACCGGGTGAGTGATCCCTCCATATTCACTTGAGTATTCGTTACTAAAATGAAGCCATCGGTTCCTGGTTGCGAGATGGTACCACTAGAAATTCTATTTCTAGTAGGTATTACTGCTGGAAACTGAATACTGTTTAACTTACTTAATTCACGTAACTTAACAAAAATTTCACTTGGTGGTTGGTAAAGCACCATGGGAAGGTTGGGACTAGAGCTACTTGAACTTTTGGGAATATGAGTACCTTGAGATATGAACGCTGAACTTTCTTGGAATAGTTTCTCCATTGCAGCATGCAACTCCACATCAGACATCTCCTCGGGGCACGCATCTACATCTTCTCCACCATAATTATTTCCTTTCTCCTTCTGGGCTAGGTTCCTACACACCTACCAAACTTCTTTGGAGGTCCCTTCTATACCCCGGGGACCCACCCAACTTTCCACTTCCTTCGTCATCTGAGGCACCTCTTCTTTGTCCTTTCGACTACTTTCTTGTCTCTTCAACTCCTTTATTACCCTTTCTCACCACCTCTCAATGATCTGCACCCTCCGATGTGCTCTTCTCTCCCTTAGCCTATTAGAGGTCTCGACATCCATACTCCCACTCCCCCTTTTTTCACTGTTCTTGTAGCATCCTCAGTCCCTTCCGCCAGCAATAGAGTTTTACGCTTCCATCTTAGATTTTTGGAATTCCATTAGTCCTTCCTCTACCATCAAGGCCTTAATCCACAACGGAATTTCCTTCAGTAGTTTCCCCTGTTACCCGGATCTGAATATATCCTTTGCTCTCAAAAGGGACTGGCAGCACTCCGCTGCAAACTCCACTATGTATCTGTCCAAGGTAGATTCCACCCAATAATCTATAGCTCTGGTCAACTCAGTACTTAACCAATGCAGGGCTACCATATCTCTCTATGTACCCACTTCCGGTAGACCTTCCACGACTTTTATTTCGTTACTTTGGTCTGGAGCCTTCGCAACCAGTTGTAGAGTTCTTCTAGGAAATTTCCCCAAAAGATCTCATACACGTTGTTGGTAGATTCAGAAAATAGAACCCGATCTTTGACCTTTTTCTCCCTCTCTTGTCTCAGCTCGGCTTGCTGAGTGATGAATGATCTAAGTGGTTATCCCAACAACTCTGTATTTCTCTTTCGAAGATTCGAGATACCATGATCTAGCTCCCAAATGAAATTTCAGGTCCCGACAATGGAACCATTTGTTGGCGAGGAAAGAGGTCTCTTAAGAAAGACCTAGGTTCGTCTTAGAGGCCAATAAGAATTTGTGATGTAGTCTAGCACCATGCCGACATTTTCACCTTGCTCCAAGGAACATAGAGTCTCACCCAAGGCATGCCATGACCTTACTAAGGTTGGGAGCAGATTGATATCAATAGCGCAGATTAAATAGATATATATTACAAATCAGAACTATCTTAGAAGTAAGAAAGCACATCATTAGATGGATGATATTCTTTAGAAATGCATGCAAAAAGACAGTCCATAAAAATTTTAAACTATCACCATATCATTCAAACGGGATTACAACATATAATGGGAACTTCAATCTCTGTTCATATTATAATTCACTGATCGGAAACAACCCTTATAATTCTCCTCAACATGAGCTTCAACTGAACAGATTACAAAATAAGTCCTATCTAGTGGACTAGATCACATACATACAAAGAGATAGAGAATGGAACAACGTGAACAGAGCTCTCCTATGGCCCTATTTCACTCATTCCTCATGTGCCAACTGCTCTCTGCTCGGCCAACTGCCTATTTGTTCTATTACCAGTGCAACTGATAGTTCTTCTTTTCTTCTCCCTCGTCTATCTTCTCCCTCTCTCTGTTCATCGGGAGTTCTACTTCCTGTCTCCTTCCATGTTCTTCTACCATCTGTGCTTACTCCCGCAACAGTCGTGCCACCTGTTCTTCCTTCCTTCACAACCTTGACAACTCCCTGCCTATCGTGGTTGTGTCCTGCCACGTACTATCCACAACTCAAAACTGTTTGATTTCAAAACAAGGGCCCCAACACAACCCATGCCAATATTCACAGTGAAACCGAAGGGTCTAAATGGAGCTTTCAGACTATAGAACATTTGAGTCCTGACCCTTCACAAGAGGGAAATTCTTGCAATTTTCATGAAGGAGAGGGAGAAACCAGTAGTGTTGTAAGGATAAAAACCTCTAGATCCTGGATCTCCTGAAATAGTGGTTGAAACAAAGACACCCAATATTCCATATTGAGGTAGTGCTGTGAGGCCTCCTCCAAATCCACCTCCTAATTCCACTCAAATTATTCTCCTAGACCAGGAAATTCCTAAATTTTATTGGCACATCTTTGATCAGATCACACATAATCAAAACTAGATATAGACATCAACATTGGAGTATCCCATTGTTGACCCAGCTGCAAATTCCCCTATGAAAGCTATCCCATTACAAAACATCCCCACCTTCCATGGACTGATCTCAGAAGATCCAAATGCATTTTTATTTTTATTTGATGTTTTGTGTAGGGGATATGACTACACCACTAACCCTCAAAACTAAAACTATTCCCCTCTACATTGAAGGGGGAAGATCTACGCTGGTTTATGGGGCTCAGTGGGGAAACCATTAATAGTTGGGATCAAATGAAAAACTCTTTTATTATTAAATACCAAGATTGCTGCCAGACTCAAGAACTAAAATATGAAATCTTAACCATGAATGCAAAATAAAATGAGACATTAGAATAATATGTTGAACGATTCAAATATAATTTGCAAAGATCTCCATATACTACATTGTTTAAAGATTTCATAAAAGAAACAATGATAAAAGGAATGAAAAGAATGGGTAGAAACACTTAATGTAATGGGAAAAGGAGACATCTATCAAGAATATTATGATGACATTATTGCATTGTGTATCATGTGCTCTCGAGGTAGTACAAAGAATAGACCAACTGGACGTGATTTAGTTACTAGGAATTACAAACAGTCAGGTGGCTGCGTAACTAGAGAAGAATTCAGTAATCTCTTGGAAGATTTCAAAATTGATATCTTAGGCACCCTCACAACATAGCTATATGTCATGAAAGCCAAGAAGAAGCAAGCTTTAGCAGAACATAACTTGGCTATTTTTTTCCACGTTGTCAGAAGAAGCACAACCAGTGGGAGTGTCCATTAGACATGGTCCAGACATGTGCTATCTGTACCAAGGACCACGCCATTGAACAATGCCCTTCAATTCCAGGGTTGAAAGCGGTCTTAAAAGAAGCAGAAGAGGATATGTAACCAGTATATGTAATGAATCAACGTTGACAGTGGCAAGCCCGACAAGGTATGTCACAAGACTCATCTTAGTTCTTTCCTTCTTCACAATTTAATCAATAGAACTCTAGGAAATCATGGAAAATCCAATCACCTTTTTATGCTTTGTCCTCCCAACCACTTCACATGCCCCCTTGGCCAAGTCAATCCTCTCCAGGTAATGGTTGTCTGAGTTTTCATTTCTCTCCTTCATACTAGAAAAACAATACATATCAGTCCCAGTGGCCTGCCTCCACCTCACAAAATAAAAAATGGTCTCAAAATTGGAAGCAACCCCTGGGAATGACTAATTTACCTATGGGAATAGGGGCTCAAACTCAACCAACATTACTAGCTCCATACCTGGTTCAAAAAAATCCTTAGCCTATTATACACCCTCAACTTCCAGCTCAACGAAATCCTAATCCTAATAACAAACAGGTTCAATTAATCCAGATTGTTGAGAATCTAGACTTCGAAACTGAACAGAAGGAATGCAATGAACTTAGGATGAGATCAAGACGCAATATTTCACCTAAAAAAGATAATTCCTTGCCACAAATTGAGTCTGAAATTACAACAGTACCTAAACAATCAATTGTGACTGAAACATAGATAGAATAAGGGATGGACACAGTCGACCAAAAAGACCCTGAGGATCTTATTATTTCCTCTCCTCCATTCCCTGAGAGATTAGTAATACCCAAGCCAATTGTCTCTTCAGATTTTGATCTCATAGTGGAATTAAAAACTCTTTGCATTAAAATTCCTCTCCTACAGGCCATACAAGACATCCTTATTTATGCTAAAACAATTAAAGGATTGTGTGTAAAAAAACCTATGAGGATAGCAAAGACTTTACAACTATTCATGTAGTAGGGAAATTGTCATATTTACTTTTGGGTAAATAAAAAACAATAAAATATGAGGATCCAGGAAACCCCATAGTCACAGTCCAGATCTATGGTTGCTCCTTTTCAAACACATTAGTTGATTTGGGGGCAACTATTAATATTTTAACCACAGAAACCTATGAAACACTGGGTATAATAGCCTTGGAACCCACCTCTACCTTGCTGGAACTTGTTGATCGATCTGTTGCTAAACCAAAAGGTACATTACAGGATATCCTTTTTTTATGGACTCATGGGAATACCCAACATATTGTTTATTTATTAACCCAAAAAGTAGATTAGACAAACATCCCCTGATATTAGGACAACCTTGGTTAGCGATGATTGATGTTTACATAGGCTGTCAAACATGCAACATGACCATTGCTAAAGGAGATTCCATAAAGAATATTGCTATATATCCCCTTTCCAAACCAAGTCTCCACACTGTAAATATTCACAAACAACCACATACATACTGGGAACAAAACATTCGTTTACCATTGACAATAGTTGAAGCACTCGAATTCAAAGATCAAACTGAAGATGATGTGATCAATAAATTTATAAATAAATCTTCTACTTTAGAGAATTTAAAGTGCCAAATGTTAAAATAAATTCTTGATAATGAAGCACAAGAAGACCCTCTAGTGGATATTGATGACCAACACATACCCACGGCTACTATTCGTAACATCATGCTAATTGAAATCGAACCAGGTAAAATTTTAAATATCAATGGCAGTCTGGATAGTGACCAACAAAAAAATCTCGTTAAAGTATTGTAATATAAAGGAGCCTTTTCTTGGGACTACCCAGGCATGAAGGGCATGGATCTCCAACTATGCAGACATCATATTTACATTGAAAAGGATGCTCGCCCCATCCGGCATCCCCAACGAAGATTAAACCTGCATCCAAAAGAAATTGTAAAAGAGGAATTATAGAAGCTGCTAGATGTAAATTTAATTTATCCTATTTCAAATAGTAAATGGGTCTCTCCATTAGTGGTCGTCCCTAAAAATAATGGTAAGTGGCAAATCTATGTGGATTTCAGAGAGCTGAAGAAAGCCACAAATAAATACCACTTTCCCATTCTATTTATTGATTAGGTCCTTGATACATTGGAAGGAAAACAATTATTTTTCTTTCTTGATGGTTTCAATGGTTTTAATCAAATCCAAATAGCCCCTGAAGACCAAGAAAAAACAACCTTCACCTGCCCCCGAGGTACATTTTCCTGTACAGTGTTTCCATTCGGTTTATGCAGTGCCCCAACAACATTTCAGAGGGCCATACTTGGTATTTTTTCTGATTTAATAAATGAAGGGCTTGAGGTCTACATGGATGACTTCACTCCATATGGAGACAAATTTGATCAAGCAATACAAACACTGGAAAAAGTATTGGAACGATGTATTGCTACCAGATTATGCTTGAGCAGCGAAAAGTGTCACATGATGATGACCAAAGGCATGATCCTAGGACACTACACCTCTGCAGCTGAAATACAGGTAGATCTGGGAAAGATATAAGTAATTACGTTATTAGCCACACCTTCTACTCAAACATAGATACGTAGTTTCCTTGTATATGCAGGGTACTATCATAGGTTCATAAAGAATTTTTGACAAATTGTTGCACCTTTGTATGAATTAACTGGAAATGTTGAATCCCACTGGTCCGACAAATGTGACATTGTTTTTTCATATTTGAAGAAACTAGTCTCTACTGCACGAGTATTGCGTGGCCCCAATTGGGAGCTTCCCTTTCATATGTATTTGGATGCATCAGATACAGTGACAGGAGCTGTTCTTAGTCAAGAGGAGGACAAGAAGCCCTATGCTATTTACTATATCAGCAAGAATCTCACTCTTGCTGAACTAAATTACATAGTGACCGAAAAGGAATTCTTGGCTGTAATTCATGCTATAAATAAATTTAGACATTACATAACTGGCTATCAATTATTCCTGTATACCAATCATTATGCCATTAGATATTTAGTTAACAAGCCTATTACAAATGGGAGGGTGAATTTTTGGTTGTTTCTTTTACATAAGTTCGATATAAATATTAAGGATTGTCCAGGGAAGGAGAACATAGTTACAGATTTCCTGTCTCGAGTCCCAAAGGAAAATGACCCACTGACTGTAGATGATCATTTCCCTAATGAGCATTTTTTTTTTTGTGGCAGTAAAAGTGCCATGGTACGCAGATATAGCGAATTATCTGGAAGTAGGAAAGCTGCCGAGACACTTGACAACAAAGGAATGGAAGCTAATTGTTCAATGCAATGCTAGATTCTCCTGGATTGGTGGATACCTTTTCCACACAAAAAATGATATGAACATACATAGATGCATTTGAGATGAAGAGATCCACGACATCTTGAAGGCCTTCCATGACGAACCATGTGGCGGACATTTTGCAGATCGCAGGAAAAGGCATAAAGTATTACAAATGGGCTACTATTGGCCCACAATTTTTAAAGATATAAAGAAATATGTGAAAGCCTATGATAGTTTCCGAAGAATGGGTTGCCTTATCCAATCTGACAATATGCCATTGCAGCCAAAGTTGGTAGTAGAACCTTTGGAATGGTGGGCGTTGTACTTTGTTGGGCCATTTAATCCGCCATCAAATCAGAAGGCCTACATACTGGTTGCCACAGACTACGTGACGAAGTGGGTAGAACCAGTGTCTTTTCCAAGAGCTATAGAAGATTCTATGATCAATTTTATTTTTGAGCTATTTGTGTGGTATGGCTTACCAATGGAAGTGATAACTGATGGAGGGGCACAATTTGTAGGAGATAAAATTACGACCACTCTATGGAACCACCATGTCACTCATAGAGTCACCTCTCCCTACCACCTGCAGGTGAACCGATAGGTAAAAAGCACCAATAAAGTCATCGAGGAAATTCTCACTAAAACATTCTCAACACATCGACGGGATTGGGCTACTAGATTGTTAGAGTCTTTGTGGGATTATCGCACAACTTGGTGAAACACTACCAGATATTCTCTGTACCACCTGGTATTTGGAAAGGAACCAATTTTACCCATTGAATTTGAGATAAAGACTCTTAGAAAAACCCAAGAAGTGGGGCTGGATTTGATAGAGGCCCAAGTTAAAAGAATTCAATAGATAAATGAATTAGATGAAGCATGACTACTTGCTCTATAGCGCACTGTAATTATTTAGCAACAACAGGCTAAGTGGAAATATAGTCTCATAAAAAATAAGACGTTCCAGAAAGGAGATTGGGCACTCATCTACGACTCTAGATTCGAAGACATCCCATGTTAGTTAAAAACAAGGTGGCTCGGTCCATATGAAATTCAAGAAGTGCACAACAACGGTACTATTACCTTGATCACCATAGATGGATCTGGCTCTGCCTTTCGAGTCAATGGACACCAGGTGTGCCTCTATCATAAACCACTCACAAAAGAGTCTTTCTACCAGTAGGTGCATGAAAATCCCACTATCCAAATTTTAGCTACAAGGAATAATGACCCGACAACTTCAATTTCATAAAAAATTGTTACTTTCTTATTTGTAAATAATGTATATATGTTACCTGCATGTGATTGTGATTTGAAATTTTTATCATTGTATAAAGAAATTCCATTTTCTTTCTCTTTTGATTGTTTTTTCTGTTCAAATCAATTGAACAACTGTTGTTCCATCGACTGAACAACTGATGTTCAAAGAAAATGAACTAACGTGTTTGATTTATTTTTCTATTCATACAATTGAAAAACTATTGTTTAATTGATTGAATAGCTGCTGTTCGAACCAAATGAACAATTTTTTTCAGTAATTGATTGAATAGCTACTGTTCGAACCAAATGAACAATTGTTTTCAGTGCATTTTTTTGATATTTTTGTTGTTCAATTGATTGAAAAGCTGTCGTTCGATCCAATTGAACAACTTTTTTTTACTGTGTTTTTTTTTCAAAATTTGTTTTTGCTGTTCATTGAACAGTTGTTGTTCGATCCAATTGAATAACTATTTTTTAGCGTGTTTTTTTTATTATTTAAATTTTGTTGTTCAATCCATTGAACAGTTTCCATTCAACCAATTGAACAGCTGTTGTTCGAACCCATTGAACAACTGCATTCTTGTTGTTGCGTGTTTTTACAAAACTTGTTGTTCAAAGTAGAAAACTTTTGTCTTTTGTTTTTTGATGATTTCCTTTTAATATCCACTCTTCCTTTACAGATGATTGCGATAAAAACCATTTTATTAAATGAGGAATTTTCACCTAAAGAAGGGAAAAGCAGTGATGTTGGAACGGGGTTCCCTAACCACAATTTTGTCCAATTTTGTAATATTTGGTAATATTTAGTCTAGTGTAAGGGGTTTTGGGTGGGTCAAAACCCCCAATGAATTGTAATGGGTCAAACGGTAGACCAAGGGTATGGAAACTACGGTTTGCAGACCATAGGATAGTGCAGGCTAGCATGATATAAATGCGAGCCTAAAGGAAGAGAAGAAGCGATTAAGCTTGATACGAACTTGTGGATATTTTGTGTCAATTTTCTGGGTAAGGGCTCATAATGGCTATGTGTGTGGAGACCTTGAGTCCTGTTGTGTGCGGACCCCGCTGGCTATGTGCGCGGGCTGTTAATTAGAACCTGTAAGCTGGATCCAGATATTAATGAATGAGAAGACCCTTGGGATATTAATGTGTTCTGTGATATGATTATTGGTTGTGCTCTATGTTATTTATATCTATCTACTGCATATTGGTGATTTTTGATTCGCACGTGGATGCGATACTGTATGAAATGATAGATGCATAGATATAGGTAGATTTGGATGTTTTTCTTCTGTCAATATACTATTCAGTGATTTATGAGCTCCACTAGAGATACTCTGCTGATACACTGTTAAGGGTTTCTGTATACGGGTTGCTCTGGCGCAGGTCTAATAGATCTGAAAGGACGCCCCTTACATTAACTCTCTCTCTCTCTCTCTTTCTCTCTCTCTGGTTGCGGAAACCTAGTTCCAACACCCCCCATACTACTTCGGGTGATACCTTGACCTATGCAAGCAGGCCATTGCCGAAAGGAATAGTAGTATAGGGGTTTGTTGGCCAACCTCAAAACTGAACCTGGGTCAGGACCCCTCAAGCCAACAAATGGTTTTGTTGCCAGGACCAGGATAATTTTGAGAGAGGGATTGGGTAATGCCATGGGGTCATTGGCAGCCACGAAAACCTGAGTCAGAATATTGGTTCGAAAAGAAGATTTAGGAATTTTCCCTAAAAGAAAATAGGAGTGAAAATTTTTCTGTAGAAGAGTGGAAAAACAGATATATTTTTACGAAAATGCAAAAAATCTTCTTTGTGTCCTTCGCACACGAGCTGCAAGAGTGGCTAGCTCGATTGGCTGAATTTCAAACTTTTTGAAAGGACAATCAGTTCACGTAGTGGACCCCTAAGTTGGTCCGGTAATTAGAAAAAACTGATAATAATATTACCAGAACTGTGGATCATTGGGTTGACAGTATATTGGGCGAATTCATGACCAAATTTGCTGCTGATCAATTTGTGTCATACTCGGAAGCAGAACGAAGGTTCTTCAAAGGATTTAGAGGAAATTTCCTAAAAACCTTGTCGCTGCTGATTAAGATGCTATTGAGCAAAAAGGGTGTCTTGTGTGGACACACTGAGTGAATGACCTCTGATCAGAGTGGGAGCACAACATGAAGTGGTAAATACTACTGGGTTAATCAAGAAGGAGACATATTGGTATACAGTCCCTTGAGGGAGTCATCTGAGCATAACCAAGGAAGGGTTGCGCAAGGTGGAACCAACATCCCGGCCACACCTGCATCGAACCCTTGCAAGGTTAAAATCTCTCCTACACCTCCCCCAACACCACCATAGGATGACATTGCTACGCACATGAAGCTTCCTACCTTTAAGGGCATAGGGAATGAAGACATGGATTGATTCTAGTTTGTAACAAAGTCTATATGGACTGCACAAAATGTTAACATTGATGTTATCAAACGAGCGCAACTATCCATAGCCTTCGAAGGGAGGGCCTTGGACTGGTTTATGGGATATATTGGTCAACACACGAATGCATCCATAGAGGATATTAATAATTCCCTTAAGAAACAATTTAGGAAGCCTAAGACCTACGCTCAATGTGTAGTCGAACTAAAGGAATTTAAGCAGGGACCTACATAGTCCCTCTGGGAAGCGAACCAAAGGTTAGAAAAGGTTACCAACGATGGGGGATTTGTCTACGAAGATAAGCAACACAAGGAAAGGTTTATCGCTATGCTATTACCACACTTGTGTGGGCCCATGGGATAGTAAAAGATCAACTCCTAAGAGGAAGCTCTATAAATAGCCATGAAGTTAGAAGCTGCACCAAGGGAAGATACGCAGTTCACAACCCTAGAGATCCAGAACCAACTAGAAACAATGTACTTATAAATTCAGAGCTTGTGGAATGACCTCGGTAAGGAAGGAAACCTACACATCGAGGGCATACATTATAAGGCACCAGATCACACTAAGGATCAATGCCCGTTGTTATAAGACTACATGCAGGCTGGAGGACCAAGCCCTCTACAACCCAAGAAAATGGTTGGCCCTAATAGTCCTATGATATGGTGTGCTAAGTGTCAGGTTGCAGGAATACACGATACAGATCACTTCCCACGTTAGGGTGTGTATGTGCCAGAATTGAAACAATATTGGTGCAGATTCTGCTCGTCTATAGGTCATGAAGAGAAAAACTACCAAACCCTCGACCTCATGGTCAACAGGGGAAATTTATATTGAATTCAGGTAGACCCCTTATCACCACTGTCTCTTTCGGGAAGGGGGGGATCCCTCGCAAGAGGAAGAGGAGGAGGGAGAGGGGGGAGTATGGGCCCAGGATGTGAAAAACTGATCTGTTACAACTATGGTGACGTAGGACATTTCGCGTGAGATTGACCAAACTCGGCATGCCAGTCTTGCAGATATTTCCTACAGTTTGATCATGTCATTGAGGACTTCCCGATACTAATATAGAAAACGCAAGAAAATCAACAGACACCCACGTAGAATGTGAAAAGGGTTAAGGCATAACCTTGGGATGATGGGCCACGTTTCAATGTAATCACGCACAGTGGGATTTCCACCGGAGGAGCTAAAGAGAAGTGTGAATCTGAATCGCTAATCCAGAAGGCTGAGGAGAAAATGGAAGGTTTAGACCTGAAAAAGGAAAAATAAACCTTCATCGCAGCCCAAAGGGAAATGACCAAAAGCGAAACACTAATTGTGAAGGGTACAATAGATCCATAGGCAGACGAAGCAATTAAACCATTCCTCCAGGCATGTATGAAGTTTTTGCGCAACCATAGGGCTGCAGAAAATCTCCAAGCCCTAATATACAACTACACAGAAAGGATTTCTCCACATACCGAGGTTAAAAATTTGAATAAGATATACAAAATAAAAAAAGGACAGGATGAGAAATGTGCATGACTGCATAGATAGGGGAGTACAAGATGGACCAAGTTATCCTTGACTTAGGCTCAGATGCAAATGTCCTACCTAAGAAGACCTGGAAATGAATGGGAGAACCTAAACTAGAATGGTCGACTATTCAACTACAGATGGCTAATCAACATAAGGTTATTCCATTAGGTAGGCTAATGAAGGTAGTGGTAGATATTGTAGGTGTTAAGGTCCACGTAGGTTTTGAGGTAATCCATATAGTAGACGACATGAACCCTTATCCTACACTCTTGGGTCTGGATTGGGCTATTGACATGGGAGGTATCATTAATCTAAAAATGAGAAGCATGATCTTTGAGAACAGAGGCACAAGGGTAATAGTCCCATTAGACCCAACGGAAGGAGATTGGTATACTGAATCGATGTGGGAGGAAGAGGATGTCAATCACATATACAAACTGACCACCTGGGATGATGACTGGATCAACCCCACGGTTGACGGCATGCTATGCTGGGAAAAATATAATGAGTGCTTATCTGACTCAGACAAGGAGATCGAAAATTGGAAAAATTGGCTACATGATGTGTCTGCACTAAGGTGTCTTAAGATTACAAAGAGTTTCCGATGTATTTCTTCAGAGGTAAGAGAACTACCCTACTTTGATGGTTCTCGTAATGTTGAAAATTTCCTTGAAACAATAGAAGCAAACATTCCCAAGGAGCGGCAATTTTGAGCCCTGGACTTGGCCATGCGCGCAACCCTTGCGTACTGGTGCAAAACTCAGAAAGGAGCTTTCCAGGACTAGAGGAAATGTCAAAAGATGTTGACCTTATGATTCCACACAATAGCTAACCCACCAATAGAAATATTCTTGGGGCAAGGGGATCCATGTAGGCATGTGGTTCACTAGCTAGAAGTATGGAATGAAGGCACAAGTAATGAATGGGTCCAAGGATTTGTTCACACATTAGGACCAATCCCCACTACATGGTACTTAGACGCAAAACTACATCAACGTACCAAGCATTGGAGTATGATGGTTGAAGACTTTGTAAGGACGTTTGGACTAACGGGAGGCACCGAGAAACTTGATGAAGCCCTACAGGATATAGACACCCTGGTCTTCATTGAGGCCCACTATGAGCAGGAACGTGTTGCGCCAGCTTGGGATGTGCAGCTATAGGATACCATAAAATGTAGAAATATTTCAATAGAAGCCAATGATGAAGATCCTTGGAATATTATGATTGAAGAGTCAAAAGGGGAACGAGTTGTTTCAGGTCCATTGCTATGAACAGTCTATGTCACCAAACCTTTGAAACTAAAAAAAATCAACATTGGCTCAAAACAACAACCCAAGATGGCCAAGGTTGGGGATTACTAGGATGATGGCATGGTGGGAAAGGTCACTGAGTTTCTAACTAAATATTACGATCTATTCCTGACCAAGTTCTCTAAACTTAAGGGAATCATAGGAAACATGGGAGTTATGAGGATTGTGTTAAAGCCAGATGTGCGGCCAGTCAAACAATGGCCCTATCACCTAAACTTGAAATACAAGAAAAAATTTAAGAAGGAAATCGAGAAAATGGTGGCTGTAGGTATCATTGAGCTAGTAGAACAGTCAAATTGGGTAAGCCCCATGGTAGTCCAGGAGAAGAAGACTAAAGGAGAGATAAGGATCTGCGTTGACCTACGAAAGTTAAATGATGCCTGTGTCCACAATCCATTCCCCACACCATTCTCTAATGAAATCCTAGATAACATGGGGGGTCAGGAAGCTTATTAGTTTACTGATGGATTCTCAGGGTAGCATCAGATAAATATTGCACCTGAAGATTGCAACAAGAAAAATTTTTCAATGGGGTGGGGCTAATTTCAGTATAATATCATGCCCTTTGGATTAAAGAATGCCCCTGCCATATTTTCATGCATTTTTGTAGTCATGTTCAAAGAATTCATGCACAAGTTCCTAGAAGTTGTAATATTCCTAAATTTTCAGGTAATATTTGGAATATTAGAGTTCTTAATTTTATTAATGAATTAAGTAAATAAAAGAGTGGAGGGACCCATAATCCTCAAGATGAATAAATATCCAATTTTTATGTGTGAATGTGGATTGATTAAGCCTAGATCTACATAATGGGGTAGTGGGGCAACTACTAATGTGAATGGAGTGGAGATCATGTCTCATTAATGAGATAGATCATGGAGGTTGAAGCAGTCAACTGAGATCATGGAAGGCATCTAATGTAAGATCATAGAGCCTTCATGATGAAGTGATGGAGGAAGTTGTGCAATTAATGCACACATAATGGAGAGGGTGTACATTGCATGTAGACATGATGTATGACTTGGAGAGGCAACGCAGTCAAACATGAAGGCATATGTCCACATGCACAGTGAAGTTTAGAGGTGGGCCAAGGCATGGGAAGGCTCATAAAATATATAAAGGAGATGAAGGCAACAATGGAGGCATGCTTTTGATTATTCATGTAAATTTCTATTTAGATCTGGAATTGTCATTTGACATTCCATGCTTTATTTGGTTGTTTAGCTAATATTTCAAGTGTTGTTTAGCACTGGTGTTCCTGGTCAGGAATCCCACCTATTTCATTGAGTAGCTCTTGGAAGAGGGTTTTACTTCATTCATCATCAGGAATTGGTGCCACATTATTTCCATTCTTTGAAGAACACCTACCTTTAGGAATTACACAATTTTTGAAGATCAGTTTGGGAGGTGGAGGTTGTCTTTAGTATTTCAGCTACAGAACCGGTGTAGGATGATTCCTTTCACCTTGGGGTTGAAAATTAGAATTTCTAGGGCTTCATTTCAGATATGGCATCAGGCCAAATATTATTGACCTCCTATCAGTCGCAATCCCATCAAGGATTGCACAATCCATCATTGCAGATCCAAAGGAGGAAGGAAGTTACTAGTATTTCAGCTAGTAATCCTGTGAGGGATCATCCCCTCACCTTTCCATCACCATTTACATCAAATTGGAACTTATTGTAGAAATTTTTAGTAGGCATATATCCTCTCCCTCTTGTACAACACATTTTCTGTAGTAGTTTCATATTCAGTTGCTGCAACTTGAAGGAGGAAGAAGAGGAGACAAGATCTCAAGCTCCTAGCTTGTACATCTGAAGGAGGGATCAACCCTCAAAGCTCAGATTTGTTTGTATATCATATTGTAGCCATCCTTGGATCAGATCTATCTTCAAATATGCATAACCCAGCAGTCAAAGGATCAAACCCTAGGAGGGTGCTTTTCCAAAGTTGTAGATCTGGAAAATCCTTTCTAGGTTATCTTGGGTTCCCATCACATTGGCCAGATCTTGAATTTTGGCATCATCAGAGCTCTTGAGCTCCATAGATATGCATTTCATTTTGCAGCAGCTTCATATATATCAATAGTAAAAGGGATAGTGCAATATTTCTTCCTGTAGCTCACCATTTATGCAGGGTCATTCTAGGCCATCTCTTTGGCTAGATCCCCTCATATTTGTACATTGTGTAACTGAATCTTCTCCACATAATAAAAAGGCTCAGCTTCTCTATATATTTTGATGTTGTCTTTAGATTTATTTTTTACTTATCTGCAATTCATTTATTGTGTTTTAGTATTACTGCATTCTCCCTTTTGGGATATTACAGTGGTATCAGAGCATGATCTTTGGCTCATCTTATGGACACTTCATCTTTTGCATCAAAAGAGGAAGAAAATAGATGAGGTCTATCATAAAGGAGGATTATAGTTTTTCCACTCCTCTCTTTATATCCATTCAAGATATCTCCAAAGAGATCACTCAAATGAAAAAAGGAGGATCCAAGAAGAATATTTGATGAGGAAGGTCTAAGCACTTCCTATCAGCGAAGAAAACCGGAGAATCATATATCTCCTCATAGATCTACTATGCCCACTTTCTTTGAAGAAGGAGAATGGTATAGAAATGAAGAAAGGAAAGAACCCGAGGCTCATGAGACTCTTAGTCAGTATCTTGAAGAGTACAAAGCATAGTCTAGAGCATTTAAAGAGATTCTAACTCTCGAAGAATTCTTCGAACTCAAAGAAGAAAGAAGATCCTATAGCAGCAATAGAAGAAAGAGGCATAATAGATTTTATTTGCCTACATTTGATGGATCTTCCTCAAGCACTGTTAAGGCTTGGAGGGAAGAGTTAGATACATTCTTCAGGCTACATCCTGTAGCTGAAGGAGAGGTTGTCCAAATTGCAACACTTCATATTTTAGGTGAAGCCAGTGATTGGTGGTTTAGTCACATGGAGCATGCAAAGGTGAGTAAATATTCATATTTCTTTCACAAGTTGAGGAAGAAGTTTGATGTGAGAAAAACAGAGATGTGCCACAAAGAGACATTTCCTAAGGAAACAAAGGAGGATGTCAATCTTGTCACTCTGGAAAAGGAGTCACTATATCCATCACCATCTCCAGAAGTAATTGTATCTAGAGAAGATACACTTGCAACCTTGCAAGATAGTCTTGATCTCTTAACACATAGAGTCCCATGCATGATTCAAGAGATGCATGAAGAAGAGGAGGTAGATTCCAATGTTGGTACTCTTGTAGAAGAGCATCCGTCACTCTTACCGGTAGTGGGAGACATCATTGTCCTGGTTGGAGGAACTCTTGTGTTGTTGCAAGAGGTTCCCACACATCATTTGATCCAAGGTATGCATACATATTCATCACATATTGTTTCAATAGATATTATTGAAACTTGTGAGGACATGCCTGTTAGTATGAATCTTTTGTCATAAAAGACCACTTTATCTACGCATAACAAATATCCCTAACATCAATTATGGCTGCAAAATATCTTTAAATCTGCAATTAGGTGATCCAAATAATGCTGCACAAATCCAGATCTTAAGCATAAAAGAAATTAAGAAGATAAAGTAAAATGTGGCCCCATGCATCCAATAGACAAGACAAGAACAATGTATTTGAAAGAATTTTTATATTATATTAAAAAGGGGGAACCTGAGAGGAAAACAAGAAAGGTGTTTTCCGGTTCTCCTTAATGGGATGGGTTCTTGAAATTCCTCAGTGTTTCAGATCTAAAATTCCTCTCTCTTGTTGTTGTAGAAAACCCAGACAAACATAGAACTCAATGGGAGCTCATAAGACAAAAATGGAGAATGTGACCTAGTATAAATCCAGAGTGATCTAATGCAATGGAAGTGACTAATGAATGGGAAAAACCCTTCTATTTATAACAAAATATTAGGGTTATCTAGAACTTGGCGCATGAATAAATATTATTAATCAAATTCTAGAACCACTTTTTAGGAATATTTTATTATATTTGTTGGAGGGAAAAGGTCTTTTGACTTGGGTAATTTCATTTATTTATAAACAATAAATAAATAAATGATTTATTTATTATTTTAGGGAGATGGCGGGAATATAATTAAATAAATAATAATTTATTTAATTATTTAAAAATGATTTAGTCAAATTTAACTAGGAATATTATTTAAATAATGTCAGTATGTGCTAGAACATGATGAAAAGAGTATGTCTCAAGGCATACGCGGATTTGTCTAGAAAAAGTAGCGTATGCACGCGGGAAATAATGTGCCAAGTCGCGTATGGGAAAAAGCGCTCTAAATATGTAAAACCAGGGGTAACCACCATGGTATTGACCCATTGTATTGAGTAATGATTCGTCTATGTGACCCCGTCCAGGAATACCATCGAAAGTGATGTGGTTTTGGCTCATGGTATTGATAAAGGGTAAACCTATATAAGGAGGAAATCATTGTGCAATGTGAGTGCATGAGTCTGGGTTTGAATAGAGACTTCACTCTGAAGTATGTCTGTATGGAAAGGGTAACAGTTTGATGATAGATCTGAATATGTGATGCACCTATGAAGAAAATGATGAAGAAGGGAATATAGATCTGAAATGTATTTGTATCTTCTAGATCTGTTCGTGGAATGTTTAAATCTGAGATGAGGCGAACATCTATCTGATGTGAAGAGTTAAATCTGAACTGGATATCTGATCTGAAGAAGTATGCTGCCCTATAATGTCTGAAGATCTATACGCAAGTTTGTCGCAGAGGAAGCGCGTATATACGCGGGTTTGATGAAGAGAAAGCGCATATGGGTTGTTCTGTAATGTGCAGATGTATACGCGGGTTTATGTGAATGGAAGCGCATATATACGCGGTATCAGTGAAAGGAAAGCGCGTATGAAAACTAGGGTTTACTGAAGTATGGGGTATGAAATATCTGATATGTTCTGCTGTGTTACTGCTATCTGTATTCTACAGTTCTGAGTCGTCTGAATTGATAAGTATCATTTTTGATGTATGATTGAGCTTAAACGTGTGGAGTGGGTCCAGTCTGAAAATATGATGAAAAGTGGCCTGCAAGTTGCGCTCTAAAGAAATCTTTTGGATCCAGTGTGAAAATTGATGAAACGTGGTCCATGGTGGTGCTGAGGGTTGTAGCCTTCAGTCAGCGGGTTGTAGCTCCCTTCCAAGTGAGGCTGGTAAACAAGAGCAGGGGGTCGTAGCTCCCTTCTAGGAGAGGTTGGTAAACGAGAGCAGGGGGTCGTAGCTCCCTTCTAAGAGAGGCTGGTAAATGAGCGCAGGTGGGTGCCTGCGTACTAGTATGAGTCTGCGCCAGTACATTGTTGTAAGATGTTTTCTTTATAATAAAATATTGAAGGCTGAGACAATGGCAGTGGTGGTTTTCTCCTGACTTGGGTTTCCACCTAAAATCCTGGTGTTCATGTGTGATTCTTATGTGTGATGATTTACTCTATTATTACTGCACATGTCTGTTGCTATATAAACATCTGATCAAGTAAAGTAGCATATGGGTTTTAGAGCATGAAAAAGTAAAAATATTTGAGTATGCCCTAAATACTGATTCACCCCCCCCTCTCAGTATTTTTCCCAACAATTGGTATCAAAGCAGGTCCTTCTGCAGAAGCTTGATCACTTGAAGGAGATCCGTCGCAATGGGAAGTCATGAAGGAGTAATGTCTATAAGGCCACCTCTATTCAATGGAGATAATCTATTATTCTAGAAGATACGAACAAAAGAATATCTGCAAAGTCTTGGTGCAGAAGTATGGGCAATCGTGGAAGAAGGTTATCAATATCCGACAAGCATTCCCACTGATGCAGCAGAAAGGAAGAAATATGAAGTCAATGCTAAAGCAGTCAATGTCTTATTAGGAAGCATGTCTGAACCAGAATTTGCTAAAGTGATGCAGCTAAATTCAGCAAAAGAAATATGGGACAAAATCATTCTGAGCTATGAAGGAGATACAAAGGTAAAAAGTGAAAAACTTCAAACTCTTAGAATTGAATATGAAAATTTAAGGATGCATAGTGATGAGAGTATTGTTAGTTTCTTTTTACGTCTAGATGATATTGTAAATCGTATGAGAATTTTGGGTGAAACCATAACCGATACAACTCTGGTGGAAAAAGTCTTAAGATCTTTGACTTCAAAATTTGAGTCAAAAGTATCAGCTATTGAAGAAAGGAAAGATCTGCAAACTCTTACTATTGTTCAACTACATGGTATTCTGACTGCTTATGAAATGAGACAAGGAGGTCCCTCTCAAAACAAAGAAGCTGCTTTCAAGGCATGTGAAAAAATAAAAGACAAGGAATATGTCAAGGAATCAGATTATGTATCAGAAGAAGAAGAAGCAAATTTTGTGAGAAAACTCCAACTAGGAACTGGAAGATTCAAAGGTAAGCTCCCCTTCAAATGTTTTGCTTGTGGAAAAGTTGGTCATTATGATGCTAAATGTCCTTATGAAGATAATCATGGTAAAGGAAAACAATTTGAAAAGAAAAAGAGTTATTATACACAAGAAGTATCTGATGAGGAAGAAGAATATTCTGACCAAGATCTACAAGTGCTTATGGGAAAGAAGCAAAAGAAGAAGGCTACTCAAAAGAAGACATCTCAGAAGACATGTGCGGCAGAAAATGAAGAAGAAAAAACAGGTACTGATTGTTGTTCTTGTGATTCACTTTCTTATGCAAGCAATGGTGAAGATAGTGAACGTAACAGTATAAGTCTAGAAGCAAATCTCAAAATCAATGATGAAAGCAATGATTGGAATCAATTTCATAAGAGAGAATCTGTCTACAAAGATATGATCTCTAGAATGAATGAACGGAAATAAATACTAAATGGACAGATAGACAAGTATCAAAAGTTGTATGTTTTTGCAACCAATCAAAGTGAAAGACTTGAAGCAGAAATCATCCCTCTCAAAGAAGATCTGGAAAAATCAAATAAGAAGAATGAAGAACCTATATCATTTGAAAAGGAAGGACTTGAAGCAGAAATCATCTCTCTCAAAGAAGATCTGGAAAAATCAAATAAGAAGGATGAAGATCTTCTACAGACATTTGAAGAACAAGAAAATGGGTTGAAAGAAGAGATTCTAAAATTGAATGATCAAGTTGAAGAAGGAAGAAGGAAAGAAGAAAGTATGAAGCAGCAATGCCAAAAATTGGAGGTTGAGGTAAACATTCTCAAAGGTAAATTAGAAGAAAAGGATAAACTCTTGAAGTTTCAAGATAGTACTAAGATTCTGGACAATATTCTTAGTAATCAAAGATCTCCTGCTATTAAACTTGGTCTTGGTTTTCATGAAACTGTTAAAGCAGAATCTAGTTCACAAGGAAGTGCTAAAGACTCAAGGGATGTCAATGCAAAACTTGAATTGTTGAAAGAAACAAAAAATCAACCGGCAATCATGAACTCTCAAAGGAAATAATTCAATAATGTTGAATCCTTTAAGTGTCATAATTATGGGCATGTTGCAGCCAAATGCAGAAGCAGATTTTTTCAGCCACAAACAAACAGATTCTACTCAGAAAGGTACTCTGGTTTCTTCAAGGGATATTGTTTTTCGTGCAACAAGTATGGTCATAAAGCAGCTGATTGCAATAGAAGAAAGAATATAAGAACACAGTATGATCCTTATGCTTACTTTTCTGTTCACATAAGATGTTATGCTTGTAACAAGTATGGACATGTGGAAAAATAATGCAGGATGAACAGATCTGAGAAATTGGACAATTCCCAGCACACGATAAGAAAATTCAAGAAAAGCTGGAAAAAGAAGGAAGACCGGTCAGAAACGTAGGGAATACTGACCCTACAACATTCATCCGCTTCTAAATCTTACTTCTTTGAATGACTGCAGGAGAAATGTGAGATACATTATAGGGATTAGTAAAGTATCATCACAGGGGGAGCAATGTATGATGATTCTCATGATTGTGTTGGTTATTCTGGTTATGTTTACTTCTGACAGTGCATCTGATATGAAGAAGACAGGTACAGGTGGTACAACTTTAGGGGGGAGATGAAGGAATGTGAAATATTCAATGTGTCACTTTCCATACGCGGGTTTAGTGAACTAAAGCTGCGTATACACGCGCGTTACAGTGGAGACAGTCACGTATGCACCTGTGATAAGAAAATTTGTTTAACTGATGAAGATCAGGAGCACAGGTTTAGGGGGAGCATCAGTCTGACTGTTAATGATTGTATTATTGGCACTGTATCTGTTTATTTCTCATTTCTAAATGATGATGACATGTTACATGGTTTCTTATGATTTTGGATGAGCCCTGTTTTCTTTTTGCTGAAGAGTTTTTCGTTGCTTTTACACATGGATGAGATGGAAGTCTTATGATTCAGAGATAAGGACAGATCATACAGAAATTGTTGCTAATAACTTGTTGTTGAAAGAGCTTCAGGTTGCACAAGCTAAGGATGAGCCTTGGACATATGGAAAGGATGCTTGGATGCACATTTTCAGGGGGAGCATTGGCCTTGATGAGTATAATGCATTGTTGGCATTATGATGGTTCTGAAATATGATCTCTCTCTTGAGGTCTTTCTGGTATTGGTCATGAAAAGTCATATTTGTAATTTGATGAAAAGGTCATGTTGAGACCTATGATGTAAAAATTGTAATATTCAGTCATGAAAGGACTTGTTCAAATTTGTAAACCCACGTGGTTGGGTAGTTGAGTCAAAATGTGTAAATCCACTTGGTTGGGTACTTGAGTCTCATATGCAAATCCACTTGGTTGGATCTTTGATGTAAGTATGAGTCCTTGGTGATAGGAAGGTCATAGAGTCATGTACTTCATTGAAAAACATGTTTGAACATTCAGCATGAACTCAGGGGGAGCATGGTAACTTCATTGCACATCAGATCTACAGCGCTCCTCTATCTACATGAGGAGAAAAACCTTGTGTTGGTTTTGATCCGCCCTTTGCCCTTGATGTCAAAGGGGGAGAGTGACATGGTGTTTGAATAAGGGGAGAATATCATTATGCTTAATGTATCTATCTGTTGTGATCAAACACCATCGTGGTTGCCATCAAGTCCAAAGGGGGAGATTGTTGGCAATATGATGCAATGTGTTGTCCTTGATGGAAACCCACTTGATGAAGATGATGGCAACCTACTTGATGAAGTTGTCCCTGATGGAATATGTCTTGATGAACCTGTTAAATGATGTAAATCTAATGTATATACAATAAGTACATAAGGTAATGATGGAAGGAATGTCAGTATGTGCTAGAACATGATGAAAAGAGTATGTATCAAGGCATACGCGGATTTGTATAGACAAAGTAGCATATGCACGCGGGAAATAACGTGCCAAGTTGCGTATGGGAAAAAGTGCTCTAAATATGTAAAACCAGGGGTAACCACCATGGTATTGACCCATTGTATTGAGTAATGATTCATCTATGTGACCCCGTCCAGGAATACCATCAAAAGTAATGTGGTTTTGGCTCATGGTATTGACAAAGGGTAAACCTATATAAGGAGGAAATCATTGTGCAATGTGAGTGCATGAGTCTGGGTTTGAATAGAGACTTCACTCTGAAGTATGTCTATATGGAAAGGGTAACAGTTTGATGATAGATCTGAATCTGTGATGCACCTATGAAGAAAATGATGAAGAAGGGAATCTAGATCTGAAATGTATTTGTATCTTCTAGATCTGTTCGTGGAATTTTTAAATCTGAGATGAGGCGAACATCTCTCTGAAGTGAAGAGTTAAATCTGAACTGGATATCTGATCTAAAGAAGTATGCTGCCCTATAATGTCTGAAGATCTATATGCAAGTTTGTCGCAGAGGAAGCACGTATATACGCGGGTTTGATGAAGAGAAAGTGCGTATGGGTTGTTCTGTAATGTGCAGATGTATATGCGGGTTTATGTGAATGGAAGCGCGTATATATGCGGTATCAATGAAAGGAAAGCGCGTATGCAAACTAGGGTTTGCTGAAGTATGGGGTATGAAATATCTGATCTGTTCTGCTGTGTTACTGCTATCTGTATTCTACAGTTTTGAGTCGTCTGAATTGATAAGTATCAGTTTTGATGTATGATTGAGCTTAAATGTGTGGAGTGGGTCCAGTCTGAAAATATGATGAAAAGTGGCCTGCAAGTTGTGCTCTAAAGAAATCTTTTGGATCCAGTGTGAAAATTGATGAAACGTGGTCCATGGTGGTGCTGAGGGTTGTAGCCTTCATTCAGGGGGTTGTAGCTCCCTTCCAGGTGAGGCTGGTAAATGAGAGAAAGGGGTCGTATCTCCCTTCTAGGAGAGGCTGGTAAACGAGAGCGCAGGCGTGGGTGCCTGCGTACTGGTATGAGTCTGCGCCAGTACATTGTTGTAAGATGTTTTCTTTATAATAAAATATTGAAGGCTGAGACAACGGCAGCGGTGGTTTTCTCCCGACCTGGGTTTCCACCTAAAATCCTGGTGTTCATGTGTGATTCTTATGTGTGATGATTTACTCTATTATTACTGCACATGTATGTTGCTATATAAACATTTGATGAATGAATAAATGCAAGGATCTAAGTAATGAATTAATTGCATATTAAGATCTTTGCATATACGTGAGTTTTGTGAAGGTTATCCGCGTATATACGCGAGTCTGATCAAGTAAAGTAGCGTATGGGTTTTAGAGCATGAAAAAGTAAAAAGATTTGAGTATGCCCTAAATACTGATTCACCCCACCCCCCCTCCCCCCCCCCTCTCAGTATTTTTCCCAACAATAAGGGGAGAATAAGGGGAGAATAATGGTTATGCTTAATCTATCTGTTGTGGTGATCAAACACCATCTTGGTTGCCATCAAGTCCAAAGGGGGAGATTGTTGGCAATATGATGCAATGTGTTGTCCTTGATGGCAACCCACTTGATGAGGATGATGGAAACACTTGATGAAGATGATGGCATCCTACTTGATGAAGTTATTCTTGACTTGATGGACTTGTTAATGATGTAAATCTGATGTGATCTGATGTGTCTACAGAGCATCTCCAATGTAATGATGAAAGGAATTCCAGTATGTGTTAGAACAATGATGGAAATTGTGTGTTTCAAGGCATACGCGGGTTTTATTAATAGAAGTAGCGTATGCACGCGGGAAATAACTTGCCAAGTCGCGTATGGGCAAAAGCGCTCTAAATATGTAAAACCAGGGGTAACCACCATGGTATTGACCCATTGTATTGAGTAATGATTCGTCTATGTGACCCCGTCCAGGAATACCATCGAAAGTAATGTTGTTTTGGCTCATGGTATTGATAAAGGGTAAACCTATATAAGGAGAAGACCAAATCGAGGCAAATGTGAGTAACAAGCTGAGTTGAATGCATACCTCTGAAGCATATCTGAATGGAAAGGGTTACAATTGAATGAAAGATCTGAATGTATGATGCACCAATGAAGAAATGATGAAGAAGGGAATCTAGATCTGGAATGTATTTGTATCTGCTAGATCTGTTTATGGAATGATTAGATCTGAGATGAGGAAAACATCTGTCTGAAGTAAAGGGTAAAATCTGAGTGATGTATCTGTTTTGAAGAATTGAAATGACCTAAATGTCTGAAGAACTATATGCTAGTTCGCCGCAGAGTAAGCACGTATATACGCGGGTTTGCTGAAGAGAAAGCGCGTATCGGTAGTAAAATTAGCTCTGTAATATGTACAGAAGTTTTATTATCAAGTGAGCTGAACACTCCATAAAGTGCATAAAAAATAAAGATCGAAAGTGAAAAGCAGAGTGGTGATTTGTGTGGGCTTTCTCAAAGAAGAAGCACAAAGTCATCCATCCAGGGTCACTGGAGTGATACGTTATCTCGTTGATGATGTATGATTGAGCTCAAATGTATGGAGTGGGTCCGGCCTCAAAATATGATGAAACGGGCCCTGCAAGTTGTGTTCTAAAGGAAGCTTTGGATCCAAGGTGAAAATTGACAGAAATGTGGTCCATGGTGGTGCCTGCAGGGTTGTAGGTAAATGTGGGGTTGTAGCTCCCTTCCAGTGGAGTCAGTAAATGAGATCGGGGGTCGTAGCTCCCCTTCCAGAGAGGGCTGGTAAACGAGAGTGTGGGGTCGTAGCTCCCTTCCGTGAGGAGGCCGGGAACGCCAGGGTGCCCTCGCATGCCGGTAGGAGGACTGGGCTACACATATGTCAGGTGATGTTTTCTCTATAATAAAATATTGAAGGCTGAGACAACGACAGCGGTGGTTTTCTCCCGACTTGGGTTTCCACCTAAAATCCTGGTTTTCATGTGTGTTGCTTATGTGTGATGATTTATTCTGTTCTTACTGCACATGTTTACATTTTATTGAACATCTAATGAATGAATGATGTAATGATATAAGTGAATAATTAATGGCATAACAATATCTCTATGTATACGCGAGTTTTATGAAGGATATCCTCGTGTATACACTAGTTAGCTTCAGCAAAGTAGCGTATGGGTTTTAATGGAAAAGTAAAAAGTTTTGATTAATTCCTAAATACTGATTCACCCCCCCCCCCTCTTAGTATTTTTCCCAACAATTAAGCATAACCATTATTCTCCTCATCTGAATTTATGAGTATCAGTTTTGATGTATGATTGAGCTTAAATGTGTGGAGTGGGTCCAGTCTGAAAATATGATGAAAAGTGGCCTACAAGTTGTGCTCTAAAGAAATCTTTTGGATCCAGTGTGAAAATTGATGAAACGTGGTCCATGGTGGTGCTGAGGGTTGTAGCCTTCAGTCAGGGGGTTGTAGCTCCCTTCCAGGTGAGGCTGGAAAACAAGAGCAGGGGGTTGTAGCTCCCTTCCAGGAGAGGCTGGTAAACGAGAGCATGGGGTCGTAGCTCCCTTCTAGGAGAGGCTGGTAAACGAGCGCAGGTGGGTGCCTGCGTACTGGTATGAGTCTGCGCCAGTACATTGTTGTAAGATGTTTTTTTTATAATAAAATATTGAAGGCTGAGACAATGGCAGCAGTGGTTTTCTCCCGACTTGGGTTTCCACCTAAAATCCTGGTGTTCATGTGTGATTCTTATGTGTGATGATTTACTCTGTTATTACTGCACATGTCTGTTGCTATATCAACATCTGATGAATGAATAAATGCAAGGATCTAAGTAATGAATTAATTGCATATTAAGATCTCTACATATACGCGAGTTTTGTGAAGGTTATCCGCGTATATACGCGAGTCTGATCAAGTAAAGTAGCGTATGGGTTTTAGAGCATGAAAATGTAAAAATATTTGAGTATGCCCTAAATACTGATTCACCCCCCCCTCTCAGTATTTTTCTGAACAATTGGTATCAGAGCAGGTCCTTCTGCAGAAGCTTGATCGCTTGAAGGAGATCCGTCGCAATGGGAAGTCATGAAGGAGTAATGTCTATAAGGCCACCTCTATTCAATGGAGATAATATATTATTCTAGAAGATACGAAAAAAAGCATATCTGCAAAGTCTTGGTGCAGAAGTATGGGCAATCGTGGAAGAAGGTTATCAATATCCGGCAAGCATTCCCACTGATGCAGTAGAAAGGAAGAAATATGAAGTCAATTCTAAAGCAGTCAATGTATTATTAGGAAGCATGTCTGAACCAGAATTTGCTAAAGTGATGCAGCTAAATTCAACAAAAGAAATATGGGACAAAATCATTCTGAGCTATGAAGGAGATACAAAGGTAAAAAGTGCAAAACATCAAACTCTCAGAATTGAATATGAAAATTTAAGGATGCACAGTGATGAGAGTATTGCCAGTTTATTTTTATGTCTAGATGATATTGTAAATCGTATGAGAAGTTTGGGTGAAACCATAACCGATACAACTCTGGTGGAAAAAGTCTTAAGATCTTTGACTTCAAAATTTGAGTCAAAAGTATCAGCTATTGAAGAAAGGCAAGATCTGCAAACTCTTACTATTGTTCAACTACATGGTATTCTGACTACTTATGAAATGAGACAAGGAGGTCCCTCTCAAACCAAAGAAGCTGCTTTCAAGGCATGTGCAAAAAGAAAAGACAAGGAAGATGTCAAGGAATCAGATTATATATCAGAAGAAGAAGAAACAAATTTTGTGAGAAAACTCCAACTAGGAACTGGAAGATTCAAAGGTAAGCTCCCCTTCAAATGTTTTTCTTGCGGAAAAGTTGGTCATTATGCTGCTAAATTTCCTTATGAAGATAATCATGGTAAAGGAAAACAATTTGAAAAGAAAAAGAGTTATTATACACATGAAGTATCTGATGAGGAAGAAGAAGATTCTGACCAAGATATACAAGTGCTTATGGCAAAGAAGCAAAAGAATAAGGCTACTCAAAAGAAGACATCTTAGAAGACATGTGTGACAGAAAATGAAGAAGACAAAACAGGTACTGATTGTTGTTCTTGTGATTCACTTTCTTATGCAAGCAATGGTGAAGATAGTGAACGTAACAGTATAAGTCTAGAAGCAAATCTCAAAATCAATGATGAAAGCTATGATTGGAATCAATTTCATAAGAGAGAATATGTCTACAAAGATATGATCTCTAGAATGGATGAACAGAAAGAAATACTAAATGGACAGATAGACAAGTATCAAAAGTTGTATGTTTTTGCAACCAATCAAAGTGAAAGACTTGAAGCAGAAATCATCTCTCTCAAAGAAGATCTGGAAAAATCAAATAAGAAGAATGAAGAACCTGTATCATTTGAAAAGGAAGGACTTGAAGCAGAAATCATCTCTCTCAAAGAAGATCTGGAAAAATCAATTAAGAAGAATGAATATCTTCTACAGACATTTGAAGAACAAGAAAATGGGTTGAAAGAAGAGATTCTAAAATTAAATGATCAAGTTGAAGAAGGAAGACGGAAAGAATAAAGTATGAAGCAGCAATGCCAAAAATTGGAGGTTGAGGTAAACATTCTCAAAGGTAAATTAGAAGAAAAGGATAAAATCTTGAAGTTTCAAGATAGTACTAAGATTCTGGACAATATTCTTAGTAATCAAAGATCTCCTGCTATTAAAATTGGTCTTGGTTTTCATGAAACTGTTAAAGGAGAATCTAGTTCACAAGGAAGTGCTAAAGACTCAAGGGATGTCAATGCAAAACTTGAATTGTTGAAAGAAACAAAAAATCAACCGGCAATCATGAACTCTCAAAGGAAATCATTCAATAATGTTGAATGCTTTAAGTGTCATAATTATGGGCATGTTGCAGCCAATTGCAGAATCAGATTGTTTCAGCCACAAACAAACATATTCTACTCAGAAAGGTACTTTGGTTTCTTCAAGGGATATTGTTTTTCGTGCAGCAAGTATGGTCATAAAGCAGCTAATTGCAATAGAAGAAAGAATATAAGAACACGGTATGATCCTTATGCTTACTTTTCTGGTCACATAAGATGTTATGCTTGTAACAAGTATGGACATGTGGAAAAAGAATGCAGGATGAACAGATCTGAGAAATTGGACAATTCCCAGCACACGATAAGAAAGTTCAAGCAAAGTTGGAAAAAGAAGGAAGACTGGTCAGAAACGTAGGGAATACTGACCCTACAACAGTCATCTGCTTCTAAAGATTACTTCTCTGAATGACTGCAGGAGAAATGTGAGATACATTATAGGGATTAGTAATGTATCATCACAGGGGGAGCAATGTATGATGATTCTCATGATTGTGTTGGTTATTCTGGTTATGTTTACTTCTGACAGTGCATCTGATATGAAGAAGACAGGTACAGGTGGTACAACTTTAGGGGGGATATGAAGGAATGTGAAATCTTCAATGTGTCACTTTCCATAAATGGGTTCAGTGAACTAAAGCCGCGTATACACACGTGTTACAGTGGAGACAGTCGCGTATGCACCTGTGATAAGAAAATTTGTTTAACTGCTGAAGATCAGGAGTACAGGTTCAGGGGGAGCATCATTCTGACTGTTAATGATTGTATTATTGGCACTGTATCTATTTATTTCTCGGTTCTAAATGATTATGACATGTTACATGGTTTCTTATGATTTTGGATGAGCCCTGTTTACTTTTTGCTGAAGATTTTTTCGTTGCTTTTACACATGGATGAGATGGAAGTCTTATGATTCAGAGATAAGGACAGATCATGCAGAAATTGTTGTTGATAACTTGATGTTGAAAGAGATTCAGGTTGCACAAGCTAAGGAGGAGCCTTGGACATATGGAAAGGATGCTTGGATGCACATTTTCAGGGGGAGCATTGGCCTTGATGAGTATAATGCATTGTTGGCATTATGATGGTTCTGAAATATGATCTCTCTCTTGAGGTCTTTCTGGTATTGTTCATGAAAATTCATATTTGTAATTTGATGAAAAGGTCATGTTGAGACCTATGATGTAAAAATTGTAATATTCAGTCATGAAAGGACTTGTTCAAATTTGTAAACCCACGTGGTTGGGTAGTTGAGTCAAAATGTGTAAACCCACTTGGTTGGGTACTTGAGTCTCATATGTAAATCCACTTGGTTGGATCTTTGATGTAAGTATGAGTCCTTGGTGATAGGAAGGCCATAGAGTCATGTACTTCATTGAAGTTTGAACATTCAACATGAACTCAGGGGGAGCATGGTAACTTCACTGGACATCAGATCTACAACGCTCCTTTATCTACATGAGGAGAAAAACCTTGTTTTGGTTTTGATCCACCCTTTTCCCTTGATGTCAAAGGGGGAGAGTGACATGGTGTTTGAATAAGGGGAGAATATCATTATGCTTAATGTATCTATCTGTTGTGATCAAACACCATCATGGTTGCCATCAAGTCCAAAGGGGGAGATTGTTGGCAATATGATGCAATGTGTTGTCCTTGATGGCAACCCACTTGATGAAGATGATGGCAACCTACTTGATGAAGTTGTCCCTGATGGAATATGTCTTGATGAACCTGTTAAATGATGTAAATCTGATGTATATACAATAAGTACATAAGGTAATGATGGAAGGAATGTCAGTATGTGCTAGAACATGATGAAAAGAGTGTGTCTCAAGGCATACGCGGATTTGTCTAGAAAAAGTAGCGTATGCACGCGGGAAATAACGTGCCAAGTCGCGTATGGGAAAAAGTGCTCTAAATATGTAAAACTAGGGGTAACCACCATGGTATTGATCCATTTTATTGAGTAATGATTCGTCTATGTGACCCTGTCCAGGAATACCATCGAAAGTAATGTGGTTTTGGCTCATAGTATTGATAAAGGGTAAACCTATATAAGGAGGAAATCATTGTGCAATGTGAGTGCATGAGTCTGGTTTTGAATAGAGACTTCACTCTGAAGTATGTCTCTATGGAAAGGGTAACAGTTTGATGATAGATCTGAATCTGTGATGCACCTATGAAGAAAATGATGAAGAAGGGAATCTAGATCTTAAATGTATTTGTATCTTCTAGATCTGTTCGTGGAATGTTTAAATCTGAGATGAGGCGAACATCTGTCTGTAGTGAAGATTTAAATCTGAACTGGATATCTGATCTGAAGAAGTATGCTGCCCTATAATGTTTGAAGATATATACGCAAGTTTTTCGCAGAGGAAGCGCGTATATACGCGGGTTTGATGAAGAGAAAGCGCGTATGGGTTGTTCTATAATGTGCAGATGTATACATGGGTTTATGTGAATGGAAGCGCGTATATACGCGGTATCAGTGAAAGGAAAGTGCGTATGCAAACTAGGGTTTGCTGAAGTATGGGGTATGAAATATCTGATCTGTTCTGCTATGTTATTGCTATCTGTATTCTACAGTTTTGAGTCGTCTAAATTGATAAGTATCAGTTTTGATGTATGATTGAGCTTAAATGTGTGGAGTGGGTCCAGTCTGAAAATATGATGAAAAGTGGCCTGCAAGTTGTGCTCTAAAGAAATCTTTTGGATCCAGTGTGAAAATTGATGAAACGTAGTCCATGGTGGTGCTGAGGGTTGTAGCCTTCAGTCAGGGGGTTGTAGCTCCCTTCCAGGTGAGGCTGGTAAACAAGAGCAGGGGGTCATAGCTCCCTTCCAGGAGAGGCTGGTAAACAAGAGCAGGGGGTCGTAGCTCCCTTCCAGGAGAGGCTGGTAAACGAGTGCAGGTGGGTGCCTACATACTGGTATGAGTCTGCGCCAGTACATTGTTGTAAGATGTTTTCTTTATAATAAAATATTGAAGGCTGAGACAACGACAGTGGTGGTTTTCTCCCGACCTGTGTTTCCACCTAAAATCCTGGTGTTCATGTGTGATTCTTATGTGTGATGATTTACTATGTTATTACTGCACATGTCTGTTGCTATATAAACATCTGATGAATGAATAAATGCAAGGATCTAAGTAATGAATTAATTGCATATTAAGATCTTTGCATATACGCGAGTTTTGTGAAGGTTATCTGCGTATATACGCGAGTTTGATCAAGTAAAGTAGCGTATGGGTTTTATAGCATGAAAAAGTAAAAATATTTGAGTATGCCCTAAATAGTGATTCACCCCCCCCCCCCTCTCGCATTTTTCCCAACACAAGGGGAGAATAATGGTTATGCTTAATGTATTTATCTATTGTGATCAAACACCATCTTGGTTGCCATCAAGTCCAAAGGGGGAGATTGTTGGCAATATGATGCAGAGTGTTGTCCTTGATGGCAACCCACTTGATGAAGATGATGGCAACACTTGATGAAGATGATGGCAACCTACTCGATGAAGTTATTCTTGACTTGATGGACTTGGTAATGATGTAAATCTGATGTGATATGATGAGTCTACAGAGCAACTCAGATGTAATGATGAAAGGAATTCCAGTATGTGCTAGAACAATGATGAAAAGTGTGTGTCTCAAGGCATACGCGGGTTTGTCTAGGAGAAGTAGCGTATGCACGTGGAAAATAACGTGCCAAGTCGCGTATGGTCAAAAGCGATCTAAATATGTAAAAAAAGGGGTTACTACCATGGTATTGACCCATTTTATTGAGTAATGATTCGTCTATGTGACCCCGTCCAGGAATACCATCGAAAGTAATGTGGTTTTGCCTCATGGTATTGATAAAGGGTAAACCTATATGTGAGAAGAATTTATCATTCAAATGTGAGTTATAAGTCTGAGCTTGAATGAATACTTCTCTCTGAAGTAGACCTGAATGGAAAGGGTTACAGTTGAATGAAAGATTTGAATGTATGATGCACCAATGAAGAAATGATGAAGAAGGGAATCTAGATCTGGAATGTTTTTGTATCTACTAGATCTGTTTATGGAATGATTAGATCTGAGATGAGGCGAACATCTATCTGAAGTAAAGGGTAAAATATGAGTGATGTATCTATTCTGAAGAATTGCAATGACCTACATGTCTGAAGAACTATACGCTAGTTTTCCGCAGAGTAAGCACGTATATACGCGGGTTTGCTGAAGAGAAAGCGCCTATGGGCAGTAAAATTAGCTCTATAATTTGTACAGGATTATACGCGGGTTTGTATGGTCGAAGGCGCGTATATATGCAGGATCAGTGAAAGGAAAGCGCATATGAAGATTAGGGTTCGCTGAAGTATGAAGTATCAAATGTCTGATCTGTTCTGCTGTGTTACTGCTATCTGTTGATGATGTATGATTGAGCTCAAATGTATGGAGTGGGTCCAGTCTGAAAATATGATGAAACGTGGCCTACAAGTTGTGTTCTAAAGGAAGCTTTGGATCCAGTGTGAAAATTGATGAAACGTGGTCCATGGTGGTGCTGAGGGTTGTAGCCTTCAATCAGGGGGTTGTAGCTCCCTTCTAGGTGGGGCTGGTAAACGAGATCAGGGGGTCATAGCTCCCTTCCAGGAGAGGTTGGTAAACGAGAGCAGGGGGTCATAGCTCCCTTCCAGGAGAGGCTGGTAAATGAGCACAGGTGGGTGCCTGCGTGCTGGTAGGAGGCTGCGCCAGCACATATGTTGTAAGATTTTTTCTCTATAATAAAATATTGAAGGCTGAGACAACGGCAACGGTGGTTTTCTCCCGACTTGGGTTTCCACCTAAAATCCTGGTTTTCATGTGTGTTGCTTATGTGTGATGATTTATTCTGTTCTTACTGCACATGTTTACAATTTATTGAACATCTAATGAATGAATTATGGAATGATATAAGTGAAGAATTAATGGCATAACAAGATCTCTGTGCATACGCGAGTTTTATGAAGGCTATCCGCGTGTATATGCTAGTTAGCTTCAGCAAAGTAATGTATGGGTTTTAATGGAAAAGTAAAAAGTTTTGATTAAGTCCTAAATACTGATTCACACCCCCCCCCCCCCCCCCTCTCAGTATTTTTCCCAACAATTAAGCATAACCATTATTCTCCTCATCTAAATTGATAAGTATCAGTTTTGATGTATGATTGAGCTTAAATGTGTGGAGTGGGTCCAGTCTGAAAATATGATGAAAAGTGGCCTGCAAGTTGTGCTCTAAAGAAATCTTTTGGATCCAGTGTGAAAATTGATGAAACATGGTCCATGGTGGTGCTGAGGGTTGTAGCCTTTAGTCAGGGGGTTGTAGCTCCCTTCCAGGTGAGGCTGGTAAACAAGAGCAGGGGGCCGTAGCTCCCTTCCAGGAGAGGCTGGTAAACGAGAGCAGGGGGTCGTAGCTCCCTTCCAGGAGAGGCTGGTAAACGAGCACAGGTGGGTGCCTGCGTACTGGTATGAGCCTGCGCCAGTACATTGTTGTAAGATGTTTTCTTTATAATAAAATATTGAAGGCTGAGACAACGGCAGCGGTGGTTTTCTCCCGACTTGGGTTTCCACCTAAAATCCTGGTGTTCATGTGTGACTCTTATGTGTGATGATTTACTCTGTTATTACTACACATGTCTGTTGCTATATAAACATCTGATGAATGAATAAATGCAAGGATCTAAGTAATGAATTAATTGCATATTAAGATCTCTGCATATACGCGAGTTTTATGAAGGTTATCCACGTATATACGCGAGTCTGATCAAGTAAAGTAGCATATGGGTTTTAGAGCATGAAAAAGTAAAAATATTTGAGGATGCCCTAAATACTGATTCACCCCCCCCTCTCAGTATTTTTCCCAACAATTTGTATCAGAGCAGGTCCTTCTGCAGAAGCTTGATCACTTGAAGGAGATCCGTCGCAATGGGAAGTCATGAAGAAGTAATGTCTATAAGGCCACCTCTATTCAATGGAGATAATCTATTATTCTAGAAGATACGAACAAAAGCATATCTGCAAAGTCTTGGTGCAGAAGTATGGTCAATCGTGGAAGAAGGTTATCAATATCCGGCAAGCATTCCCACTGATGCAGTAGAAAGGAAGAAATATGAAGTCAATGCTAAAGCATTCAATGTCTTATTAGGAAGCATGTCTGAACCAGAATTTGCTAAAGTGATGCAACTAAATTCAGCAAAAGAAATATGGGACAAAATAATTCTGAGCTATGAAGGAGATACAAAGGTAAAAAGTGCAAAACTTCAAACTCTCAGAATTGAATATGAAAATTTAAGGATGCATAGTGATGAGAGTATTGCCAGTTTCTTTTTACGTCTAGATGATATTGTAAATCGTATGAGAATTTTGGGTGAAACCATAACCGATACAACTCTGGTGGAAAAAGTCTTAAGATCTTTGACTTCAAAATTTGAGTCAAAAGTATCAGCTATTGAAGAAAGGCAAGATCTACAAACTCTTACTATTGTTCAACTACATGGTATTCTGACTGCTTATGAAATGAGACAAGGAGGTCCCTCTCAAACCAAAGAAGCTGCTTTTAAGGCATGTGCAAAAAGAAAAGACAAGGAAGATGTCAAGGAATCAGATTATATATCAGAAGAAGAAGAAGAAAATTTTGTGAGAAAACTCCAACTAGGAACTGGAAGATTCAAAGGTAAGCTCCCCTTCAAATGTTTTTCTTGTGGAAAAGTCGGTCATTATGCCGCTAAATGTCCTTATGAAGATAATCATGGTAAATGGAAACAATTTGAAAAGAAAAAGAGTTATTATACACATGAAGTATCTGATGAGGAAGAAGAAGATTCTGACCAAGATCTACAAGTGCTTATGGCAAAGAAGCAAAAGAAGAAGGCTACTCAAAAGAAGACATCTCAGAAGACATGTGCGGCAGAAAATGAAGAAGACAAAACAGGTACTGATTGTTGTTCTTGTGATTCACTTTCTTGTGCAAGCAATGGTGAAGATAGTGAACGTAACAGTATAAGTATCGAAGCAAATCTCAAAATCAATGATGAAAGCAATGATTGGAATCAATTTCATAAGAGAGAATCTATCTACAAATATATGATCTCTAGAATGAATGAACAGAAAGAAATACTAAATGGACAGATAGACAAGTATCAAAAGTTGTATGTTTTTGCAACCAATCAAAGTGAAAGACTTGAAGCAGAAATCATCTCTCTCAAAGAAGATCTGGAAAAATCAAATAAGAAGAATGAAGAAACTGTATCATTTGAAAAGGAAGGACTTGAAGCAGAAATCATCTCTCTCAAAGAGGATCTGGAAAAATCAAATAAGAAGAATGAAGATCTTCTACAGAAATTTGAAGAACAAGAAAATGGGTTGAAAGAAGAGATTCTAAAATTGAATGATCAAGTTGAAGAAGGAAGAAGGAAAGAAGAATGTATGAAGCAGCAATGCAAAAAATTGGAGGTTGAGGTAAACATTCTTAAAGGTAAATTATAAGAAAAGGATAAACTCTTGAAGTTTCAAGATAGTACTAAGAGTCTGGACAATATTCTTAGTAATCAAATATCTCTTGCTATTAAACTTGGTCTTGGTTTTCATGAAACTGTTAAAGCAGAATCTAGTTCACAAGGAAGTGCTAAAGACTCAAGGGATGTCAATGCAAAACTTGAATTGTTGAAAGAAACAAAAAATCAACCGGCAATCATGAACTCTCAAAGGAAATCATTCAATAATGTTGAATGCTTTAAGTGTCATAATTATGGGCATGATGTAGCCAATTGCAGAAGCAGATAGTTTCAGCCACAAACAAACAGATTCTACTCAGAAAGGTACTCTGGTTTCTTCAAGGGATATTGTTTTTCATGCAGCAAGTATGGTCATAAAGCAGCTGATTGCAACAGAAGAAAGAATATAAGAACACAGTATGATCCTTATGCTTACTTTTCTGGTCACATAAGATGTTATGCTTGTAACAAGTATGGACATGTGGAAAAAGAATGCAGGATGAACAGATCTGAGAAATTGGACAATTCCCAGCACACAATAAGAAAGTTCAAGAAAAGCTGGAAAAAGAAGGAAGACCGGTCAGAAACGTAGGGAATACTGACCCTACAGCAGTCATCCGCTTCTAAAGCTTACTTCTTTGAATGACTGCAGGAGAAATGTGAGATACATTATAGGGATTAGTAATGTATCATCACAGGGGGAGCAATGTATGATGATTCTCATGATTGTGCTGGTTATTCTGGTTATGTTTACTTCTGACAGTGCATCTAATATGAAGAAGACAGGTACAGGTGGTACAACTTCAGGGGGGAGATGAAGGAATGTGAAATCTTCAATGTGTCACTTTCCATACGCGGGTTCAGTGAACTAAAGCCGCGTATACACGCGCGTTACAGTGGAGACAGTTGCGTATGCACCTGTGATAAGAAAATTTGTTTAACTGCTGAAGATCAGGAGCACAGGTTCAGGGGGAGCATCAGTCTGACTATTAATGATTGTATTATTGGCACTGTATCTGTTTATTTCTCAGTTCTAAATGATGATGACATGTTACATGGTTTCTTATGATTTTGGATGAGCCCTGTTTGCTTTTTGCTGAAGAGTTTTTCATTGCTTTTACACATGGATGAGATGGAAGTCTTATGATTCAGAGATAAGGACAGATCATGCAGAAATTGTTGCTGATAACTTGCTGTTGAAAGAGCTCCAGGTTGAACAAGCTAAGGAGGAGCCTTGGACATATGGAAAGGATGCTTGGATGCACATTTTCAGGGGGAGCATTGGCCTTGATGAGTATAATGAATTTTTGGCATTATGATGGTTCTGAAATATGATCTCTCTCTTGAGGTCTTTCTGGTATTGGTCATGAAAAGTCATATTTGTAATTTGATGAAAAGGTCATGTTGAGACCTATGATGTAAAAATTGTAATATTCAGTCATGAAAGGACTTGTTCAAATTTGTAAACCCACTTGGTTGGGTAGTTGAGTCAAAATGTGTAAACCCACTTGGTTGGGTACTTGAGTCTCATGTGTAAATCCACTTGGTTGGATCTTTGATGTAAGTATGAGTCCTTTGTGATAGGAAGGTCATAGAGTCATGTACTTCATTGAAAAATATGTTTGAACATTCAACATGAACTCAGGGGGAGCATGGTAACTTCATTGCACATCAGATCTACAGCGCTCCTCTATCTACATGAGGAGAAAAACCTTGTGTTGGTTTTGATCCTCCCTTTGCCCTTGATGTCAAAGGGGGAGAGTGACGTGGTGTTTGAATAAGGGGAGAATATCATTATGCTTAATGTATCTATCTGTTGTGATCAAACACCATCGTGGTTGCCATCAAGTCCAAAGGGGGAGATTGTTGGCAATATGATGCAATGTGTTGTCCTTGATGGCAACCCACTTGATGAAGATGATGGCAACCTACTTGATGAAGTTGTCCCTGATGGAATATGTCTTGATGAACCTATTAAATGATGTAAATCTGATGTATATACAATAAGTACATAAGGTAATGATGGAAGGAATGTCAGTATGTGCTAGAACATGATGAAAAGTGTATGTCTCAAGGCATACGCAGATTTGTCTAGACAAAGTAGCGTATGCATGCGGGAAATAACGTGCCAAGTCGCGTATGGGAAAAAGTGCTCTAAATATGTAAAACTAGGGGTAACCACCATGGTATTGACCCATTGTATTGAGTAATTATTCTTCTATGTGACCCCATCTAGGAATACCATCGAAAGTAATGTGGTTTTGGCTCATGGTATTGATAAAGGGTAAACCTATATAAGGAGGAAATAATTGTGCAATGTGAGTGCATGAGTCTGGGTTTGAATAGAGACTTCACTCTGAAGTATGTCTGTATGGAAAGGGTAACAGTTTGATGATAGATCTAAATCTGTGATGCACCTATGAAGAAAATGATGAAGAAGGGAATATAGATCTGAAATGTATTTGTATCTTCTAGATCTGTTCATGGAATGTTTAAATATGAGATGAGGCGAACATCTGTCTGAAGTGAAGAGTTAAATCTGAACTGGATATCTGATCTGAAGAAGTATGCTACCCTATAATGTCTGAAGATCTATACGCAAGTTTGTCACAGAGGAAGCGCGTATATACGCGGGTTTGATGAAGAGAAAGCACATATGGGTTGTTCTGTAATGTGCAGATGTATACGCAGGTTATGTGAATGGAAGCATGTATATACGCGGTATCAGTGAAAGGAAAGCGCGTATGCAAACTAGGGTTTGCTGAAGTATGGGGTATGAAATATCTAATCTGTTCTGCTGTGTTACTGCTATCTGTATTCTATAGTTCTGAGTCGTCTGAATTGATAAGTATCAGTTTTGATGTATGATTGAGCTTAAATGTGTGGAGTGGGTCCAGTCTGAAAATATGATGAAAAGTGGCCTGCAAGTTGTGCTCTAAAGAAATCTTTTCGATCCAGTGTGAAAATTGATGAAACGTGGTCCATGGTGGTGCTGAGGGTTATAGCCTTCAGTCAGGGGGTTGTAGCTCCCTTCCAGGTGAGGCTGGTAAACAAGAGCAGGGGGTCGTAGCTCCCTTCCAGGAGAGGCTGGTAAACGAGAGCAGGGGGTCGTAGCTCCCTTCCAGGAGAGGCTGGTAAACGAGCGCAGGTGGGTGCCTGCGTACTGGTATGAGTCTGCGCCAGTACATTGTTGTAAGATTTTTTATTTATAATAAAATATTGAAGGCTGAGACAATGGCAGCGGTGGTTTTCTCCCGACTTGGGTTTCCACCTAAAATCCTGGTGTTCATGTGTGATTCTTATGTGTGATGATTTACTCTGTTATTACTGCACATGTCTGTTGCTATATAAACATCTGATGAATTAATAAATGCAAGGATCTAAGTAATGAATTAATTGCATATTAAGATCTCTGCATATATGCGAGTTTTGTGAAGGTTATCCGCGTATATACGCGAGTCTGATCAAGTAAAGTAGCGTATGGGTTTTAGAGCATGAAAAAGTAAAAATATTTGAGGGAAAAGTTCTTAAATACTATTCATCCCTCTCGTATTTTTCCCAACAATTTTTGGGAAAAATACTGCGGGGGGGGGGGTGAATAAGTATTTATTGCAGACAAATAAAATTTTTATTTTTCCTTTCTAAAAGCCCATACGCTACTTTACTGAAGGAAACTAGCGTATATACGCGGATATCCTTTACAGAACTCGCGTATGTCCAGAGATATAATTATGTGTTTGAATCTTAACTCAAATCATTGCATTATTCATTCATCAGATATTTCAGAAACAGTAAACAGGTGCAGACAGAACAGAATAATCATCACACATATGCAACACACATGAACACCAGGATTTTTACGTGGAAACCCAATTCGGGAGAAAACCATTGCTGTCGTTGTTTCAGCCTTCAAAATTTATTATTAAGAAAACTTCTTACAATCATGTACTGGTGTAGACTCAAACCAGCACGCAGGCACCCACCTGCAGAAGGTTACAACCTTCTCTCGTTTACCAGCCTCTCCTAGAAGGGAGCTACAACCCCCTGCACTCGTTTACCAGCCTCTCCTGGAAGGGAGCTACTACCCCCTGATATGAGTACCAGCTTCTACTGGCAGAAAGCTTCTACTTTCATACTGAAGGCTTCAACCCTCAGATCCACTGCAGACCACGTTTCATCAATTTTGAAACTGGATCAAACAGTTCCAACACAACCCTTTACTTGTCAATAAACAACCTTTGCCCAAAACATCAAACAGAACAGTGAAACCACTGTAACCAGAATATCAGATATAACCCAGACTTCAGAATAGATATGCAAAAACACATTCAACCTTCAGCTACCATTAGATCATAAATCATACGCACTTTTATTTAATCAAACCCGCGTATATACGCGCTTTCCAGAAGACGAACCCACGTATGCTTCAGTACATTTTCCAAAGAAAACCCTAACTGCGCATACGCGCTTTTCTTTCCACAGACCTGCGTATACACGCACTTTTCATGAAATGAACCTGCGTATAGATCTATAAAGATAAAATTTGCAGTACAGACCAGATCTATAAACTTACCCAGATTTATTCAATCTTTTCAACAGGATTGCGCCAGGTCTTCTTTACTTCTTTTCAGATCATCTTTGACATTCACCATTTCTAGATCTAGAGATCTTGAGCCTTCATCATGTTCATAGGAGCATCATAGATTCAGATCAATTAGGAACAGGGTTCACCCATACAGATATACTTCAGAGTGAAGTATTCATCAAAGCCCAGACTCATGCACGCCCCATGCACAATGATTTTCTTCTCCTTATATAGGTTTACCCTTTTTCAATACCATGAGCCAAAACCACATCGTATCCGATGGTATTCCTAGACGGGATCAAATATACAACCCAACGCTCAATACAATGGGTCAATACCATGTTAGTAACCCTTGGTTTTACAAATTTAGAGTGCAATTGGGCATACGCGACTTGGCACGTAATTTTCCGCGTGCATACGCTACTTATCCTAGACAAACCTGCGTATGCCTTAAGACACACACTTTTCATCATTATTCTTGCACATGCTGATATTTATTTTTCTGGTACTTCTGCGCTTCTTGTAGAACATCAGATTTATATCATTAATGCATCAAGAACAACTTCATTAAGTAGGTTTCCATCATATTCATCAAGTGGGTTGCCATCAAGGACAACACTCTGCATCATATTGCCAACAATCTCCCCCTTTGGACTTGATGGCAACCACGAAGGTGTTTGATCACCACAATAGATAGATACATTGATTATAATCATTACACAATAACCATGTTACTCTCCCCTTATTCAAACACCATGTCACTCTCCCCCTTTGACATCAAGGGCAAAGGGCGGATCAAAACCAACACAAGGTTTTTCTCCTCATGTCGAAGGAAGCGCTCTGCAGATCTGATGTGCACTAAAGTTACCATGCTCCCCCTGAGTTCATGCTGAATGTTCAAACATATTTTTTAATGAAGTACATGACTCTATGACCTTCCTATCACCAAGGACTCATACATACATCAAAGATACAACCAAGTGGATTTACATAAGAGACTCAATTACCCAACCAAGTGGGTTTACAAATTTGAACAAGTCCTTACATGATTGAATATTACAATTTTACATCATAGGTCTCAACATGACCTTTTTCATCAAATTACAAATATTACCTTTTATGACCGATATCAGAAAGACCTCAAGAGAGATCATATTTCAGAATCATAAGCCAACAATGCATAATACCCAGCAAGGCTATTGCTCCCCCTGAACCTGTACATCATTTTACTCCTTTATCTCCCCCTTAGCTTGTGCATCCTGAACACTTTTCAACAGAAGATCATCAAGGCATCTTTACCGAATATCAAAGAATGAGATAGAAATATAAGAGATAAAACTTCACCAGAGATACCATACATCATCAGAGATATCAAACAGTGCTGCAGATGTGCTGTAAAATGCTGACCCCAACCAAAAATTGTCAGCAACTGACCATACGCGGCTTTCTGTGGATAAAATAACGTACATACGCGACTGTATTTCAGGAAACCCGCGTATCCAATTTGATCTTCTAAATTTAAGCAGTTCTGATTTTCTTCCCAGCAGAGACTACTCCCAGCTTCTGTCTGAGATATTCGAACGCTTCCCTGGGCAGAGGTTTGGTAAATATATCAGCAACTTGTTCTTTGGAGGGAACATACTCCAACTTTAACTTTTGTTCAAGCACTTGTTCACGTAAGAAGTGATACTTGATGGGAATGTGCTTGGTCTTTGAATGCATAACAGGATTCTTTGAGATACTGATGGCACTTGTATTATCACACATAATGGAGATAGGAGGTGTGCATTTGATTTGAAAATCTTGCAAGGTTTGCATCATCCAAAGGAGTTGAGTGCAACAAGACGCGACAGCCACATATTCTGCTTCTGCTGTAGATAAGGCAATAGAATTTTGCTTCTTGCTGAACCAAGATACCAACTAAGGCCCCATATAGAACGCACCACCACTAGTGATTTTCCGATCATCAACATTTCCAACCCAATCTGCATCCGTGTAAGCATGAAGAGTAAGATCAGCATTCTTTGGATACCATAGTCCAAAGTATTGAGTTCCTTGTAGATATTTGAATATTCTTTTGATAGCCTGAAGGTGAGACTCTTTTGGATTAGCTTGGAATCGTCCAACAATGCCAACTACATGCATAATGTCTGGTCTAGTCCCAGTGAGATAAAGTAGGCTTCCTATCATTGATCTGTATTATGGTTGATTCACCGCGGGAGAATCATCATGAGAATTGAGGTTACATCCAGTTATCATTGGTGTACTCACAGGTTTGCATTCTTCCATGCCATACTTCTTCAAAATTTGCTTAAGATATTTTGCTTGTGATAAGAATATTCCATCTGCAGTTTGATGCACTTGCAACCCAAGAAAGAATGTTAGTTCTCCAAGTAAGGACATTTCAAATTCTTGTTGCATGACAAAAGAAAATTTATTACTCATAGATTCTTCATTACTCCCAAAAATGATGTCATCAACATATACAACCACAATCAATAGTTTATCATTTTCAACCTTTGTGTATAAGTTGCTATCAGCAGACCCCTTTGAAAATCCTTGTTGATGAAGATATTTGTCAAGACGATAATACCATGCCCTTGGAGCTTGTTTGAGACCATATAGAGCCTTTTTAAGTTTACAAACAAGATTTTCATCATTTCCCAAAATGAATCCTTCCAGTTGTTCTATATACACTTCTTCTTCTAGATCACCATTGAGAAAAGAAAATTTAACATCCATCTGATAAACTTTGATTTGTTGAAAACTTGAAAAAGCAAGAAACATTCTTATGGCTTCAAGTCTAGCTACAGGAGCAAAAGTTTCTTCAAAGTCTATACCTTCTTGTTGAGTATACCCCTTGCAAACCAATCTAGCTTTGTTTCTTATAACATCCCCATTCTCATTTAACTTGTTCTTGAATATCCATTTAGTTCCAATGACATTTTTATCATGTGGTCTTGGCACCAATTCCCAAGTGTGATTCTTTTCAATTTGATCAAGCTCTTCATTCATGGCTTGAATCCAACATTCATATTTGCAAGCTTGATTGAAATTGTGTGGTTCAATTGTGGATAGAAATGCCAGATAGCTAGAAGATCCCACAAGAGTCCTCCTTGTTTGTACACCTGATTCCTTGTCTCCAAAAATTTGAGATTCAGGATGATTCTTTTGAACATATCTGGATGGAGCCTTTTTAGATAAATCAAATTTAGGTTCTTCATTGGATCCACTGTCTATATCATTTCCATTTGATGTAGAAGGACAAAAATCACCATCATCTTCTTCTGTTGCTTGTTTTTCTTCTTTAGGAGCTGCAGGAGACTCATCAATAACAACATCAATACATTCAACAATCTTTCGAAGCCTTTTATTGTAACATTTGTATGCTCTGCTTGTAGATGTGTAACCAAGAAGTATCCCTTCATCTGATCTAGGTTCAAACTTGCCAAGCTTTTCATCATTATTTTTGATAAAGCATTTACTTCCAAAAATTCTAAAATGCTTCACAGAGGGAGAATTACCATACCAGAGTTCATATGGAGTTTTGTCACTATTTACCTGAACATGTGCCTTGTTGAGAATGTTTGCTGCTGTATTGGCTGCTTCTCCCTAGAACATGTCAGGAGTTCCAGAATCATCAAGCATAGCTCTAGCCATTTGTTTAATTGTTCTATTCATTCTTTCTACTACGCCATTTTGTTGTGGAGTGCCTGCTACAGAGAACTATCTTTTTATGCCATGTTGTTCACAAAATTCAAAGAATTCATTTGATGTATATTCTCCTCCTCGATCAGATCTAAGACACTTGATTTTTAGATCTAATTCATTTTCTACCAATGCTTTGAAGATCTGAACTTTTTCAAATGCTTCATCTTTGTGTTTAATCAACCCAATCCAACACATTCTAGAGTAATCATCAATAAATAAGATATAGTATTCTTCCCCACGTGGTGAATTTTTCTTCATAGGTCCACATATGTCAGTATGAATGAGTTCAAGAGGCTTACTTGATGATCCTTCTTTGGCATTAAATTGTACTCTGGTCTGCTTACCGAATTGGCAAGATTTGCATATGATACTCTCTGGTAGAGTAATATTGGGAAGACCACGAACAACTTGAAGTCTGCTTGCTTTGTTGATTTGAGAGAAGCTTAGATGCCCCAGCCTTCTATGCCATAGCCAATTTTCTGAAGATTTGCTCAAGTAACATTGATCTTTGCAGTTCTTCAATACATATAGGTTTCTTGGAGTTCTTTTCCCTTTTATAATAGTTCTACCTGTATCCAGATCACGAACCACACATTCTTTTGAACTGAAGACAACTTCTGTACCTTGATCACACATTTGACTTACACTTACAGGTTATGCCTTAATCCATCCACATACATGACATCATTAGCCTTCACCTTTTCTTTTAGAAACACGGACCCTTTTCCTTTAATTACAGCAGGAGTATCATTTCCAAATGTAACTTTATTTTCCTTTTCTAGAGCATTATATGCAAGAAGTTTGCTTTTGTCACCTGTCATGTGTCTTGAGCACCCACTATCAATGTACCATTTATTTTATTCACCTTCTGCAAATAACGCTATCCCACAATTTTCAACCTGTAATTCCTTCTTTTTCCATACTTTGGAACTTGAAGGAGAATGTTGTTTTGGCTGGACTTTGCTCCTGCATTCAGATTATTCATGGCCAAAGTTATTGCAATAAGCACATTCAACTTCATTTTGAAGGGGAGAGAAGTTGTTATAGGTGTTATTCTTTGGTTTAATATCCATACTTTTCTTTCTTGCTTCTCTTGTCATGATGGTTTTATATGCAACACATTGAACAGCTTTATGACCAAAATTGTGACATGAGAAACATTGTCCATTGAAGTAGAAATTTCTGCAATCATGAAATCTTCTGTTTGAATTTACCTATTGATTGTTGCTTCTTTGAGAGATATCCCTTGTATTGTGATGATCATGCTTTACCTGTAAAGATTCTTTATTCCCTTGCTGAGTGGCTGAATGAAGTAAACCAGTTGTAGCTGCTTTTAGATAATTTGGTGCAGAAGCCTGAGAAGATTCTCCGGTATATGCAAGACCTGTCTTAATAAGAGGAGAACGTTGAACCTTGATAATCTCATCTAAGGTTTCAGATCCTTTAGCAAATCTAAGATTCAAAGTCTTTACTTTCTCAAGTTCTTTTCTTAGACTTACTACTTCACATTCTAATTTTTCATTATGTTTCTTTGCTTCTTCATTCTGCCTTTTTAGAGTCTCTATGATTATTTTACTTTCTTCCAAGCATATTTTGAGTTGATTGTTTTGATCAAGAAAATTATTGTCATCTAGAGCATCCACAAAAGCATCCTTATCATCTCTAGAATTATTTTCAAATTCCATGAGAAGTCTAAGATCTTGTTCACATTCTTCCTCACTATCAGATAACCCATCACTGTCTTCATTTGTATAGTAGCTTTTCTTAGTGCTAGATCGGTTCTTATTCCTTCTTGCTACTTCTTTCTCTTTAGCAGATGTTTCTTTATAAGGACATTTTGCAGCATAATGACCAACTCTTCCACAATTGAAACATTTGAAAGGAAGCTTACCTTTGAATCTTCCGGTTCCTAGTTGGAGTCTTCTCACAAAGTTTGCCTCATCTTCTTCTGAGATATATCTTGATCCTTCTAGTTTTTGAACTTCTTTCCCTTTTGTAGAAGCTTTAAAAACAGCTTCTTTGACTTCAGATGGTCCTCCTCTCCTCATTTCATATGCAGTCAATATGCCATGAAGTTGAACCACGGAAATATTTTGAATATCCTATTTTTCTTCAAGGGTAGAAACTTTTGATTCAAATTTTGCCGTTAGCGATCGTAAAATTTTCTCAACCAAAGTAGTGTCGGATAATGTTTCACCCAAATTTCTCATACGATTTACAACATCATCAATACGTAAAAAGAAACTGGCAATACTCTCATCACCATGCATCTTTAAGTTTTCATATTCAATTCTGAGAGTTTGGAGTTTTTCACTTTTTACCTTTGTGTCGCCTTCATAACTTAGAATGATTTTGTCCCATATTTCCTTTGTTGTATTCAGCTGCATGACTTTGACAAATTCTGATTCAGTTAGACTTCCTGTTATAGCATTGACTGCTTTTACGTTTGATTCATAATTCTTCCTTTCAGTTGGATCTGTTGGTGTAGCGGCTGGATATTGATATCCTTGTTCAACAATGGCCCATACATCAGCTCCCATAGACTGAAGATAGGATCTCATCCTCACTTTCCAGAAGATTAAATTTCTTCCGTTGAAGAGCAGGGGCTTGATAGATGCTGTTCCCTCATGATTGCTCATCTTGCTTGATCTTCCTTCTAGCGGCTAAGATTTTTCAGAAGGACCTACTCTGATTCCAATTGTTGGGAAAAATACTGAGACGGGGGGGTGAATCAGTATTTAGTGCAGACAAATAAACTTTTTCTTTTTCCTTTCTAAAATCCCATACGCTACTTTACTGAAGGAAACTAGCGTATATACGCGGATATCCTTTAAAGAACTTGCGTATGTCCATAGATCTAATTATGTGTTTGAATCTTAACTCAGATCATTGCATTATTCATTCATCAGATATTTCAGAAACAATAAACAGGTGCAGACAGAACAGAATAATCATCACAAATATGCAACACACATGAACACCAGGATTTTTAGGTGGAAACCCAATTCGGGAGAAAACCACTGCTGCCATTGTTTCAGCCTTCAAAATTTATTATGAAGAAAACTTCTTACAATCATGTACTGGTGCATACTCAAACCAGCACGCAGGCACCCACCTGCAGAAGGCTACAACCTTCTCTCGTTTACCAGCCTCTCCTGGAAGGGAGCTAAAACCCCCTGCACTCGTTTACCAGCCTCTCCTGGAAGGGAGCTACTACCCCCTGATATGAGTACCATCTTCTACTGGCAGAAAGCTTCCACTTTCATACTGAAGGCTTCAACCCTCAGATCCACTGCAGACCACGTTTCATCAATTTTCAAACTGGATCAAACAGCTCCAACACAACCCTTTACTTGTCAATAAACAACCTTTGCCCAAAACATCAAACAGAACAGTGAAACCACTGTAACCAGAATATCAGATATAACCCAGACTTTGGAATAGATATGCAGAAACACATTCAACCTTCAGCTACCATTAGATCAGAAATCATATGCGCTTTTATTTAATCAGACCCACGTATATACACGCTTTCTAGAAGACGAACCCGTGTATACTTCAGTACATTTTCCAAAGAAAACCCTAACTGCGCATACGCGCTTTTCTTTCCACAGACCCGCGTATACACGTGCTTTTCATGAAACGAACCTGCGTATAGATCTATAAAGATAAACTTTGCAGTACAGACCAGATCTATAAACTTACCCAAATTTCTTCAATCTTTTCAACAGGATTGCACCAGGTCTTCTTTACTTCTTTTCTGATCATCTTTGACATTCACCATTTCTAGATCTAGAGATCTTGAGCCTTCATCATGTTCATAGGAGCATCATAGATTCAGATCAATTACGAACAGGGTTCACCCATACAGATATACTTCAGAGTGAAGTATTCATCAAAGCCCAGACTCATGCATGCCCCATCCACAATGATTTTCTTCTCCTTATATAGGTTTACCCTTTTTCAATACCATGAGCCAAAACCACATCGCATCCGATGGTATTCCTGGACGGGATCAAATAGACAACCCAGCGCTCAATACAATGGGTCAATACCATGGTAGTAACCCTTGGTTTTACAAATTTAGAGCGCAATTTGGCATACGCGACTTGGCACGTACTTTTCCGCGTGCATACGCTACTTATCCTAGACAAACCCGCGTATGCCTTAAGACACACACTTTTCATCATTATTCTTGCACATGCTGATATTTATTTTTCTGGTACTTATGCGCTTCTTGTAGAACATCATATTTATATCATTAATGCATCAAGAACAACTTCATTAAGTAGGATGCCATCATCTTCATCAAGTGGGTTGCCATCAAGGACAACACTCTGCATCATATTGCCAACACTTTTTAGGAATATTTTATTATATTTGTTGGAGGGAAAAGGTCTTTTGACTTGGGTCATTTCCTTTATTTATAAAAAATAAATAAATAAATGATTTATTTATTATTTTAGGGAGATGGCGGGAATATAATTAAATAAATAATGATTTATTTAATTATTTAAAAATGATTTAGTCAAATTTAACTAGGAATATTATTTAAATAATGATTTAAATAACTTATTCCTAGGAAATAATCAAATAAATAATGATTTATTTAATTAGTTTCCTTGTTTTTGGTTAATATGACTAGGAAATATAAACAAATGTTATTTCACATGGTGAAAGCAATTTTACTTAGGGTAAAATTGGTCTTACATGGTGTACTTGGGTTCATCTAATGATAATAGGTTAGATGACCAAAAAAATGGTGTAACAGATTGCCCCCCAACATACGAGTGTTAGGAGAAAATCGTATGACCAAAGTACGTTGTAAGAACTCAATCACTAGACATCAAGAGGGAAGTGAGAGAGAGGAATGTAAGGTAGTCTAATGTGCTAAAGGACTAGACCCTAAGGAGACGAGACTTAAAGGTGCAACAAGTCTCTAGTTTATGAAGTGGTACCTATGCTAAAAGTGGCAAGGGAGGCATACCTATGCCCGCCGAGACAAAGTACAAAGAATAGGAAGTCCAGTAAACACGGGACCGAACCATGAAGAGTATGTTGGTGTAAATAAGAGCCAGAAAGATAGAATGATGGATCCCACATACATGTTATGCCTAGAATAATCGTTAGGACTTATACAAAAATATTTTTGGTACATGAGATACAAATACACCCAAATTCCCCCTACACATGGGGAAGGGCTCGCAAAATCTGACTGATACATGCAAATCGAAGAGGCGCTGCAAGCGGCTGAGACCAATATCATCAAATGGGAGGAGCTGCATCAAGGGCTGAAATGAAGAAGTCATTCGGGCATGTGGGGGGCTACTTGCAGGGCCACCCCCTCATGAGGGTTGAGACATCTCACACACACCCGGGAATCACCAATAGTTGCTACTGCATCACTGGACTATCAAGTGTATAGATCACGATCATGTTGAAAAGAGCTCAAACCAAGTTACACTGCCCCCTAGACCTGGCTTCTGGATGAAATGAGCTGATGTCGACAAAAGTAGGTCTGCCATAGGTGAGGAAAGAAAGGAACCTCAACTAAGGCACAGGAGAAAATAGTAGAGTGACTAAGAGACGGACACTGAAGATGAGAGTGAACTGGGAGATGATGCAAAGGAGACCATAAAAAACATGAGTACAAAATGGTATCTCATGACGGAAATTGACACAAACATGAATGAGTATAGAGGCAAGGTGGTGCCCCTAATGAAATGTGTTGTAAGTGAGAAAATCCAATTGTGAGGAGAGGTGAAGTAAGGCTTCGTGGACAACAGGTGTCCTGGTGAAGTACCTAATGCGAAACAAACAAATGCTGGCTATCTAAAAGAAAATAAAACATGCATTTTGAATGGGAAATGCTAAGGGTAATATTTCTTAAGATAGAGTGCATTGCGAGGATTAGGAAGGATGTGGCCTTCCAATCCCTCTAAAAGATATGCCCCCTTACCAAGGTCTTCATAAGGAGTCGAAATTCCCATGACTGAGGGAATCGTGGGCCTGGTCATATACTAGAACAAGTTCACCTTCATGAAAGCTACGAGGGTGGAATTTTCGGTCATACTGAGCTTTGGTGCGCTTTTTGGTCGCTTCAAGGGTTTTCAATGCAACATGACGATCTTCAGAGGTGCACTCGAGCATGATAAGTCGTTGTTCTAGAGGTTGGGTATCAGGGAGAAGTTCGACGGCTAAGTGAAAGGAAGGGATTTCACACTCGATTGGTAAGACTGCCTCCTCGCCAAAGACAAGGTGGAAATGAGTGAAACCGGTGGCGGTTTTAACAGAAGTACGATAATCCCACAAAGCAGGGAAGAGCATGAGATGCCAATTGGTTTTGTGCTTATTCATTGTTCGTTGAAGCATGGTCTTAAGAATTTTATTGACCGCTTCAACTTTTCCATTACCTTGGGGGTAATAGGAAGATGAATATTAGTGCTCAAAACCCAATAGGGAGGATAGCTCATGCCAAATATGATCTTCAAAATGTTAGCCATGGTCAGAGACTAACTGTTTTGGGACTCCGAATTGAGAAATGATGTGGTTAAAGAAAAAGAGGGTTGTAGTGGCTGCCGTATTGGTGAATGTTGGCATAGCTTCGGCCCATTTTGTGAAATATTCAATCGCTACGATGATATATTTGTGGTTACCAGCAGATGGAGGTCGACATTCCATAAATTCAATGGCCCATTTACAAAAAGGACCAGCTGTGACGACAGGATGGAGAGGATAGGGAGGAGTTCACACCTTGGGGGTGAAATTTTGACAATTGGAACAGTGTTTGACTACTTCAATGCAATCACTGAAGAGAGAAGGCCAAAAATACCCAGCGCGCATGATTTTTTGGGCGGTGGCGAGGCCGGAGAGGTGGCCACCGCAAGCACCACTATGATAGGCATTGAGGACTTGTTCGGCTTCAGCGTGTGTGAGGCAATGACGAAGGACAGTATCTACTCCACAACGATAAAGGTCATTGCCGATTAGAAGGTAGCGAGAGGCTTGGTGTCGGATACGTCAGCGAGCATCACGATCAAGATGAAGGGAAAAATTTTGGGTTCGCAACTAAGTAAGGATGTCACCATACCAAGGATCGTCGGTGGTGATGGAAAATAAATGTTCATCACGAAGAGCATCATTAATTGGAGTATCTTGCATCCGGGTAGTCAAATCATAAATGAGTTCAGCGAGGACTAAACCTTTCTTACTTTTTGGGGTGACAAATTCAAGGTCAAATTCTTGGAGGATAACGACCCAACGAGCATAATTCCCATTGAGGATGCATCGAATCAATAGGAAAGCCATGGGGTCTGAATCAGTCACAACCTTGGTGGAACGCATGAGGATATAATGACGTAGTTTTTGGACCGAGAACACGACAACTAGTGCTAATTTTTCTTCATGCGAGTAGGACACAGGTGGACCGGCAAGGGTCTTAATGACATAATAGATCACGTGTTTGATATTTTTATCATCCTCCTAGATAAGGAAACCAGCAACCGAATGGGTGGAAGCGGAGATGTATAGGATGAAATCTCGGTCAAAGTCAGGAGGACAGATCAAGGGAGCGGATGTGAGAGTATGCTTGAGAGCATCAAAAGAATCTTGAGCGTAGGAATCCCAGACAAATGGGGTGTGAGATCGAAGAAGTATAAGGAAGCCATGTGCAGTAGTGGCGTATTTAGGAATGAATCGACGAAGGAAATTAGCTTTACCTTGGAGAATTTGTAGCTGGCGTAAGGTACGAGGCATAGGAAGTTCAAGAATGGCTTGAACCTTCAAAGGGTCAAGAGTTATCTCATATTTAGACACTATGAAGCTGAGGAGATGACCGAAAAGAACACAGAAGACACATTTCAATGGGTTAAGATGAATGTTATACTTGCGACATCGGAGAAAAATGGTACGGAGATCATGAAGGTGTTATGCCCGATGTTTAGAACGTGCAGTAAGGTCTTCTAAATAGGCAAGGATAATATGGGCTAAGTCGTGGAAACAATAAGACATGGCTCATTGAAAAGTGGCGCCAGCATTTTTAAGGCCAAACGACATGACTCGGTACGCGAAAGTGCCCCATGGACTGATGAATGCGGTTTTAAGTTGATCAGCACGACAGATAACGATTTGGTTGTATCCGGAGAAGCCATCCATAAAGGATAGAATCTCGTGCCCCGCACACTCATCAATGATTTGGTCAATAAATGGTGTGGGGAAGTTTTCTTTGGGGCAAGCTTTGTTCAGGTCACGAAAGTTGGTGCAAACACGAATGGTGCCTTATTTTTTGAGGACGGGAACTGGGTTGGACACCCAAGTGGTGTATTCGATGGGGTAAATGAAACCAGCCTACCGGAGCTTATCGATTTCAGATTTGATGGCTTCACGTCTAGAGGGATGGATGGGTCTCAACTTTTGACAGACCGGAATGGCATCAGGCCATGTGTCGATGTGGTGTTCGACAATGGAAGGATCGAGTCCGGGAATTTCTGAGTAGGACTAGGCGAAAATATCACAGAATTATTTGAAGAGTATGGTGTAGGCTTCAATTTCTTCCAGAGTGCATTGGGTGCCCATAGTGATATGTTCTTCGATACCTGGTTTGACAGAAATGTCTATTTTGATGGTAGGAGATATATTAGCCATATTGCCTTCTTCGAAAGCGTTAGGTGCAAGGATGGGGTTTTTGAACCAATCAACTTTATCGAGAATGAATTTTTTAGATTCGAGAGCATATTGGTCATGGGATTGGTGGGGGAGGAAGTATGCACGATGGTGCATATCGTCCCATGGAAAATCAGGTTCGGTCATGGCTTCCATGATGTCTTCATCGGACTGAAAGATGGGAAGAGTGGGTGGAAGAGGAGGATATGAGGAGGTAGAAATATGAGACACCTGATTTTGAGGGGAAAGGCTCACATGCATGTCGGCAGGAGGGGTGACTGCAGAGCAAGCGGATGAGTGGGTAGGTGAAACATCAGGGGAAGGCACTATGGGGTTGGTTGCCAGGAAACGCGGTGATGAGGAAAGGTAGGAAATAGTGGCTGAAGGTTCGGTCATTTCAGCATCAGGATGAGAAATGGTAATTGGGGTATACGAGTGGTCTAGTGTTAGGGAAGAAGGATTACGGGCAAGAGCGGCTTCAAATTGGCGGTATGTGGCTAAAGAAGCACGATACTTGTCAAGGCGGGGGCAAATATGTGTATAATGTCCATGGAAATCGCACAGAGAACAAGGGTGATTGGTGCGCAAGTGTTTAAGTTTCGGAAGGGAATCAGGTTTGGTGACATAGACCTCAGGAATGTCGGATTCCGGAAACGTTTCATTGACCATGGTTTTGATATGTGGTAATTCAGGATAGGTATGGGTAGCATGGCCGAAAACATCGGACAAGGCACACTGGATGGGGTGATTTGGAGGTCGAGGAGGGGTAGAGGTTGTCGGGGCAACCTTGTCCTTTGATGCCCCCCTGCGAGCTTTGCTATTGTTGCCTGACATGGTCGCAACAGGAGGTGGTTCCTAATGAGGGGACTGAGGTACAGGTGCAGCGGGAGAGGTCATGGGTATCGGTTGAGCTGGGGTCAAAGTAAGATAAGGTTTGGGTTGGCCAGGTAGGGTGGTGGCTGGGGTGTCTAGGTACTAGACGGGTATACCCAAGGTCAAGTTCTGGAGGGAGAGGGTGGCCAAGATAGGGACGGAATGAGCGCCACGAGGGGGAGAAAGGAAAGGAATCTGACCAGTAGGGAAATGGCCAGGAGGAATGGGGCCAAGGGGGTTGTGCTCGGGCGGGACCGACCCAGGAGGGTAGAAAGGTGCATGAGGAATATTTAGGGAAGGAGATTCCGAAGGAAGAAGGTTAGCTAGCGGGGGTGAAGGGTTAGGAGCTGGTGGGGTTGGGTGAAGTTGCAGTTGCTTATGAGCCAAAGAGGACTGTGCAAGGTCAGCCCAAGAAGATTACATCATGCAAACATTCGCCATGCTAGGATCAGGTACGGAAGGAGGGTCTAAAAAGGTTCCAAGCAAGGGGGAGTCTTTATAGACGCCTGGGGAAACACTGGTCAAAGAATCAACAGTTTGCTTATTGGTGACAGTAGAGATGGTGGACTCAGGGGAGGTCTGAGATTTTGGTTCATGGTAAGTCAACTGGTCAATAGTGACAATCTTGCCATTATGAGGGAAAAACATCTTGTGGTGGACTGCGGATGGGACGACAGACATGGCATAGGTGTAACTACGCCCCAAAAGAATGTTGTAGTCAAGAGGGGCATCGATAAATTCAACGTCGACACAAATAGTCTTACCTGCAAGGGTAATAGGACAGTTATGGAAAAGGCCGATGAGCTGGGAGGCATGGCCATCCCACGCACGAAGGGTGATTGTGGAAGGGGCCAACTCAGGAGATCCAAGTTGTTTCCAAACCGAAGCAGACATCACACAGGTAGATGCCTCCTCATCAATAATACACCGAGCGACATTGGCATTTCAGATTTTGACTGGGATTTGGAAAGCAACAGAAGTAGGAAAAGGGGGATGGACTAATTGGCAGGCGTCGAAAACAATCAATTGGTCATCAGCAGGATCTACAGCACCCACGGAAGATAGTAGAGCCTTCTTTTGAGAAGGACACAACTAGAGGAGTTCCAGTGTTGAAATGGCAGCAGGAGATTGTGCCAGATCATCTACTATGCTGTATGAATGGGCAGCCCGACCAGAGGTAGAATTTTGGCGTAATGGGCCCTTAGGAGTCTTGGTATGAACCTCAGCTTTGGGCAGAGGGATTTTCAAGGGACCATTGGGTGTCGACAGAGGCTCTGTAGGACCTGAAGATGGGGACTCGGAGACAAATGGAATGGGAGGCGTGGAATACTGATGGGACCGAGTTTGAAGGTTAAGGTCGATGGTGAGAGGTTGGTCAGAGGCTATCATGAGGATCTGGTAATCGGAGGAACCAGAAGGGGAAGGTTGAGTGGTTATCGGGGCATGAGGTGATTGAGTGGCCACAAATCCTTGTTGAGGGAAAGGATCGGTAAACACAGCTGGTTGAGAAGTAGCTGGATTGGGAGGGACAGTAGGAGATGAGTGTTGTCCCCGCACAGTGGCCTGTGACTCCCACATTTGCTGCATTTGTGGTAATAATGGACAATCGTGAGTGTAATGACCATAAACACCGCAACACGAACATGGCTTATTGGTGCGAAGCGACCTGTCCGGCTTGGGCTGAGAGCCCTATGGCTAGTTGGCAGTGGTAGAGTCAATACTTGTAGGATTGGATCCATGAGTACCAGAAGCGGATTGATTTCCTTTCCTCTTTCTTTGAGAAGGAATAATATTAGTTGCCCCCTGCTGCGCAAATAATTGCCCTGGAGGGGGTAGTAAGTGCGGTTGCGGGGTTGGAGAAGGCAAGGGAGTGGGAGGTTCAAATGTTGGAGGAGCTGGGACACCAGGCTGTGGGTAAGGATAAGGGTTAGGATGGGCAACATTGAGGTAAGCAGGAGTGGTGGCAAAAGGAGGAGGCATGCCGTATCCTGGATACATGCTACCTAGAGGGGGAAAAGTGCCGGAGGTGTTGACCCCTCCTGGAGGGAAACCATAGCTCATTAGAGGTTGAGCAGAGGTATGTGAAAGAGCTCCAATGATACCATTGGTAGAGGGAGATGCCCCCGGGGCGTTAGCGCCGCCGGGCTTGGGGAGGTCAAGAAGGACGGTATAAACATAACTAGATTGAGCATAAATAAGGTCATATTTCAAGGCTATTTGGAGGGCGGCTTCTTCGGTTTAAGGGAAATGGGAGGCGACATATTTGCCAATGGGAGGTAAGAGAGAACTAAGGAACCAGTCCATATAAACCCGATCTTCAAAGGGAGGAGCGCGACATAAGCTTCTTCTTCGCTGCCATTCCTAGAAATGGGCGGAAAGGTGGGTTAAAGAGGATTGACGGAAAGAGGTTAAAAGCTCGGTACCAGTGTCGTATCGGAGAGGGAGCTGGAAATAAGATAAAGAGGCTTGGGAAATGGTCGCAAAAGTGGTATGGGAGGAGGTGGCCTATTCAACATACCATTTAGAAGCTTTGTCGGTAAGCGTGCATTGGAAAAATATAAGACGAATGGAGTCATCAGTAATGGAATTGGAGGAACACCACATGTGGAAAGATCAGATATGGTTGGAGGGATCTTCACTAGCAAGGCATTCGAACTTGGGAATGTCGGAGGGGAGCTTGGTTGGCATAGCAGGCCAACTAACATCGTGGCGGATATGATCATTAATCAGCTCATTGAAGTCGGGGAGACTGAGGCCGGCCATATAAGGGAGCAAAGGGGCAGTCAAGGTAGGTCTCGTAGTGGTTCCACTGGAAATAGACCCAGTAGTAGAACTGGGGTTGCTGCTGGTAGTATGCCCTAAAATATACATGGTGAAAGTAACAGGGGGAGAACCAAGAGTAGGGGGAGAACCCAAACAATCAGAAGAAGAGTCGGAGTTCAGACTCGAGGGAGGACTTACTCGATGATGACGGGAAGGAGGAAGTCGACCAACTGGAAAATGAGGGTGAAGGCAAAGAAGTCTCCGGGAAAAATGCCTTGGGGGCGCAATGATGACGGGAAGAAGAAAAACCGACAAGGGCAAGGAGAGGCAAAATCAAGTGAGGTCAATGTCGAAACAAGGGCAGAGAGGTGCAGTGTTAATTGATTTTAAAGTATTTGCCAAGCGGTGTTAACCAAGCTCTTCTTCACTTAGGGTCAGTGTGTGGCGTGCATTAATTTTAATTGTTTAAACCCAGACGTTTTGAGAGTAAAATAAAAAGTGTGTTGCGTAACTAAAAATAAATCTACAGTAATTAAGAGTGAAAGAACAGAAAATTAATAGCTAACAATGCATCAATCTAACCCAAGAAGGCGGGTATCTCAAAACTAGTCTAAAAGAGGGAAAAAACTAAGCAAATCATGCAAAAATAGGCCAATAGATCTAAGGTTGGGAGGGACGGGGATCTAAAGGAGAAATATGCTGAAAAGGGGTGCAGAGAACAACAAAGAGGCAGAGGCAAGGTTGCTGCTAGAAAGAAAGGGATCAGCTAAAGGTAGAAGGGACAAGGAGGCAGCCCTAAAAATGAACCCAAACATTACTATATAAGGTGATTTCAAAGGGATAAGATTTGATCTAAAGGGATCTGAAAATGAGGCATCAGATCTGGAAGGAAAAATTCTAAAACCCTGGAAAGGCAGACTTCTGAAATAGAAAAACTCCCCCACAAAAAGTGGAGGGTACTAGAGCCCTAAGGGGAAAGATTACCACTTAGTTGAGTGAAACAGATAAAAAACAGGTCTAAACGGGCAGAGACAGAGGCTGGAAAACCCTGATACAAGCTTCAGACAAACCCAGAAAAAGTGCTAGAAAATTGAAGAAAAAAGTGCAGGTCGCAGGTTTTGACCTGTTTGCAGTTTAGGTCGCATATTTGGGGTGCAAAAGTGTGACCTCAAGGCCGGGTCGCACTTTTTGGGCCGATAAGTGTGACCTACAGATCCGGCTCTCTCGGCGGAAGATTTCAGAAAAAGTTGTCGTCTCAGCTGTGGTTGATGTTTGTCACCTGCGCAATAAGGCCAGAAACACACGGAAGTTAAAAATTTGACTGTTTGAGGGTTTTAGAGGTGGAAAGCACCATAAAAATAGGAAAAATAGAAAATGGAAGAGAAACCCTAGGGTCTGAAACAGCTGGATATGCAGGAATATATGAAATGACAGCGGTCACAAAAGAAAACCCGTGTGGAGTCGCCAATTGTTAGTATGAATCTTTCGTCGTAAAAGATCACTTTAGCTACGCATAACAAATAGCCCTAACATCAATTATGGCTGCCAAATATCTTTAAATTTGCAATTAGGTGATCCAAATAATGCTGCACAAATCCAGATCTAAGCATAAAAGACATTAAGCAGATAAAGTAAAATGTGGCTCCATGCATCTAATAGACAAGACAAGAACAATGTATTTGAAAGAATTTTTATATTATATTAAAAGGGGGAACCTGAGAGGAAAACAAGAAAGGTGTTTTCCAGTTCTCCTCGATGGGATGGGTTCTTGAAAGTCCTCAGTGCTTTAGATCTAAAATTCCTCTCTCTTGTTGTTGTAGAAAACCCAAACAAACATAGAACTCAATGGGAGCTCACAAGGAAAAAATGGAGAATGTGACCTAGTATAGATCCAGAGTGATCTAATGCAATGGAGGTGACTAATGAATGGGGAAAGCCCTTCTATTTATAACAAAATATTAGGGTTATCTAGAACTTGTTGTATGAATAAAATATTATTAATCAAATTCTAGAACCACCCTTTAGGAATATTTTATTATATTTGTTGGAGGGAAAAGGTCTTTTGACTTGGGTCAATTCCTTTATTTATAAACAATAAATAAATAAATGATTTATTTATTATTTTAGGGAGATGGTGGAAATATAATTAAATAAATAATGATTTATTTAATTATTTAAAAATGATTTAGTCAAATTTAACTAGGAATATTATTTAAATAATGATTTAAATAACTTATTCCTGGGAAATAATCAAATAAATAATGATTTATTTAATTAATTTCCTTGTTTTGGGTTAAATGTGACCAGGAAATATAAACAAATGTTATTTCACATGGTGAAAGCAATTTTACTTAGGGTAAAATTGGTCTTACATGGTGTACTTGGGTTCATCTAATGATAATAGGTTAGATAACCAAAAAAATGGTGTAACAATGCCATCAGGGCCAATGCATAACCAAGGGTTAGAACCATCAGGGCCAATGCATAACCAAGGGTTAGAACAAAATGCTGATTTGAAGCAGCAACATATCACAGCGCAGAGTACCCTTGATATAATCAAGGAGGAGATGAAAAGCTATCCCAGTTTGTCATCAATGAACTACATTCAACCCTTTGAGTTGAGTTGTAGAGTTTCAAAAAACGGGATGAGCATGATCCTATGTACAATGATTGGTTGTGAGATCAACATTGTGCCTTCCTTTGAGACATCATGTGTATTACCCTACAAATATACAACGTTGTCTCTTAGTAGTAGTGATAATGAAGGGGCCCCATTATTCTTGGAGCATTCTGAAGGTAGCTTCACTCATGAAGCAGTGGAGGTTAATATGATAGATGGTAGACATCTTGAGATGAGGAATCTTTTCTTTCTCCTTTCTAGATGACACTTTCTCAATGAGCATCTCACAACTTAAAGAGAAACTTCTACCTCCAGTAGATCTAGAACCTCATTGGTTTTGGAGTGCCATTAATGATAAGAAGGTCTCGTTGAGAGATCTCATTAGAGGTGCACTTCAACATTTTAGGGAGTGAAAATTTATTCATCATTTTGATAATAACTGTATTCTACAAAGGGAGGATACCCTGTTTATGCAGTACATCATTCATCATCTACATTGGGATGAGTGGGTGAGAACGATAAGCAAGGGTTTGCATAACCACTTGCATATATATGACATGGGCCAACAAGAAGCTTAGTTATGTTGGTCTCTCTTGGGTGAGTTTGGTTACTACCCAAAGGCTCCTATTTATTTGATCCAATCCTTGAATAACACTCATGTAATGAAGAAGGAGGCATGGATGCACTAGCTGCTCCTGGGTGAGTATGGTTACCACCGAATAGCTCATATTTTTCTAATTCATGCCTTGTGTATCAATGAGGAAATGCAACAAAAGAAGGCATGTTAATTTTGGTTTCCTTTGATAGAGCTTGGCCATCACATGATAACTCCTATGTCTATGTTTTTTGTATTGGGTAGAACTTTGCATGATGCTCTCATGATGTGTATTGATGGTGTTTGCTTGTATTGGTTTGGTGCGACATTCCAAATGTATATAAGTATGTTTTTACTCCATGATTTACATGAGGAGGAGAGGAAGCAACAATATCTCTTGTTTCTTTGTTGCTTTTGGGGGATTTTGGCTTGTCCATCTTGCATGGGGAATATGGAGGATGGCAGCAAAGGGCCTTACTCCGGTGGTTACTATTGGAAGAATATGGTTTGAAATATTTGTCTACCCATATATCTCTATTTATTCTTTTGCATAATTTTGGAGTGATGCTTGGATCCAACAAGGCCAACAGGGCTAAGGATGAGGGCATGTCAATGCTCAATCTACTTCATAAAGCATGGGATGAAGAGATGTATTGTGAGATGGGGCTATTACTTCGTGGAAAGAACCACTTTATTTTATGTATATCATGTATTGATGATGATGTTGGACATCATATGGTTGTTACTTGGTACTTCATGGTGAAAGGAGGACATCTAACCATACATTTGGAAGTCATTCTATGCATTCTTGAGAGGCACTTTGGAACCAAACATGCATGCCACATTTTAGAAAATGGAGGAGGCCTTCCTTATGTGGATGCCATTTGGAGGGGAATGGATGGCTTTGCATATACTTTTGCAGTTGCTTGAGGACAAGCAACAATTTTCCTGGGAGGACTGTAATATTCCCAAATTTTCACATAATATTTGGAATATTAAAGTTCATAATTTTCTTAATGAATTAAGTAAATAAAAGGGTGGAGGGACCCATAATCCTTAAGATGAATAAATATCCACTTTTTATGTGTGAATGTGGATTGATTAAGCCTATATCTACATAATGGGGTAGTGGGTCAAATAATAATGTGAATGGAGTGGAGATCATGTCTCATTAATGAGATAGATCATGGAGGTTGAAGCAGTCAACTGAGATCATGGAAGGAATCTAATGTAAGATCATAGAGAATTCATATTGAAGTGATGGAGGAAGTAGAGAAATTAATTCACACATGATGGAGAGGGTGTACATTGCATGTAGACATGATGGATGACTTGGAGAGGCATTGCATTCAAACATGAAGGCATATGTCCACATGCACAGTGTAGTTTAGAGGTGGGCCAAGGCATGGGAAGGCTCATAAAATATATAAAGGAGATGAAGGAAAAAATGGAGGCATGCTTTTGATTATTCATGTAAAGGTATATTTAGATCTGGAATTTTCATTTGACATTCCATGCTTTCTTTGGTTGTTTAGCTAATATTGCAAGTCTTGTTTAGCACTGCGTGTTCCTAGTCAGGAATCCCACCTCTTTCATTGAGTAGCTCTTCGAAGAGTGTTGCACTTCATTCATCATTAGGCATTGGTGCCACATTATTTCCATTCTATGTAGAACACCTACCTTCAGGAATTACACAGTTTCTGAACATCAGTTTGGGAGGTGGAGGTTGTCTTCATTATTTCAGTTGGAGAACTGGTGTAGGATGATTCCTTTCACCTTGGGGTTGAAGATCAGTATTCCCAGGGCTTCATTTCAGATCTCACATCAGGAAAAATATATTGACCTCCTATCAGTATCATTCCCATCAAGTATTGCGCAGTCCATCATTGCAGATCCAAAGGAGGAAGGAAGTTACTATTATTTCAGCTAGTAATCATGTGAGTGATAATCCCATCACCTTGACATCACCATTTCCACTAGCCTGGAGCTTATTGTAGAAATTTTCAGCAGGAATAGAGGCTCTCCCTCTTGTACAGTGCATTTTCTGTAGCATTTTCATATTCATCTGCTGCAACTTGAAGGAGGAAGAAGAGGAGACAAGATCTCAAGCTCCTAGCTTGTAGGTCTGAAGGAGGGATCAACCCTAAAAGCTCATATCTATTTGTATATCATATTGCAGCCATCTTTGGATCAGATCTAGCTTTAGATCTGCATAACCCAACAGTCAAAGGATCAAACCCTAGGAGGGTGATTTTCCAAAGTTGTAGATCTAGAAAATCCTTTCTCGGTTATCTTGGGTTCACATCACATTGGCCAGATCTTGAATCTTGGCATCATCAGAGCTCCTGAGCTCCATAGATTTTCATTTCCTTTTGCAGCAGCTTCATGTATATCAACAGTAAAAGGGACAATGCAGTATTGCTTCTTGTAACTCACCAGTTACGCAGTGCTAGTTGTAGCATGTTTGCAGGGTCATTCTAGGCCATATCTTTCACTAGATCCCCTCATTTTTGTACATTGTGTAACTGAATCTTATCCACTTAATAAAAAGGCTCAGCTTCTCTATATATTCTAATGTTGTATTTATATTTATTGTATACTTAGTTTTAGTTCACCTATTGTGTTTTAGTATTACTACATTCTCCCTTTTGGGATATTACAGAAGTCTATTTCTATTACTGGGCGGTGTTCAGATTAGTAAAGAACCATGTATCGAATCTGCGCATGATGCTGGATTCCTGCCAGAAACACCAAATTTCGCTAAACATCAAGAAATTCTTCTTCTATGTCCCATTTAGAATTCTGTTAGGACACATAGTATGTCAGCAGGGGCTGATGGTTGATCCGGCCAAGGTTGCAATTATCATCAACTTAGAAGTTCCAACCACTGAAAAACAACTGTGCTCCATCCTCGGTCACACTAGTTACTACAGAAAATTCATATAGGGTATGATTTGATCATCGATCCGATGGAAAAGCTGGTGAAAAAGGATGTGTCATTCTTTTAGGATGATGAATTCCAGAAACACTTCGAGCTACTAAAGGAAAATATAGTAATGATGCCTATCCTAATATTCCCCGATTGGGTAAAGATATTCCATGTCCACGTAGATGCATCAGGAATTTCCTTAGGAGCTACCTTAGCGTAGCTTGGAGAGGGGGATATTCATCACCCGATGACCTTCGCTAGCATAAAGCTTTCGAATGCAGAATGTAACTATTCTACTATGGAACAAGAGGGGCTGGAAATGGTATATGCCCTATAGAAGTACATGAATTATTTAGTCAGAGGGCACTTCAAGATGTTCACAAATCATTCGACTTTAAAATACCTAGTTAATAAACCTATGTTGGGGGGGGGGGAATCCTTCGGTGGATGATACTATTTCAGGAATATGATTTTGAAATCATTGTAAAACTAGGTAGGTTGAATGATGGACCTAATCATTTGTCTCGGATCAAGAATGGGGAAGATCTGAATAACTTGGACGACGGGATACCTGACGCGCAACTATTTTCTGTCAAGATAATTGATGAAAAATTTGTCGATATCATCCACTTATTGACCACAAGAAAGGCCACTGATGGCTATTCAGTAGCAAAAAAAAAGGAATTAGTTTCTTGAGCAGCCGACTTCACTCTCATTGCAGGATAGATCTAAAATCTTGGGACAAATGAGGAGCTGAGAAGGTATTTCCTCGAACACGAAAGACCGAATATCCTAGCTAAAGCCCATGGAGGAATTGTGGGGGGCATTACACGAGTAAAGCTACTGCACAAAATATATTACGGGTCGGGCTCTGGTGGACCACGCTACACACAGATGCTCATACTTATTGTCGGGCTGCAGCGCATGCCAATGAACTGGGAAAACCTCATGACGGGATGAGATGCCCCTGAAACCACAGATGGCCCTATAGGCATTTGAAAAATGGGTCATCGACTTTGTAGGCCCCATTACGTTACCAGGTGGGCAGAAGCTAAATATGTCAAGGATTGCACTGTGGACACGGTGACACACTTCATTTTTGAAAATATCTTGACCAGGTTTGGGTGCCTAAGGATCCTAATGAGTGATAGAGGTACGCATTTCATTAACGAAAATATTAAGGCTTTAACTCAGGAATTCTAGATCCAACATGAAAATAGTACCCCATATCATCCACAGGTGAATGGGACAGTCGAAGCATTCAAAAAATTTTTGGAATGTGTGCTCACCAAGGTCTGTAATGTACAACGGAGCGACTAGGATGTGTGCATACCCTCCGTACTCTGGGCCTGTAGGACTACATGTAAGAAGATCATAGGAAATAAACCTTTTAGAATGGTCTACAGGAAGGAAGCTATCATGCGTATGGAATATATTTTTCCCAGCTTGTGCATATCGGCCTTCATAAATATCGCAGACCTAGACATCATGGGGGAACGCTTGGCACAGCTGGTAGCTTTGGAAGAAGATATTTTCATTTCCCAATTCCACCAATAGGGTCAGAAGCCACGGGAGAAATCTTGGCATGATTGAGATATTCGGCAGAAGGTATATTTGAAGGAATAATTGTTCTTACTGTACAATAGCTAGTTCGCAAAACAACTGGGGAAGTTCCGACAACACTGACTAGGTCTGTATGTGGTAAAGGAAATTACCAATGGCAGTGCAGTCAGGTTGGCTACACTATGCAGCGATCCTCTGCCAGGATATGTCAACAGGAGTCGACTAAAGCCCTATAGGGACACCTCGGTGCTGACCAAATGACTATACGGCCAAAGTAGCTGTATAATGGATACTGTACCTAGTCATGGATGCACAGAATTGGAAGTGTTGGTGGGTGCGACACAAGCACAAGTGTTGTGTGCAATGGAAAAAACTAGCCGTTGGAACAGAGTGGGAGCATGGAAACCATGCTTCCCGTTCGATGAAGTAGGTAATTGGAAATTAATGTGGTGATTTACGAGGAATTTTTATCGTTCCCGTAATGATGAAAGGAAATTAAGGATCCACTAGCTGTTTTTCCCTCGCAAAGGCTATAAGATGAGGGCTGTTTTTTTTATGGGGTTCACTTACTGCTTAAGATTGTCACACCTCGGCCACTCTGATATATATCACCTCCTCTGTCTACTTGTCACCTGCATGACTGAGCGATCTACGTCATCCGACAGTAGCAATGATGAGTTCATCTTCTAGGCAAGCATGACCACCACCAACCCAAATGCGCCTCCGCCTGCAACGACATCCAAGGAAATAGGATCTGATGAGGTCCATGAAGTAATCCCTACATCATAAGAATTCATCTTGACTCCAGCAAAGTAGAAGGGAAAATAAAAGGTAAAATAGGAAAAATGGGCTAGTGGGAAGCCTCGTAATTCCCCTCAGATTAGATGCTCCCCTTGGAAAGTTCCTAAGAGGCAATCGCCTGCTGCATCCCTGAATCCAATGGTGCTAACAACAGAAGGCTTGCAGGATTTTTGCTGACTTGGTTGCCACCTTATGTTTGGCCACATAGAACGACAGCACACATGCCAAATTTGTATACTGTCTGCGCCTATCTTCAAATGCCTCTGGTCCCAGAAGAAGTGCCCTAGATGGGAGAAATGTATGGCCACCTCCCCCATATGAAATTTGACGACCACGAATTGGGGAACCTGGATGCTTTTCCTTCGTTAGCCCCACACTTGTACCTGGAAGAGGTCGTCGAAGACGGTGTGCTAAAGGTAGAGCCAATGGTTTGGGTCAAGGGATTAGCCAGGATATGCATCTTGAACTTTCTGCTCCTCCCCCACTTTGGTCGATACAACATAACCAGCCTAGTTGTTCACCAAATATTAGTGCTCGTTCATGATGGATGCTTATGGCTACAGGGCCGCATACCGATTGATGCTGCTCTCATTCAACGAATTACTAGCCTTCCTATAAATGAACCCAACCCTATAAGGGAAGGTATTGGTAAGAAATTTGAGCACCATATTGCTGAATATGTCTGGGAGAGGTACCATGTCACCCACAACAAGCGGGGCTTTTAGATTGATACAATTAGTGATCCAGGAACCCGCATGGGTACCTTACTTCTTGCCTGCAAGTTGATGCGGAAATGCAAGGCATCGGCTGCCCCCGCCCATTTAATTCAAATCACTAGCCAATGCGAAAAGGGGGTCTGTTTTAATTAGTTCTAGTACCTGGTTGAGGAATTTCTCGACAATGTGCGTGACGCTCAGGATCAGGGAAAAGCTTTCTACTACTCATGGTTGATCCTATTAATCATCTTAGTTGCATGGGAGACTCTAGAAGAAGCATTATTCCCCCCTCTTAAGCCAGGTATGTGCGAGGGGGCGCGGTTTCCCAACCTATGGGAATGAAAGGACCCCTAGTGGGTTGAGGAGAATAAGTCCTTTTGGATACTCTATGATGGGGACATATCTGTGGCCATTGATTCCCAACCACGCCTATCCCAAAAAATTTACAATAAGTACAAGAATATTGCAGCATTTCAATTGACCATGAACAGTGTGCAAATCCGAGCCCAAAAATATCACACATGGCATAACCTCCCATATATGACCACCGAGGCTGAGGTCGAACGGATAATTGTCATGGATGTGCCTGCGAGCGTAGATCAAGTGACCCAGAATCAAGTGAGTGTCGATCGAGTGAGGCAGACTCACGTGGGATAGTCAGTCCCCATTACAGCGCTGACGACCATCACAGAAAGATGAATCTTCCCTTACCCTAGTGCCGCTTTTACAATGGAACCCGCTGAATTATGCACCCAAGTCTAGGCATGCTTGTCTTTCGACCTTGATGTTTGTCATCTGACACATATGTAGATACATGAGCTATTTATCAGCATCACCAGCGAACTTCAACATCGATATCTCCATGCACAGTAGCACCTCATCGAAGCCGAGCACACTATTATGACTCAAGTTTCCGAGGTCGCCCAAATCCAAGTTGTACACGTCGCCACCATCGCGTAGCAAGCTGCCTTAGAGAAGCTGACCAACCGACTTTGTAAATACATGCCAGAATTAATTCCCGCCTCCACTGAGCCACAAGCCAAGGTGGAGGGATTGATCGCTGCCTTGAAGGCATCTCAGACTGAAGTACAAGTTGTGAAGGCCAATTTTGAACTTCAGATCGCATCATTGCAGGCCAAGCTCCAGCCTGATACCCCGTCGGAAGTACACACCCAACGAGCAGCACTAGTTACAGAAGCCATGACCACTATTACGATGCATATTAGTCAGTGAATCACTTCGTTCAAAACGGCCATGGAACTATGGTCCCAGGTACAGCAGGATCCTCTCCTTCGACAATTTGATCAGGAGTTTCACTAGACAGAACAAGACTTTGAGCAGATGGAAACTACGATGACCCCCCTTGTCCCCACCTAGGGGTTAGATCATCTTCGCACTAGCCACATGCTTTGCAGCAAAATTGTGGGGCTCCAACGCAAGAAACAAATACTCATTGATCATCTGACACCCTAGGCTGACGAAGCCCTCAGGCTGTCATAGGACTTAAAGGGGCAGTGTGACAATTGAACCTGAATCTAGAGAGTGTCTTCTTTGCAACAGAAGGACCAACTTCACAGAAGCCAATGGACATCGCATAGACTGCCACCACACAGAGCCTTCATGTTTTACCTCCATTCAATGACGTCATTTAGCAACTCAAGGAGATGATGAAAACCCTATCGACACTGTGACTCGGGACGAGTCAGAAGATTGTGTTGGGGGACTGTTGGAAAGGGGTTCCCTAACCACAATTTTGTCCAGTTTTGTAATATTTGGTAATATTTAGTCTATTGCAGGGGGTTTGGGGTGGGTGAAAACCCCCAATGAATTGTAATGTGTGAAAGGGTAGACCAAGGGTCCGTAAACTACGGTTTGTGGACCATAGGATAACGCAGGCTAGCATGACATAAATATATGGATAAGTCGAGCCTAGAGGAAGAGAAGAAGTGATTAAGCTTGACACGAACTTGTGGATATTTTGTGTCGATTTACTAGGTAAGGGCTCCTGTTGGCTGTGTGTGTATTGGAATGGGGTCTCCTAACAAGCTGCGAAACTGGTCCATTTTGATTAATTTTTTATTATATTTAGTATAGCGCAGGGGTTTTGGGGTGGGTCAACACCCTGAATGCATTGTAATGGGTCAAAGGGTAAACTAGGGGTCCGAAAACCATGGGTTGCGGACCATAGGAAAGTTGGAGCTAGATTTTTATAAATAGAGATGTATTTTGTATCGAAAAGGATAGGAATTGATGAGATATTGATGCAATCTATTGCTTAAGCTATCTGTTTGGGTTTTGGGGAATGGACTCCTGTTGGCTGTGTACGCAAAGATCCTAGTCCAGCTATGTGCGGACCCTGCTACTGTGTGCGCAGGTTGGGAAGGGAAATGTAAGGAAATGTTGATGAATGAATGAATGCGAAGGATTATTAGAGGTCTGAATTTGTGAGTGCTATTGTATGAATTGCTGATAATTGTTATGTTGTGTATTTTCTGTCTTATGCTGCGAAGATCTGTGTACTTAATGCTTGGATCTAGATCTGTTATGATCTGTTTATATAGTACTGTGTTGATGTTATAGAAAGAATATAATTATATATCTAGTTCACGTGGATGCAAATAGATACATACTTAACCCTGTGAAGAACCAGGTAATCTGGGAATTACATAATAGAACGCAGCTCTGCTTTCCCCTTCCTTTCTCAGGGTGTGTAAACCTAGTTCCAGCACCCACCCATACTAGTTCGGGTGATACTGTGACCTGCAAAAGAAGGTCACTGCCGAAAGGGCCAGTAGTATAGGGATTTGTTGGAAAACCTTGCACACCGAACCTGGATTAGGACCCCTCAAGCCAACAAATGGTTTCGTTGCTGGGACCGGAAGAAGTCTGAGAGAGGAACCGGGTAATAAGAATTGGAGATCTAACGCAAGGTTGAATGAGTGATACTTTGGGTGGAAGCACAACGCGGAGTGGTAGGAACTATCGAAACAATCAAGAAGAGGATCACTCTGCTCATAGTCTTCCGAGACCTACACAAGGTCCGTCAGCTACCCCGATGTTAGGGCCTCGGGAAGATAAACCAGAGGAAACCATGGCGGCACACTTAAAGTTACCCATCTTTAAAGGCGTAGCCGATGAGGACATGGAACAGTTCTGGTTCGTGGCTGGCTCGGTATGGACGGCGCAAGGGGTGGTAAGCGATAATATGAAGAGAGTGCAACTATCCCTAGCTTTCGAAGAGAGGGCGCTAGACTGGTATATGCGGTATATATCTCAAAACAGGAGTGCAACGCTTCAACATATTAAGGATGCTCTAAAAAAACAATTCCGAAAGCCAAAATCTTATTCCTAGCTGGTGGAGGAAGTAAAAGACTTCAAGCAAGGAACGTCTGAGTTGGTATGTGTTACAGAGTATTTTTTCACCGTCCCTGCAATCCCTCGTCCCGCACATTGGAGGACTATTCTCATGACCTATGAGCAGTAACATGTCCTGAAAACACCTTCATAACATCCTACTGCCTAAGGATAAACATTCTCCTGAAGAACATTTCCTCTGGAAAACCCTACAAACAGGTGTTTTAGCCTTGGCGCGACTAGTCAGTTCATCCCTCGCGCCGATGGGGGAAATCCACACTAGAGGGTGCGCCAATTGTGCACTGTCCCTGTGTCTCACTCGCGCCAAGCCAATTAAGGAATTTTTTTTAAAAATAAATTGTGTAAGTTTGGTTCTAACAAACTCCAGAGTGAATCATTAGAAGAATTTTAGTGGTTTGGCTCCGGATCTCCATGTACAGGAAGTGGTTTTCCACCTCTCATAGCACCTTCCTAAGAGATAGGGCCTATCCCATGATTATAGGGATCCCAACTTCCCTTCCTCCATCTATAAAAGCTTGCCCTCTCCATTAGCAAGCTAGCTAAACTTGTAGGAGGAAAACTATAGCCGGGCAAGTATTGAAGCAGAGCCGAGAAGACCCCCATAAGGGAGAGCTTTGTCCAAATTCCCAACAGGCTTCATTGAGACGCACTCCGCTGCAAGCCCCGCATCAGAGCATTTGGTTGTAATCTCCCTTTTTGTCATCATTAATATAAGCGACTCTGATTTTGGTTCCATTCATGTGTTTACTCTTTTATGAAATGCAATGAATTATATCCTCTCTGACTGATATATAGTTACATGCTTTAAGTATTACGTTGTATGTCGTCATTTCTCTGCATGTGTACAGGTGTCTAGACGGAGCAAACGGAAGGACTATGATCTGTTAGGCTAGGGACGAAGAGCACCGCTACTTCCTCGACAACAACAATGTGGGATTTGAGGTAGGCTACTTATCGTGATCTTTGTCTTTCTTGTAACTAGGAACCAACGTCATTGCATGATTTGATTATTGCTAGACCCAATCTGGGCTAGTGGGATCGCCTTTGTCTGCAGAGGGGATTTACCACCTCAACAATTTGGCAACTCCGCTGGGGATCAGTGGGAGTTAGTCCTCCTTCCATTTGGGTTTTTTTGTTTGGCTTTTGATTGATTTATTTTCTCTTATGGTTCACCTCCCTTGGTGTCAAACCCCTATTCAACCCCCAAAAGACTAGATCCAGTATATGTTTGTCCTTTTTCATATTTTTCCCATAGTAAACTCGATTGGCACGGTTTAGCTCCTGACAGTCGTGCCAACTAGCACTTTTTGCTAGTTAGGCCCCTGCGCCAATGCTTTTTTGGCGCAGATTACAGCCAAACAGTCATGCCAACTCTATTTGGTGTTAGGGTTTGCTTGCTTTTGGGCTCCCTGAGCTTGATTTTTGGTCCTAGTATCATTTTTCTGATTGATTGAGTACCTTGAAGTCATTTTTTACTATGTTTGGCCCTTGTCCTCCGGTTGTTTTCCCTTTACTATCAGTTTTTCATTCTAGCCCTAGGGCTTCTAGGTGCTTCAGTGTGTTGAGTCTCCCATGGGAGTTTTAGGTCCTTGCGTTCCCAATCGACTTAATTTTCACTTCTTTGCATTTGTTTTGTTAGATTCCATTGCATCATTACGTTAGCTGAGTGATTTTTCTCTCTTTCGTTCAGTTTCTCTTTGTGTCACTCGAAGCCTAGATTACACGGTTTGTGTGAGTCTTTTTCAAGATTCTTCTTTGCTCTGAAGGATTTCGTCATCAGTTTGAGTCTTTCTTGTATGCGTTTGGATTGAGTGAACTTGTTTGTTTTAGCTCTCTCCTTTTCATTCCTCGAATTGATGTTTTCATTAGTTTTTCATTCATTTAGTGCATTTTCTCTTATATGTTGAAAAATACAAAAAAAAGATCTTTTGCATTTGGTTTGGCATCGTGAAAATTGAAAGCTCTTTCACATTATTAGTGTTATATAACTCTAGAGAGAAGTTTTCTAGTTTCATTAGCTTGCATTAGAGACAATAGTGGATGTTTTTGTGCTCATTTTGTTGTTATTTGAAAAGCTCTCAACTCTCCCATAGATAGATCTTCATTGAACAAAGTGATATTTTATGGCATGTAGTGTGCATTTAGAGGTTTTATGAGATCCAACATTTGATAGGGCTTGAAATTGAAACGTAAATTGAAGATCAACTTTAAAATTTACTGAATTAACCTAAGGCAACATTGAAACATTAACGGAATATCTAATAGTCTAAGGTAGAGATGTGTTCCGGTGTCTTTAAGCCTAGCAATTTTTGCTCACCATCTGGTTACATACAACGCTAGTATGGACTTGTGCTCCCCGTACCATCGTGTATATAAAGGGAGACCCCGTTAGGTTGCAATCCTTTATCTGTAGGAAGTCGAGTCTGCCGCCTTTTACCCGTGATACACTGTACACAGCATTCGGGGAGATTACCTACACGTACGTCAAGTCCTTGGTTGATTTTTGTTTCATTTTTACTAAGGTGTATATGGCAGTTCACGGATATCTGGTACACCTATTTACCTAGATTACCATAGCAGTCATTTTGATCTTTACTGACACATTAAATTTGAAAAGATCATCAAGCGCTTGTCCTTTCACGCTTGTTTCCAAACTGAAAGTGATAGAGTCATATTTTACTTGTTTCTAGACTCTTAAAACATGAAACAGTAAAATTTCCAGTTTCAATGTGGTAAAATTAATCACCTATGATCACACGCCCATTTAGAGATTCATTTTTTGGCCTGTTTTTGTTTGCCTTGGTTTTTCCCGTGCGTTTTTGTTTTGCGATCTCTTCCTCTTTTTTGATATATTCATAGTGGCAGAACCATGAGTTTCGTCTACTGGTATTCCTTACACAGATGATTCATTAGAGGTCTCCCAGTCCTCTGCTGAGTATCAGCAGCCTGCAGTATCCGAGTTTCCCGACGGGGGACTGGTTATATCGGAACTTCCCTTTGGAGGACCAGTTGACTTCAATTGGCCCTTGTCCAATGCTTGGTATGGATTTGGAGTAGGGGAACACTTCCCTCCTCTTACATCAGGATCACCCTTTTTGGCTGCTGTTATACCTCCTAGTCCCCGTCGCCTTTTAGAAGATCTCGCGGCAGGGTCAGATATAGACTCATCCAGTCCTTCTCCTAGTGAGGGAATTCCTACTTCTGGTGAATATTACCAGCTTTTTTCCGAAGACACTCCCGAACCTTATGTTATGTCTTCACCTGGTCCTATGCTCCCAGCTGGATATAGGTCTTTAAGTCAAGTCATGGCCGCTATTTCCTCTATGGGGATATCAACTCCATCCACGAATCCGACTATTCCCTCGTTAGGGATGTCGCCATCGACACCACTCACGACATCTCCTTCTGTCACATCAGCACCTGTTAGACCTACTATCTGTATGGCTACGTCTATGTTTGTTGTCTCTACTCAATCAACTAGGACCTCATCAGTTCCTGAAGACATTTACATAGCTTCTGCCATTCCTGAGAATATTTCTCCTGAGGAGTATCGGTTGTCTTTGCAGCCACTTTGAGGTTGGTTTGTCCTCTCAAGAACTTAATCATCCTTACTTTTCCCATTATGGACTGGATGGTGCCCCTATTTACATATTTCTATATCAATATGATGAGAAGGTCAACCCCCTTCGTTTTCCTGCTCTTGAGGCTTATCATTACATTAACGGTTTTCTATCTGCCCAGGTTGGTCAACCTTCTAATCACTCAGGACAACCCTTCCAGGGACAACCTTTGGCCCAGCCAGGTTCTCTATACGACCCACAAGGACAACCCTTACAAGGAAAACCTTTGGGCCAACAGGGATTATTTTACGGTCCGCAAGGGAAGTCTTACAATCCCTAAGGTCAACCTCTGCAGCCTCACCCTGTGGTCCAACCAGGGAAAACTTAAGGACCAGCAGGGAAACCGGGGTATCAAATAAGACCACCATACGGTCCTAGGGGGAAAACCCATCCTTCTCAACCTTTGGTGCAACCTCAGCAACCTCGTTTTCAAATTGGTTAAAATGTTGCACAACCAAGGCCATCTTATGGTCCTGTCACGGGTCAACCTAGTTATCAGGTGCAACCTGGCCCTCTCCTGCCATCAGGTCAACCTGTTCAACCGGGGCAACCTGGTGTCCTCCATCAGCCAGATCAACATGTTCAACCAGGACAACCTATTCAGCCAGGTCAACCTGCGCAGCTAGGTCAACCTGTTCAACTAGGACAACCTGCACAACCTGTTAACCCTGCTCAACAACTAATCTATTCTATGCCACAACCGAATCCACCTATGTGCCCGACTTATCAGGCTTAGCAGGTTCCCAATTATCAGCAACCCGTTCAACCCAAAGGCGGCTATTACCTTCAAGGTCAGTCTCAACCGGTTTACAACCCGCCCCAAGGTTCTGGTTATTACCTTCAACAGTCATGCTATACTTATACTACACAGTCAAATCCATACACTGCTCAAACGGGGCCCACGTATAATCAGATTCAGTACCCTGGTTATCAACCCTCGTATCCTAGTTATCAACCGCCATATCAACCTCATTATCTGGCTTATACCCCCTATGGTCAGAATCCTTCAGGAGAGAACTAGTGGGGGCAGAGTTATGCTAAACTAGGATGGAGTACAGGTACAGGTCTTTATCGAGGACCTGGCATGCCTTTTAATCCTCAGTTACCTTTTCTCGCCACGTTGGAGTTACCGGACGTATCCAAGTTGACCAATGATCTAATTCTTTATAATCCATAGTGGCCTCCAGTTCCAACGAAAGTGCCTGGTCACTATCCTAAGTTTGAGGGTAAATATGGTGAAGACCCCCAAGCACATGTCATGACATACCACTTATGTTCTTCGAATTCTTGGATATATGACTCGATTCGTCTATGTCTTTTCTAGCACACTCTTACCGGTGTTGTCGCTAAACGGCATATAGAGATGCCCCGCGGTATCTTTCAATATTTTAATACTCTAGCCATGGCGTTCCTGACACATTTCCAGTTACCGGTTCATTATGAAGCTGGGACGCATCTCCTGACATCTCTGAAATAGGAAAAAGCCACTCATATTTCAAATCACATTCACGAGTGGAGACTTCATCGTTGTCTAATCAAGTTTGAAATTCCTGATCAGCTTCTAACTCACTGGTTCACTACCTCCTTTGTCAACAAGATTGCACAGGACATTGCTATGGGGGAATGTGTAATTGAGGAACAAGCCATTGCTTGTGCCCAGTACCTCGATTTAGTGTACTCTCAGTCCAGCACGTTATATGACATCTTGACTGATGCCCCTCAGCCAGGGACCTCTAAAGCGCTGGCTACTCCATCAGTAGATGATGTTATTGGTTCCATCTCTAAAACTTCTCGTAAGTCTTCCAATGGGAAGCAGAAAGCGAATTCTTCCAATAATTCTACTCCTCCCGCTACCCCATATTCTGGTAAGACCATAGAGGTCAATGCCATTCAGGCTAATCCTGCAGGCAATAATTTCAAAGGGAAGAATAAAGGAAAAGGCAAAGCCAAATCCGATGCCCCAAAACCAGAATTGTCCAAACCACGTGCTGAGGATGGTTCGCAACTTAAACCGAAATACCCTTGCCTAATATGTGATGAAGACCACTACACCAAAGATTGTCCTCGACAATCCAAGGTTAGTAAACTTCTTAAGGGCTCTAAGGGGACTCCAGCAATCCTTAAGGAACCTTTCCATCTCAGCAGACCCAGATGGTCGAGCAGCCTTCACCTTTTGCACTGTTTGGGTCTCAGGTTTTCATGATGAATGGTGTTGCACCTGTTTCTATTGCCACTCGATCAAAGGATTATGTCGGACGACATTAGGAAGTTGGAAAGGAAGTCTTTGATGGCCCTCCTCCCCCACATACCTCTGGTCCTCTTGAAATTGAAAGGCCCAGCACTGAACCCGTTGTACGGCCGCCTTCTAAAGGTGTTCTCCAAAAATCTTCCTATAATCCAAACGCCCGTGCTAATCATCATTACAGTATTGTTGAGGATTTGGCACAAGTGCCTTCCGCAATGTCCACATTGGAAGTTCTTTAGAGTTGTCCGTCTCGATGGAAAGCTTTGTTACCTGTAATCGGTGGAATTGATCCTACTGATTCTAGCCTTCTCTCCTTCGATATAGAGAATTTTGTTCCCCGACTTCCGCATCAAATTGCCCTTGTTATACAAGTTGGTATCAACGGCCTCAACATTCACAAAGCCTTTGTGGATGAAGGTGCCTCTACCTGCGTTATGTCATCCGCTTGCTGGAAGGCCAATGGTTCTCCAACCCTCACCTCATCTCCCAATTCCCTTGAGGCATTCGATGGGAGGGAATCAAAACCCTTGGGTGTTCTTGTGAGTCTACCGATTACATTACAAGATAAGATAGTCAACGTCAAAGTGGAAGTGGTTGATGCCAAACTCAACTAAAATCTTCTACTTGGTCGCAGCTGGACCCATGCCATGATATGCGTTCCATCCACCCTCTTTCGTCTTTTGAAAGATCCTCCAAGAATAACGTACTGTACGTGGATCAAATCCCTAATCCCCCTGACAGTATAGGACCTGGTCTTTTCAAGGATCCCATTCTCATTGGTATTTTTCCCATTCCACCACCGAACACTGTTCAAGTCAATATGGTCTCTAGGTCGGATGACCCATGGATCATCCCTTCTCCTGAAAAGGTTGCCTCTTTTGGAGAATCAATGCCTCTGACCCCAGTTGAAATCAATTATTGCGATATCGTTGCCATATCATATTCTCCTCCTACTGGTAATGCTCCTTTGAGCATAGTTCTTGATGTTTATTCCCAATCCCCTTGGCTCGGCGATGTAGATTTGTCCAATCCTTTGAGAGAATTTTTTGTCTGACGAAGCTATCGTGGAGACGATGTCTCTCAAATATCTGTCGTGGAGAGATGGACATAATCATTCCTCGTTCGTGCCTGGCTTGGGGGAAATGTCTAATTTTCTCAAGCGTTTTGCATCTCAGGTTACCTCTACACCTCTCTAAACGCTGATATTGACTCATGAAGTATTTTCAGAAGGAAATCTGAGTAATATCACCCAAACGATGCCTATCGACATATTTTTCAAACCAGGGGTCGTCGAGAACATCCATGTGGGAGTCACTTGTTCTCTCAATGAGATTCAAGTATACACTAGCCTTTTCCACGAATTCCAAGATGTTTTTGCGTGGTGTTATGAAGAGATGCCTGGGATCGATCCAAGTATCATTGTGCACAAAATTCCCACCTACCCCAGTGCGAAGCCTATGCACCAGCATTTGCATTCAGTGCATCCTCGAAAAGCCGCTGCTATAAAGGCTGAAGTTGAGAAACTTCTTAAAGCGGGCTTCATATATCTGATCCCTCTGATAGAGTGGGTTTCCAATATTGTTCCTGTGGATAAGAAGCAGGGCACAATTTGAGTCTGTGTTGACTATCGATATATCAATCAGGCTTGCCCTAAGGACAACTACCCCACCCCCTTTATAGATCAGATCATTGATGATTGTGCAGGGAGTGAGATCTATTCCCTTATGGACGGATTTTCGGGTTATAATCAAATTAATATTTTACCATCCAATCAACATAAGACTGCCTTCATTTGTTTTTGGGGCACATTCGGCTATAAGAAGCTCCCGTTCTGCTTGAAAAACGCTGGAGCCACCTTCCAGTGTGCCATTTCCTACGCCTTTCATGACATACGTAATATTTTTCAGCCGTGTCTGGATGACCTTCCAACTCATTCAGCTCTACGTGAAGACCATCCCGAACATCTCCGCCGGATTTTTCTCTGTTGCAGACGTTACAACATCAGGCTTAATCCTCACAAGTGCATCTTCTGCGTTGACTCTGGTCATATTTTTGGATTCATTCTCTAAAGATGGAATTCTCCTTGACCCTTTCAAGTTCGAGGCTATTGTTAATCTCCCCTCCCCCTCCTCATTGCATCAACTTCAGAGTCTTCAGGGGAAAGAGAATTTCTTATGTCGCTTTATCCCGAACTATGTAGAGGTGGCCAAAGGGTTTACGTGACTTCTAAAGCAGGACATTCCCTTCCATTGGGATGAGATTGCTCAACAATATTTCGACAACCTTAAGACGTTTCTCATCAATGCTCCATTAATATGTCCTCCCAACTATCATCGCGACTTTACCCTCTATTTGGCTGCCGCCTTCAGCACAATTGCAATGGTTCTGGTACAGGATGATGATGCCAGTAATGAACATGTGGTTTATTACTGGTCTTAGAATCTACTTGAAACTAAAACGCATTATGCCCAAGTCGAGAAGTTGGTGTTGGCCGCGGTCCAGGTCGTTCAATGGTTTCGCCATTACATCTTGTTACGCACTATAACCGTGATTTCTGACTGCAACCCCACGACTTACATTTTTTCTCGACCCGAGGATCGTATCCCAGATGAAACTCTCTTTCTAATCAGCATTGCCGATCCATGGTACGGTGATATCATCGTGTACCTTCATACATCTACCTTCCGGTTCGAGTTGACGAAGGATGCTCGATGTCGCGTTCGACATCAATCGCAACCATATCGCATTGTCGGAGATACCTTAGATCTTGTTGGAGTCGATTCTGTCCTCTGTCGATGTTTGACCTTAGAGGAGGCTGAGAAAGTTCTGAATGACTGTCACCGTGGCACCTGTGGCAGTCACATGTCTGGTTATGCGACTGCCTAGAAGATTCTGCGTGCGGGATATTTCTGGCCGTCTATATTTAAAGACTGTATTGTTGTTGTACAGAATTGTCATGCATGACATATCTTCCAATGCAAGATGTGTGTGCCACCCCTCCCTTTGACATCCTGTCGTTACTGTAGGCCCTTTTTCCAAATGGGGCATTGATTTTATGACATGTAACCCTCACTCGACTGGGGGGCATGCTTATATCATCATTGACGTAGAATAATTCACCAAGTGGGCCGAAGCGATGCCTACATTAGCTGTCGATGGTAAGACAACTGCTCAATTCATTTTCAACCATGTGATCACGTGTTTCGGCATTCCTCAAGCCATCGTCACTGATCATGGAACTCATTTTCGGGACTACATGATGGCAGAGTTGACATCGAAGTTGGGCTTGCGTCATGACAGCTCGACGCCATACTGCCCTCAGGAAAATGGCTAGGTTGAAGCCGTGAACAAGGTGCTTGTCACGATGCTTCAATGAACAATTGGTATACATAAATCCAACTGGCATCTCCAATTGTTCTCAGCTCTCTGGGCCTACTTAACGTCAGTGGAGAGCGCGACCAGATTCACACCTTTCCAGTTGGTGTATGGTCTGGAAGCTACTCTTTCGGTTGAATGTGAGATCCCTTCACTGAATTTGGCTGTGGAATTACTGCCTGACACTTCCCTGGACGAAGAACGTCTCCTGTATCTCAAAATATTGGACGAAACTCGCCGCTTGGCTGCTTTGGTTATCGAGGCATAGAAAAAGCGGGTTAAAGCTCATTTCGATCAAATGGTTTCTCTGCGCTCTTTTATCAAAGGGCACCTCGTCCTCTTGTATGATCAAGCACATGATAATCTTGGGGTGGGAAAATTCCAGCCTATGCGTCATGGGCCCTATATCGTTAAACGTGTATTGAAAAATGGGGCCTATGAGCTGATCGATTATGAAGGTCTTCCTTTGGCGCAGCCCAGGAATGGGTTGTACCTGAAGAAGTATTACACTTGAATCATTCTTGTGTAGTGTATGTACATAGGTGATTTCTTCATTTTTGTGCATGTGTGGTATGGTGTGCTTTGTAAGCGTTTTTTTGCTGATTGGTTCATCCTGATTGTGCAGATGTCTATTACTCCTTATATCGGTTTTGCGGATGGTGCCTCCCACAGTACCAGGAACCTGTCTTCGGCAACCTGGGTAATTTACAATCCTACTGGTGAGTTGATTAATTTACAAGGTGTTTGTCTAGGGCCTGCTACGAATAATGTCGCGGAGTATAGTGCCATTTTGGAATTATTAATCGAGGTTGTTAACCTCAGTATTCGCGCATTACTTGTACATATAGATTCACAACTTGTGATTTTACAGCTCAGTGGTCATTATTCAGTTAGAAACCCATGCATTTTAAGACTGTATCTACGTATTCATTTACTTGAGAGAAATTTTGATTACATCACATATCAACATATACCAAGATGAAAGAATACACGTACAGATGTAGTAGCCAACATGGTATTAGATAGACATTTGCGCAACTTGTAAAAACATCATCATATGTGAAAATGATCCATGCAGATATATATATATATATATATATATATATATATATATATATATATATATATATATATATATATATATATATATATATCGAATGTTTGCAGCGTGTGCATCATATAAAATCCAAAAAATATACATGTTTGTTTTAATTACATCCGGAGACAACATGTCTCTCAAAAATATGCATATGAAAAGCCTAGGCAACTAATCAGCATGGTGCTCATGGTAGCATGTTACTACCCACACCAATCACCTCAGTAAGCGATGAAGGCGACTAGGCACCCCTACGGTGTGCCTCTGATAAGCCATAGGGACATCAGCTACATGAGCATAATCAAGAATCCCATGGGCGATTCCCTCTAAGTTCTGAACCAGCTCATTCCCCTCGCCCCCCCTCACCTTGATGGTCATAGGTGAGAGGGGTCCTCCGCGCGATCTGTGACATCCCAGTGGGCCTCTTTGGGCCGACATATGCATACATATAGGATCAGCTGTTAGAACATTCATGTATACCAAAAAATCATAAAATTTGTAAAATTCATAAAATCAAAAAGAGTCTTACCCAACTCCTCATCCCAGTCCTCTCCTTCTGGGAGTGGAAGGTTTGGGTCTCCTATGAAATCAGTATCGGAATAGAGCCAATCCTCTATGATGATCAACTGTCGCCGGAGCCATCCGAAGAATTCAGGCCGCCATGACATCTGTTGGCCACCCCCTGCCCTAGACATTAATGCTGCCCATCAAGCCATCCGTGGCTCTCTCAAAGGTGGATCTGGGACTATCGCCCCCTAGCCCTGGAACATAGGCAGTCGTTCTAGGATGAACGATACCACAATTGACCCGTACCCAAACTGCTTCAATTTGGCCTTTTTACATTTAGTCAATTGTTGTTTGATATTCATGGTTACGGCTGTGGCCCAATCAAATACTGTTGGGTTCATACATTCTGACGCCAGGAGAAGCTGTGTTTTGGTAGCCTCGTGCGGTGCCTATGACCCCACAACCTGCGTAATAGCATGTAGCACCACTCTGAGTGCTAGGTCAGGAACAGTACGAATGTCAAATTTTCCACTACCTGATCCTGTTTGTGCCCCTGGGCACACTCTATCCATAACCATAGACATCTTCTTTCCAGAAGGCCTGGTACCTGTCATAATTGGAACTGGACCTCTGCGAGACAATCCAGTGATGAAGTAGACATCGTACACTTCAAGTTAAAGCAATTGATCTCGAAGCCTAAACTTCTCTTCATTCTCATCCCAGATACTTATCAAATATTGTAACAATTCAGGCTGAGCCCTGAGACATGGTGTTAAGAAGAATTTTTTTAATCCGCAATTCTGAAGAGCATTCATGCATTGCTCATTCTCCATTGCCAATTCATCTTCTTCACTGTGCTTCCTTTCTTTCCATTCAATCACCATTGTGGCTTTATACCTGCATCAAATTGGTCATAAACACATCATAAGATCCCTTGGGCATTCAAAAATTCAATTGATTGGTTCAATTTTTGTGAAATTTGAGCGGAATATGAGGTTGCACGGTTGGCACGACTATTTTTTTGACAATCGCACCAGCTGGCATGACCCCTTTGAAAAAATAACTCGATTGGCACGGGTCCGTGCCTCATACCCGCGCTAACCTCGGAAGCCCTAAATTTGAAAATCCTCCCCTCAGGGATGCAAAATCACAATGGAAAGCTATGAAATATGGCTTCAAATATAGCTAATGGAAGCAGCTCTTAAATGGAAAAGACGGGATTCAGAATGATGCACTGGATCGTCCACAATCGTCACTACAAGATCTCAGGGAAATAACTCACTATTGCTCTGCACAAGAGGTAAAAAGTAAAAAGTAAGTATGTTTTTACTATTTGGTCATATTTATAACTTTTTGAAATCAGATTTAGGTTTTGAGATTTTTTTTTTCCAATATTTCACTATGTTTTGTCGAAAAATGGGTTTTACACTTGCTTTTTGTGCAGTGATAGGTTTTCACGTGACTAGGACGATGACGCGAGTTGTATTTAAAAAAATTTCAGACTCTGTAAAAACATGAAAAAGTCATTACTAGAGTCACCTTTCAACTCTTTTTTTACTCTCTAAAATTGAAAAGATCGCCGAGTCACTTGTCGTTTTGAGATCGTTAAATTGGCTACGAAACAATGTCTACCCAGTATACGTTTACCCCTTTTTCAGGCTGGGATAGATTATTTATGAAAAAGGAATACCCTAGCCTATCGCGATTAGGAGGTTCTCTAAGATATAGTTTTCTACCTTTTCGGATCTGTGGGACTATCTACAAAAAGGGGCTGTTGGATTTTTCTTTTCCGCTATCTTTTCAAACTCTCTAAACATGAAAAGACGTCGAGTCCTTCCTTTTTCAGACTCGTTAAAATGTGATGACATCGGACTCCATCGTAATGATGTTACTCGAGTTCCTCCTTCCTAGGGCTCGTTAAATGTACTAGGATGGATTTTTTTGAAGGACAAACTTATATCGCAAGAATATGTTATCCCCTTCAAGCTTGTTTAAAAAATTAATTGGGGTACTCGCCATAAATGGTGGGGGAAAATGGAACCAATATTATAGTCGTGTCGGCAGTATGTCGCTCTTGAACATGGCACTTGTCTGCATTCGTGTCGGGTTGCAGACATCTCATCTCATTATCAGCTTGCCTCCGTGGGTTTGGGTAATCTCTTTTGACCGCTCATCTGCTCATTGCCACGTCACCATGACCTCAGATCCTTTGATGTCAAATACTGCCAAATCCAATGTCGTGCCACCGATATGTTCAAGGGAAGTTAGCCTCTGTAGTTTTCAACCTCCCTCTGATTCTCTGCCGATCTTGATTCATAAAAATTATGTCCCTCTGTCTCGTGTCAATGATGTGGGAAACATTATGGCCCACCTTAAATCAAGGTCACTTCCTGTCGACTTTAGCTCATTATCCAGGAAGTTGGTCTAGAGACTCCCTTCAGGTACCTTGGAGCCAGCATGCCTCAATGAAAGGTTCTTCGCATTTGATGTAAGGTTTTCATTATTGACCTTCGATTGAATGATTTTGCGGGTGTTCGATGCTAGCTCACTGTTCACATTCCATGGATTATACCTCATGTACCTTGAGGGCCATCCTCATTATTGGTGGTTTATCTCGTGTATGTTAATGGCTTTCATTAGTGGCTGGTAATCAGACGAAGTTATTGCATGTTCGACTTCAACTCACATATTCGCATGCTTGAACTTGTACTCTGTTCGGGTCGAGATGGAGCACAAGACCCTGGATTTTGTCTGATATACATCCAGGCTGTGAATTATTTGTGGATTATTATCATGTATTACATGACTCATTCGATTGGATGGATGTGACCATACCTGAGTCTACTTGTTGATCCTTATTTACTGGATGGCTGCGTCCATACCTTGGATCCCAGTTTTTGTACAGTCTATTATGGATGGCTGCACCCACACCACATATCATGTATCTAAGATATCAGTTGTATTTGTCTTCGCAGGTTTTCCGACAGTAGTGTTTTCAGTTGGGCGTGTTCTCATAAAGCATTTCACCCCTCCCTCTCTCTCAGACCTCATGCTTTAGGGGGCACCTGTTACACAGTATTTTGTCACCTTTCCTGCAATCCCTTGTTCTGCACATTGGAGGACTATTCCTGTGACCTGTGAGCAGTAACATGTCCTGAAAACACCTTCATAACATCCTCCTACCTAAGGATAAACATTCTCCTGAAGAACATTTCCTCTGGAAAACCATAAAAATAGGTGTTTTAGCCTTGGCGCAACCAGTTAGTTCATCCCTCGCACCAATGGGGGAAATCCACACTAGAGGGTGTGCCAATTGGCACACTATCCCCGTGTCTCACTCACACCAAGCCCATTAAGGAGTGTTTTTAAAAAATAAATGGTGGAAGTTTGGTTCTAACAAACTCCAGAATGAATCATCAGAAGAATTTGAGTGGTTTGGCTCCGAATATCCATGTATAGGAAGTGGTTTTCCACCTCTCATGGAACCTTCCTAAGAGATAGGGCCTATCCGATGATTATAGGGATCCCAACTTCCCTTCCTCCATCTATAAAAGCTCTCCCTCTCCATTAGCAAGCTAGCTAAACTTGTAGGAGGAAAACTACATCCGGGCAAGTATTGAAGCAGAGCCGAGAAGACCACCGTAAGAGAGAGCTTTGTCCAAATTCCCGACAGGCTTCATTGAGACGCGCTATGCTGCAAGCCCCACTGAAGGAAGATCATAGTGTCAAAGCATTTGGTTTTAATCTCCCTTTTTGTCATCATTAATATAAGCGACTCTGATTTTGGTTCCATTCATCTGTTTACTCTTTTATGAAATGCAATGAATTATATCCTCTCTGACTGATATATAGTTACGTGCTTTAAGTATTACATTCTATGTCATGGTTTCTCTTCATGTGTACAGGTGTCTAGACGGAGAAAATGGAAGGACTGTGATATGTCAGGCTAAGGATGAAGAGCACCTCTTCTTCCTTGACAACAACAGCGTGGGATTTGAGGTAGGCTACTTATCACGATCTTTGTCTTTCTCGTAACTAGGAACCAATGCCATTGCGTGATTTGATTTTTGCTAGACCCGATTTGGGCTAGTGGGATCGCCTCTGTCCACAGAGGGGATTTACCGCCTCAATAGTATGGGAGGCTGATAAATGGTTAAAAAAAGCAATCAGGGAGGGTGAGTTCAAGTATGATGACAAACAACACACAGAATGGTTCATCGTTATGCTATTACCTCACTTACACATACCCATGGGCCACCAGACCTTCGAATCACAGGAAAAAGCCTTGGAAGCCGCCATGAAACTTGAAGTTGTGCCTAAGGATAACACAAAGGAAGGAGTGCAGCAAATTCAAGAGTAGCTCAGAGCCATGCACATGGAAATACAGAGCTTACGAATGAAACGGGAAAAAGGAGTCAGCATGGACCTCTGGTGCGAAGATTTTCGGGTAGCGGGACTACATTGTACAGCCCAGTGCCCTCGTATAAATAGGGGTGAATTGAAGAAACAATGGTGCAGTTTTTGCCGATATGTAGGGCACGATGAACAAAATTTTCACACATATGACTTGTTGGTAGATCGGGGAAACCTCTATAGGGTACAATCCGATTCTGCCTCTCTGAGATCTCTCGCGACCTTTGATGGCTCTCCTGTAAGGGGAAGTAGGGGTCAGGGAGGGAGCACAGGATGAGGATGGGGCCAACTGATCTGCTAAAACTGTGGAGAGGTAGGGCACTTCACCATGGACTACCCAAATCCCACTAGGAAATCCTATAAATATTGTCGACAGCTGGACCATGAGATCGAAGACTACCTAATCTTGTTAACAAAAATGAAGGACAAACAGTCTACCCCCACACAAAATGTACAGAGAGTCAAAACGGAGCTAAGGAGAAAGGACCCAAGTATAAAAGTCAGCATGGTCACCCAGGAAGCAAGGGAGGAGCTTGCTGCTCAGAAAGAGCCAAATCCCAGGAAACAAGAGTCGCTGGAAGATCCTGTGCAGCCACCAGCACACTTCTAGACAGAAGAGGAGGTTGAAACCTTTTTAAGGGCATGCTTGAAGCTACTACACAACCCGTAGGCTAGAGAATATCTTCAAGTATTGCTACAAAACTGCACAGCCCGGCCTAGCACAGTAGCTGAAATTAAGGAAGTACACAAATTACACAGCTACAAAAGGCGCACTGGGAGGGAAATGCAATTGACTGCGCAGATTGGTGACTATGAGATAGATTAGGTTATTCTTGATCTTGGATCTTATGTGAATGTATTACCAAAACAGACATGGAAACGAATGGGAGAACCTAAATTAGACTGGTCCACCATCCAGCTGCAAATGGTGAATCAACAGAAGATCATCCCTCTAGGAAGATTGCCAAAAGTTGTGGTCGATATCGTAGGAGTAAAGGTCCTAGATGACTTTGAGGTCATAGAAATTGTGGAAGATATAGATCCCTATCCTACACTCCTAGGAATAGACTAGGCTATCGATGTAGGGGGTGTCAATAATCTAAAAAAAACGTAGCATGGTGTTCAAGAAGAATGGTACACGTGTAATAGTACCACTGGATCCCGCTGAGGGTAGGCGGTATACAGAACCAACATATGAAGAGGAGGAACTAGATCACATCTACAGAATGATGGCACAAGACAAAGACCAGGGTGACCCTACAATAGGAGGAATATTCGATTGGGAGAAAAATAGGGAGTAATTTTCTGACCCAGATGAAGAACTTGAGAATTGGCAGACCCGGCTACACAATGTCTCAACACTACAATGCCCTCGGGGTGCAAGGACCCTCTACTGCATTACTTCGGAGGTAAGAGACCTTCCCCACTTTGATGAGTCTAGTATTGTCCAGGACTTCTTAAGAACATTGGAGGCTAGGATGCCAAAATATTGGTGGCTCTGGGAACTCAATTTGGCACTTTGGGGCACACCTGCACGCTGGTGGGATACCCACAAGAACACGTTCCCGGACTAGGAAACATGTTGGGATAGGACGGTGCTGCGATTCTCACCCATCACTGATATGCGCACCAAGATATTCTTGGGGCTCGAGGACCCCCATGCGCATTTGCATACTTGGACGACCAAATGGGCTGACCGAACTCTAGATGAATGGATCCATATATTTATACATGCCTTGGGCCCTATCCCTGCTGCTTGGTACTTAGATGCAGAGTTGCATCAACGGACTCGCCACTGGGAAATATTAAAAGAGGACTTTATTGGAACGTTCAGACTGATTGGGGGAACATAGATGCTTGATGAAGCCCTGCAAGACATTGATGCGTTTTAAGAAGCCTCACCCATGCACCCCACCAGTCTTCATAACATGGGAGGCCCAGATGCACGACGTAGTCAACTGTCGAAGCATGGCGATTAATGAAGAAGAGGATAACCTGCGGAATATCTCTATTCTGGAATCTAAAGGGGAACGTACCGTTATTGGACCATCGCTCCAAGATGTTGATGTAACGCAACCTCTCCGGCTACACAAAGTTAATATTGGGATAGAAGAACACCCTAAGCTGGCTAAAATTGGGGACTATTGGGATGAGGGTACCGTGGGAAAAATTGTCGATTTACTTATGGAGTACCAAGACTTATTCCTTACAAAGTTTTCTTAGCTCAAAGGAATCACTGGGGACCTCGGCATTATGCACATCACTCTAAAGCCTGAGGCACGGCTAGTCAAGCAGTGGCCCTACCGGATGAACCCTAAATATAAGAAAAATTTCAGAGAAGAGTTAGACAAAATGCTGACCACCGGTATCATTGAACCAATCGAACAGTCAGATTGGGTAAGTCCAAGAGAAAAATAAAAAATGGGAAATATGCATCTGTGTGGACCTACAAAAGGTGAACGATGCCTGCGTTCATGACCCCTTTCCCACGCCTTTCTCTGATGAAATCCTAGATAATGTGGGTGGCCAGGAAGCCTACTCCTTCACTAATGTATTCTTTGGATACCATCATATCAGAATTGCACCCGAGGATCGTAGTAAGACTACCTTTGCAACCGAATGGGGTTCCTTCCAATATACGGTCATGCCCTTTGGCCTCAATAATGCACATGCTATCTTTTCAAGGGTCGTAGTGGCTGTGTTCAAGGAGTTTATTCATAAGTTCCTGGAGGTTTACTTCAATAACTGGATGGTTTTTAGCTTGGTGAAAGAACATGTCTCAAACCTACGATTAATGTTGGATGCATGCCGGAAGCACTAGATCTCCTTGAATATCAAAAAGTGCATCTTCTGCATACCTATCGGAATATTGCTTGGACACATAATCTGTCGGCAAGGATTGATTGTTGACCCTATGAAGATAGCCGTAATTATCAACCTGGCAGCCCCCACAACGTAAAAACAGTTGCGCTCGATTCTCGATCGCAAAGGCTATTACAGAAAATTCATTCAAGGGTACGCTCTGATCACAACACCCATGGAATAGTTACTAAAAAAAGATGTCTCTTTTTTCTGGAATGATGAATGTTAGAATAACTTCAAACTGCTAAAAGAGAAGATGATTTCTGCACCCATACTGATATTCCCAGACTTGTCAAGGGAATTTCATGTACATGTCGATGCGTTAAGCATCGCCCTGGGTGTGGTCCTCACTCAGCCTGGCAAAGAAGATATTGATCACTCGATTTTCTTTGCCAGTCGTAAAATCTCGATCGCCGAAAGGAATTACTCTACCACTGAGCACGAAGGACTGGCTATGGTGTACGCACTATAAAAGTATCGACACTGTTTGCTGGGTGGCCACTTTAAGATGTTCATAGACCATTCGGCTTTGAAATACCTAGTAAACAAGCCTATGTTGGGGGGGAATATTTTCCGCTGGCTGTTGCTATTCCAGGAATATGATTTTGAGATCATCGTTAAGCCTGGGAGATTGAATGTAGGCCCGGATCATTTGTCTCGTATCAATACAGGGTAAGAACCCACTAACTTGGATGAAGGCTTACCCGATGTGCAGTTGTTTACCATTAAGATGGTCGATGCTCACTTTGCTGATATCATTGAGTTCCTTACTACAAGTGTGGCCCCTATTGCGTATTCGGTACAACAGAAAAAGGAGTTGGTTACCCGGGCTACAGACTTCATTATCATTGTAGGACAAATATACAAGCTAGGCACTGACGAAATACTCCTCAGATATGTATTGTAACATGAACGACCCGTTGTCCTCACAAAAGCACATGATGGAGTCGTAGGCGGCCACTATGCAGGTAGGGATACGGCACAAAATATTTTGAGGCCTGGCTTATGGTGGCCTACCCTACATCAAGATTCTTACACCTATTGCAGATTGTGTGATACATGCCAGCAAACTGGTCGACCCTCATGATGAGATGATATGCCATTACAGCCTCAAATGGAACTACAGGATTTTGATAAATGGGCCATTGACTTTATAGGACCCATCAATCCACCAGGCAAGAAAACAGGTGTGTGCTACATTATCATTGCTACTGACTACGTCACACGATGGGCTGAGGCACAAGCAGTAAAAGATTGTACTGCTGATACTGCTACACACTTCATCTTTGAGCAGATTCTAACCAGGTTTGGCTACTCGAAGATCCTAATGAGCAACAGAGGTACGCATTTCTTTAACAAGATGATTCAAGCTTTAAATGAGGAATTCCAAATCCACCATGCCAAGAGTAGACCATATCATCCCCAGGACAATGGGGCGGTTGAAGATTTTAACAAAATTTTGGAGAAGGCATTAACAAAGGTTTGTAATGCCGATTGTAGTGACCGAGACGTTCACATCCCCTAGGTTCTGTGGGCATGCCGAACGACTTGTAAAAAGCTGATAGGCCAGACACCCTTCCGGATGGTCTATGGCAAGGAGGCCATTATGCCCATAGAGTACGTGGTTCCTAGCCTACGCATCGCAGCATTCACGAATATGGCAGACTCTGATATCATCGAAGAGCGCCTAGCGCAACTCGTGGATTTGGAAGAAGATCGATTTATTGCTCAGTTTCACCAGCAGGTTAAAAAGGCTCGAGATAAATCCTGGCATGATCGACACATCCACCAGAAGACATTCGTCGAAGGTGATCTCGTCCTTTTATATGATAGCCAATTTGCGAAACATCCAAGAAAATTTCGGCAGCACTGGCTTGGTCCCTACACAGTTAAGGAGGTTATGAATGGCGGAGTAGTCCAATTAGCTACCCTACATGGTGACTTCATTCTTGGCTTTGTCAATGGTAGTTGACTCAAACCATAAGAGGCTGCAGACTATGTGGTCGCACTAGTGTAGTGACTCGGGACGAGTCACAAGATTGTGTTGGGGTACTGTTGGAACGGGGTCTCCTAACGAGCCACGAAACTGGTCCATCTTGATTACTTTTTTATTATATTTAGTATAGTGTAGGAGTTTTGGGGTGGGTCAAAGCCTCAAATGCATTGTAATGGGTCAAAGGGTGAACTAGGGGTCTGAAAACCATGGGTTGTGGACCATAGGAAATTCGGAGCTAGATTGTTATAAATAGAGATGTATTTGGTATCGAAAAGGATAGGAATTGATGAGATATTGATGCGATCTATTGCTTAAGATGTTTGTTTGGGTTTTGGGGAACAGACTCCTATTGGCTGTGTGCGTGGAGATCCTAGTCCAGCTATGTACAGACCCTGCTGCTGTGTGCACAGGTTGGGAAGGGAATTGTAAGGAAAGGTTGATGAATGAATGAATGAAAAGGATTATTAGAGATCTGAATCTGTGAGTACTGTTGTATGAATTGCTGATAATTGTTGTGTTATGTATTTTTTGACTTACGCTGTGAAGATCTGTGTACTGAATGCTTGGATCTAGATATGTTCTGCTCTGTTTATATAGTACTATGTTGATGTTATAGAAAGCATATAATTACATATCTAGTGCACGTGGATGCAAATAGATACATACTTAACCCTGTGAAGAACCAGGTAATCTGGGAATTACATAACAGAATGCAGCTCTGCTTGCCATACCCTTCCTTTCTCAGGGTGCGGAAACCTGGTTCCAGCACCCACCCATACTACTTCGGGTGAGACTGTGACCTGCGAAAGTAGGTCACTGCCGAAAGGGCCAGTAGTATAGGGGTTTGTTGGCAAAACTTGCACACCGAGCCTGGGTCAGGACCCCTCAAGTCAACAATGTGCGGAGACCCTGATTCCTACTATGTGAGGACCCTGATGGCTGTGTGCGCAGGCTAGTAATTAGAGTTTATAAGCTGGATCTGGATATTGATGAATGAGAATACCCTTGGGATATTAAAGTGTTTTGTGATATTATTATTGGCTACACTCTATGTTATTTAAATCTGTCTAATGCATACTAGTGATTGTTGATTCGCACGTGGATGTGATACTATATGAAATGATAAATGCATAGATCTGGGTATATTTGGATGTTTTCATTCTGTCAATATACTATTGAGTGATTTATGAGCTCCGCTATAGATACTCCGTTGATACACTATTAATGGTTTCTGTATATGGCTTCCTTCGGTGTAGGTTTGATAGATCTGAAAGGACCCCCCTTCAATTAACTCTCTCTCTCTCTCTCTCTCTAGGTGCGGAAACTTGGTTCCAGCACCCTCCGACACTACTTCAGGTGAGACCTTGACCCGCACAAGGAGGCCATTGCCGAAAGGGACAGTAGTATAGGGGTTTTTGGCCAACCTCAAAATCGAACGTAGGTGAGGACCCCTCAAGCCAACAAGTGATATTACTAATATTATGTTCTTTTGAAATTTTGATGGATATATTTACTTTGGAAGCTGAAATGGTTTATCTATATAATGAATGGTTGGATATCTCATGTTCAGACATATTTCATTATCATAGTTTTATGCTGATTTATCTTTTTACACTCTCAAGTGGTAATTCTCTTTGGCATGAGGATATAAGAATAAGGGCATCATTTGTATTGGCATTATTTTTAGTTCTTAAACCATCCATAACTCTTAAGGAGTTAATGAACCTCCCTCCATTTATAATAACAATAAAATATATCTCTATGTGAAAATTTTTAAAAAAAGGAGAGGATATGGGTTTCATTACGAGCCAGCCTACCATGATCATGAGGATCTAACAGGTGACATTCCCACAATGGCCACCACACCAGGGTAGTGACCTTCTTGATAGCTAAAACTGCTTGAAGGACGAGAGATCTCATCACGAGCCGGCCTGAGCTCTCTGTTAAATCCCCGTAAATGACAATATGACTATCTGGCCACCACACCAGCATAGTGGTCTCTCCAAAAAACAAGAAAAGTGTCTACTTTTAAATAGAGGATTCTGGCTCATTTTTTTGGGTTAAAATAGCAACCCTCTCGAGGCTATGGACGCCTGCTAGTAGCAGTGGATCTGCTTGTGGTATTGGATTATTTGACAACAACCAATTACTTTACATGCCCTTATCTCCTATTGATCCATTCCTAAAGCGAAATGCATTGTTTGATTAAATGTTATCATTATAATAACCTATATGCATAATCAACTTTGATTTTAGATGAATGATCTTCATTATGTCGAATTGAGTGATAATGACTTCAGTCATAATCTGTCACCTGTCATGCTTCCGTCATATTATGTCGTCAAAATAGGAAATATTTTTCATAATCATTGCTCCTCCACTTTTCTCCCTTTTTCATCATGTCCAACCTCTGACTTCTATTTCGTGTGCATTCATGATTTCTACCACCTTTACTCTTTTCTTTTGCTTAAAGGGCGTGGACGCCCTTCTCTCATTGGAGGGGGTGCGAATATCTATAATAAACAGGCATGCGAATTAATTATGAGACTCCATTCATATATGATGATTGGACAATAGAATCATGGCATTAACGTCATGCAGTCACATTTCTAATAATAAATTTTATAAGAGCCTCATGCAGTGTTTGTATTGTTTTTAACTAATAGAGATGAGAGAAGCGCATGCATAAGGGTGAAGAAACCAGTTCTGAAAACACAATAGCTATGGGTGGAAATTCTCTTCGCAATGAACCCACAAAATTTCAAGCTACAGAATTGGATCGCACTATTCTCCAGCAATATGGTTGGTTTTTATACTTGAATAGGCTAAAAGGGTTCAATACGGAGATAGAAATTGAATTCCTACAGAACCTACAGGAAGGGCACACCATAGTTAAAGGTAGAATTATACTAGTCTCCGAAGAAGTAATTTCTAAGGTCTCCGAACTTCCTATGGAAGGGAAAAAGTGGATTGATAAACATGTCATCATACAAGAAGAAGTTTTAGTATATCAGGACTTGGATGAGAAATTGGTACGAAAAGGAAATGGTATGGACCTTACATCCTTGAAGCAGCCTTGGCGAGAACTGGAGGTCATCCTCCAAAGATATATCACATGTGATAGATGCCAGGACGTGGTAAAGTCTTGTTAACTCAAATTTTTAGTTGTACTCAAACAGAGGACTTCAGTTGATTTAACTTCTTTCTTGAATTATATATTGCATGACACTACTGTGAAGATTAAGAAAGCTAAAAAACCTCAGGCAGTTGTCAGCCTTTATGGACTGATAAAATTTATTATTTTTCACGAGTTAGAAAAGTATAAGGTAGCATGGGATAGATTTTTCAATCCTGCCCTACCTTCCCCTGAACAAAACTCTAATAGAGAAGAAATTGAGTGGCCAAGAACAAACATGTCAGTCCTTAAGAAATCTAGAGGGAAGAGAACCTGTGTATCGACCTAAGTTATAGTAAAACATAGATGGTTTGAAAGAATAAAACTTATAAAAACTACCTCAACATTTCCAGATGAAACAGGGCCATCCTATACACCCCCTTCGAGCCCTCAGAATGCACCATTACAGGGTTATGAGGAGGAAATGGATCAAGAATTAGAACAGATGAGAGAATCTTGTGAAGCTAGGAGCCCATTTGAACAAATTGAGGAGCAGAGGGATTTTTTAAACTAGTGGTCACACTGAAATCCTACCTTCCACTGATGAATTGCAGGATTTGAGGGATTTATCTCCCTCTGATAATGAATGTTTGTGTTATCACCCAATTTTTTTTTTTTTTAAGCATTGTGTGTCTACATTGTTTTTGGTCATAGTCTCAAATAGGTCTAAAGTCACTTTTGTCTTGATAAAGGGTAAGTCATAGGTTATCCAATTTCAAAGGTCATTTTCCAAGTTCAAATAAACTTCTTTAATTTCATTCCATGATAAAAATGTCATATCATTCATCTAGAGCTCATGTCATTAGTTTTCAATTTGAAATTCTATGATTAGCCAAAAATTCGCAGTTTCGTAGCGCGGTTAGTTCAAAAAAGGGTTTTTGCGCTACGAAAGCACTGCTACTTTCATAGCACAAAGTGCGAAAAATACACTATGTGCACTACGAAAGTGCGGATTCTTAGATGTCATGTCAAGAAAACCATTAAGAAATGATAAGGTAATGTTATGGTGAGTCAGTGAGAGGTCATATCCAAAGTACTTACCCATTTCATATACATCATCATCATGATATGGGTTTCATTCAGTCGTAATAAAGGATTTCAAATTCGAAAAAATTGTCTAGTTCAGTTATTTTGGTTTTTTGCCCCCACTCAAATGTTAAAGCTCTAAAAATTAGAGTTAAAACTGTGTTTGTTCTATACCAAGGTTATCATCATACTCAATCAAGCAAGGTTTTTCATACAGATTCAAGCGAGGATGTTCATACAGATTCAAGCGAGGTTGTTCCATTTTCTCAAGCGAGGCAATTCTACAAGTTAAAAAAAAAAAACATGGCTGAAGAGAAAAAGAATCACAGAGGTGGAAATTTTTTGAGATTTGAACTGGAAGGTATGAGGGTTTTAGCTGAAGATTCAACAGTAATGGATACTTTCAGGAAAACAGGTTATTTGAAGTTCTATGAAAAGTTACAAGGTGGCATATTTAGGTGTCCAAAGAATTTGAACTTCATTTTAGTGGAACAAGCACAAAGGTCAGAATGTTAAACATAACAATCACACCTGAGATCATAGCTATGGTAACAAAAATACCAAGAGGTCTGTGTTGGAACGGGGTCTCCTAACAAGCTGCAAAACTGGTCCATTTTTATTACTTTTGATTATAATTAGTATAGCGCAGGGGTTTTGGGGCGGGTGAAAGCCCCGAACGCATTGTAATGGGTCAAAGGGTAAACTAAGGGTCCGAAAACCATGGGTTGCGGACCATAGGAAAGTCGGAGGTAGATTGTTATAAATAGAGATGTATTTTGTATCGAAAAGGATAAGAATGGATGAGCTATTGATGCGATTTGTTGCTTAAGATTTATGTTTGGGTTTTGGGGAACGAACTCCTGTTGGCTGTGTGCGCAGAGATCCTAGTCCAGCTGTGTGCAGACCCTGCTGCTGTGTGCGCAGGTTGGGAAGGGAATTGTAAGGAAATATTGATGAATGAATGAATGCGAAGGATTATTAGAGATCTGAATCTGTGAGTACTGTTGTATGAATTGCTGTGTTATGTATTTTCTGTCTTTTTGCTTCGAAGATCTTTGTACTGAATGATTGGATCTAGATCTGTTCTTCTCTATTTATATAACAATGTGTTGATGTTATAGAAAGTATATAATTATAGATCTAGTGCATGTGGATGCAAATAGATACATACTTAACCCTGTGAAGAACCAGGTAATTTGGGAATTATAGAGCAGAACGCAGCTCTGCTTGCCTTACCCTTCCTTTCTCAGGGTGTGGAAACCTTGTTCCAGCACCCACCCATACTACTTCGGATTAGACGGTGACCTATGAAAGCAGGTCACTACCGAAAGGGCCAGTAGTATAGGGGTTTTTTGGAAAACCTTGCACACCGAACCTGGGTGAGGACCCCTCAAGCCAACAAATGGTTCCGTTGCCAGGACTGGAAGAAGTCTGAGAGATGAATTGGGTAATGACAAGAGAACACTGGAAACCTAAGAGAAAAGAGATCGAAGACTGGTTCGAAAGACAGATCCAGGAATTTGTAGTAAAATAAAATCATAGTGAGAAATTAATGGTGTAAAGGTGGAAAAATAGGTACGTCCTTACTGAAAGCTACGAAATATTCTTTGTGACCTTTTAAATTGAACTCCAGGAGTGGCTAGCTAGACTGGTGGAATTCCAAAAGTGCTGGAAGGACGAGCGGGTCACTCTGTGGACCCCAGAGTTGCTCGAACAACTTGAAAAAACTGATAATACTATCACACGCACAGTAGAACACTAGGTGGATAGTGTTTTAGGACGATTTGTGACATAATTTGCCATCGATCAGTTTGTATCATACTCTGAGGTTGAACAATGATTCTTCAAGGGATTCTGAGGTAAGTTTCTGAGGACGTTACCGTTCCCGATCAAGAAATTACTGTGCGAAAAGAGCATCTTGTGTAGTCATATAGACTGAATGACATCGGATCTAGACCGAAGCACAACACACAGTGGTAAATACTATCAGACCAACCTTGACGGAGGGATATCTGCCTACAATACGTTGTAGGAACCAGCTGTGCAAGATCCCCAAGTACATCGCCACCTAGGTAGCACAAAGGTAAGAATTCCCCTATACCACCACCCTCCCTAGACAGTGATATGGCTGCACACCTAAAACTGCCCACCTTCAAGGGGGTAGGAGATGAGGATATGGACCGATTTTGGTTTGTGGAAGACTCTGTCTAGACTGCGCAAAATGTGGCAAGTGACACGATAAAGAGGGCGCAACTTTCTTTAGCATTCGAAGACAGAGCTCTGGACTGGTATATGCGATACATTGCCCAGAATGGGACTGCCTCCATTCAAGATATCAAAGATGCTCTAAAGCAACAATTCTAAAAACCGAAATCTTATTCCCAGTTGGTAGCAAAAGTAAAGGACTTCAAACAAGGTGCATCTGAGTCAGTATGGGAGGTTGATCAGTGAATGAAGAAGGCGATTAGGGAAGGAGGGTTTGAATATGATGATAGAAAACATACAGAGTGGTTCATCGTTATGTTGTTACCTCACCTACGCACACCAATGAGTCATCAGACCTTTGAATCGCATGAGAAAGCTGTGGAATTTTCCATGAAATTGGAAGCTGCACCCTAGGAGGATATGTTAGTAGGGGTACAAAAAATCCAGGAACAACTTGGGGCTATGCATATGGAGATACAGAACCTGTGAAAAGAACGAGGAAAGGACATCTACACAGACCTCTGGTGCATACGATGCTAGGTTTTTGGCCATACGAAGGACCAGTGTCCTCTGCTGACTGATTATATGAAAGCTAGAGGACCCAGTCCGATACGCCCAGGGGAAAGTAGAGACCTTGTCCTGTTGCAACCAGGATCAATCGGATCTGTGCTTTGGTGTGATTATTGTCGGGTAGCAAGACTACATGATACAAACCATTGCCCTCAGCTAGGTGTGTATGTCCCATAACTAAAGCAACAATGGTGCTGATTCTTCTGATCAGTGGGACATGATGAACAGAGATGTCACACATATGACTTAATGATGGATCGTGGGAACTTATATAGGGTGAAATCAGACCTTGCGTCGCCAAGACTTGCTACGCACTTTGGAGGATCACCGGCCTGAGGCAAAGGAAGTTAGGGAGGAAGCATAGGTCGAGGACATGGGTAGCTAATATATTATAACTATGGGGAAATAGGGCACTTTGCCAAAGAATGCCCTAATCTCACCAGGCCATCATGCAAGTATTGTAGGCAGCTGGATCATGAGGTAGAAGACTACCCAATTTTAATAGCCAAGATGCAGGAAAATCAGCCCACCCCGACACAGAACGTACAAAGGGTTAAAACCGAGTTAAGAAAGGCAGATCCGAGTGTCAAAGTCATGACACGTAGTGGGCTGGTCACCCAGGGAGCTGAGGGAGGACTTGCCTCTCGAGAAGGAGTGTCATTCAATGAACAAGCACCATTGGCAACCTCCATGTAGCCTCAGATAGAAGAAGGAGTTGAGCCCTTTTTTTAAAGGCATGTCTGAAGTTACTAAGGAATCTGCAGGCCGTAGAAAATCTCCTAGCATTACTGAATACCTGCGCAGCGTGACCCAATTTGATCCCTAAGACCAAGGATGTACATAAGCTGTACAACCATAAGAAATGCACTAGAAGAGATATGTGATTGACTGCATAGATAAGAGACTATGAGATGGATCAAGTTATATTAGATCTTGGATTGGATGTGAACGTCTTACCAAAACAAACATGACAACGAATGGGAGAGCCTATGTTGGAATGGTCCACTATTCAACTACGAATGGCAAATCAACAAAAGATCATCCCTCTAGGTAGGTTACCGCAAGTCATGGTGGAAATTGCAAGGGTACGGGTCCTAGCTAATTTTTAAGTAATAGAAATAGTAGAAGATGCGGACCCATACCCTGCACTCCTTGGACTGGACTGGGCAATAGACATGAGAGGTGTCATCAACCTCAAGAAACACAGCATGGTGTTCGAAAACAAAGGTATGCATGTCATAGTACCACTAGACCCAGCAGAAGGTGCATGGTAAACAGAGCCAGCCTATGAAAAGGAGGAATTGGATCACATTTATAAGATAACTGCGCAGGACGAAGATCGGGTTAACCCCAAAGATGAAGGAATGCTCTGTTGGGAAAAGGACAGTGAATGTTTTTTCGACTCTGATGAGGAGCTGAAGAATTGGCAAGGTCGGTTGCATGAGGTTTCAGCACTTCGAAGCCTTCAGACCATCAGGAATTTCCATCACATCTCTACCATAGAAAGAACCTCGCCCTGCCAGGAAGACATAGGTGAAGACTAGCAGCCTGATGAACCAAAGAGTCCCACGGAAGGTCGGCCAGAAGCATCACCGCTAACACTATGCGAAACACCTATGCAAGGACCAGTATTATTTACTCAGGGGAAGTACAAAAGTAGGGTGATCCTACGCATAGGGACCCATGTGGCCAGATGGGCTCTGAGGTCAGATGACCTACGCAGATACCTGCTGATGTGCAGCACTCAAAAGTGCGAATTGTCGGGGTACCACAAACCTCAGTACGTGTAGGATTATAGACCTGTCTAAAAATCTGTGAACATCTCAAGTAATAAATGACATAAGGACGTATGACACAGCCTTCTCACACAGGGACGTCCTACCCATGAGCGAAATAAAGGCCTCGACAAGACTGCTGACCAACTTGCAGATACACCTCACCTCGACCCTCACTCCAGGTACGCAAACAACGTACAAGCGTCATCTATGGCTGAAATTTCATGGACACGACCTAGGGCACGAAGGATAACCGTCAGCATGTCCTGATTTCATAAGAAAATACCCCCACAAGTACGAAAAATAGGCGGCAGATCGTCAATGCAGCAATTAATGGTAAGAACGATCCAAAGGATTAAGGGTACGTGCCATGAACGAGCTCCTTCACCATTTAATAACTCCAGAGGGGGCGCGGATGGTTGGAAAACTTCATGCTGGGCTATTTACTCATCGTTCAACAAGCTCTAGCTATCCGTGTTCTGGGTTTTTGTGTTCATCCATATTCTCTGTAACGTTTGCCTTTCTGTAAAAAATATGGACCTGGCCCCACCGAAAGAACTGGTAAGAGAACCTGAGACTGCTGATGCAGTTCTAGAATTGAGCACGGGCTTCCAACAGAGAGGATTGTCTGTGGCCCCTACACAGAAGGAACGTTGAGGTACAGGGACATGCTACGATGTCTCTGCAGCTCCTGAGCACCACCCATCAGAAGCAATGTATGTTCACTCCCTTGCGCTGCCATAGTTCGCACTCCTGACCTAACTATTGGGGGCGTCCAACTAGACTTAGCACAACTATCTAGTTGAGAGCTACAAAGAATATCCTCCAGAGTTATGCGTGAGGTTCACCGTCATGACCAGGATAGGCAGCAACAGTACGAAATTCCTTCAGAATTCTGGGCCCAGTAGATTGCCATGGTCACAGACGCAATGTGTATCATTGAGGAGCAGCTCACGCAGGGAGCATAATTGGTTGAAATAGATACAGAGCTATGGATGGCAGTGTAACACCATTCCACGATTCAACATATCTAATAGGAATTACAGCAGGTAGAAGTTGTTCTGGATCAAGTCCGAGCCTCCACACCTTCCCCAATTTCCGTGCAGCGCCTAGCTGCCATGGACAGGATTGAGGACCTTTGGCACTCCAAGAAAGTTGTTCAAAAACGGTTGAATCCTTGGTCTGGTACTGCACTCCAGATCGCACACGATGCTTAGTCTACCATCGCATGCCTCCACCGGCTGTTAGAATGGGTCACTATGAATACAGATGGGCCTGCCTCCCTGATGTTGTTCAACATTGCGCAGCAAGCTACGACCCAAATTTTGGACGTACTCCCTCCGCTTGTCCGCACTCTAGATACTTTGCGTGCGCAAATCGAAGCTGTACCACTACCGTGACTCGGGACGAGTCACAAGATTGTGTTGGGGGATTATTGGAATGGGGTCTCCTAACAAGCTACAAAACTAGTCCATTTTGATTAATTTTGATTATAATTAGTATAGTGCAGGGTTTTGGGGTGGGTCAAAGCCCCAAACACATTGTAATGGGTCAAAAGGTAAACTAGGGGTCTGAAAACCATGGGTTGTGGACCATAGGTAAGTCAAAGGTAGATTGTTATAAATAGAGATGTATTTTGTACCAAAAAGGATAAGAATGGATAAGCTATTGATGCAATCTATTGCTTAAGCTTTTTGTTTGGGTTTTTGGGAATGGATTCCTACTAGCTGTGTGCGCGGAGATCCTAGTCCAGCTGTGTGCAGACCCTGCTGCTATGTGCGCAGGTTGGGAAGGGAATTGTAAGGAAATATTGATGAATGAATGAATACAAAGGATTATTAGAGATCTGAATCTGTGAGTACTATTGTATGAATTGCTGATAATTGTTGTGTTATGTATTTTCTATATTTTCACTGTGAAGATCTTTGTACTGAATGATTGGATCTAGATTTGTTCCGCTCTGTTTAGATAATACTGTGTTGATGCTATAGAAAGTATATAATTATAGATCTAGTGCACATGGATTCAAATAGATACATACTTAACCCTGTGAAGAACCAGGTAATCTAGGAATTACAGAACAGAACGCAACTCTGCTTGCCTTATCCTTCCTTTCTCAAGGTGCGGAAACCTGGTTCCAGCACCCACCCATACTACTTTTGGTGAGATTGTGACCTGTGAAAGCAGGTCACTACCGAAAGGGCTAGTAGTATAGGGGTTCGTTGGCAAACCTTGAACACCAAACCTGGGTCAGGACCCCTAGTTTACCCTTTGACCCATTACAATGCATTCGGGGCTTTGACCTGCCCCAAAACCCCTGCGCTATACTAATTATAATCAAAAGTAATCAAAATGGATTAGTTTCACAGCTTGTTAGGAGACCCTGTTCCAACACCAACAGTCAGGAATATTGGTTGAAGGGTTTCAAGTTTGATATGGAAGCATGCAAGATATTTATGAAAACAAAATATGAAAACATGGACCTGAACAATGCAATTCCTAGAAATTGTATCAAAGATAACTATGCCAAAATTTTGTTCAATATCTAAAGATACTTCACATGTGAAGGCAGGCACCACAAAGTATACACTTATCACTTCAAATTTTTGTTACATTTCACAGGTATGATATCAGTGGATTTACCATTTTTCTTATATAGAAGTCTTGCCAAGATGGTTGACAAAGTTCAGATGAAATCTGATGGCTGTGAAACATCCCTATTTCACCATTAGTTGATTAAATTGTTAGTTTTGAATGAGCTTCAGAAAATAAATAGGGATTGGTCCTCCTTTTTGTTTATGAGTGGTTTTGATATGGAAGCTCTAACCCCAGCTAAAAACACTAAGACAAAGGGAAATCTCTCACCACCAGTAGAATCAAGTCAACCAGTGGCTACAAAGGCAAAGATATTTGTGAAATTAAAACCTAGAAAACAAGTGAAGAACCATGTAGAGAAGACACTAAAAACTCCCTCACCTGGAAAACAAAGGTTACATGGTAGCAAAGAAACTAAAAAAAAACAAGCAACAGATAAGCAAGAAGTTCAGAGAATAACAAGGAGCCAAGCTACAACAACAAAGGGAAAATCAACAGTTTCAGGGTCAAGTGACAGCCTAAGGTTGAAAGGAAACTTGGATGATATATTGCATGCAATAGACATAGAAGAATCATGCATAGTACAAGCTGACTTCACAGGAATAAGTGAAAGAAAACAGAAAAAGTTAAAATCAGCAAAGAAGCTGGAGTTTAAAGGTGAAAACGTGACATTTGTTTTCCAAGCTAGGAAGCCTATGACTAAGCATTCAAAAAGCCCCAAGGAACTTAACACAGAAGTTGAAGAAACCTACAAAACAGCTAAAGTTCCTGAAGAGGTAATTAATCTCTCCTCACCAATAGCATTGCAATTAGAAAACAGAGTAGTCACAACACAAGAAGAAATGAAAAAGCATCAAAACCTGGAGGAGAAGTTGATATCAACAAACCATGAGATTGCTAGGTTGAAGAAAAGAAACAGAAAACATATCATTGAGAAAGCAAAATTCAAAGCAATGAATGCTATTTGGGAAGGTCAAATAGCCTCTAGATCAGAAATCCCAAGCAGTGAAGAAAAATTCTTCACATGGACAGTCCCAACTATTAAGGAAGAAAATTTTATGAGAGTGATCAACACTCATTTAAGAACTAGCAATAGAAAGCTAAAGAGCCAGGTGGAAGATCTATAGATACAGTTGAAAGAGTGTCAAGAAGAATTGAAAAAGCAATGAAACAGAGTAACAAATATATAAGACAAACTCAGATGAAAAACAAAGGTTAAATTTGATGAAGAATATATTTTCAGGGTTATTTTGTTGTAGGTTTTGAAACAATATCATTGTCCTTAAGTTTGAGTATCCCCTTATCAAAATTTTTTTTAAAATTTCAACAAAACTGCTTATAAAGTAGTTTCGTAGAGCAGATAGTGCAAATTTGATGAAATGTGCTACGAAACTGCTGAAGTAGTCATTTCATCATTTTTCATAGCAAATTTGAAGGAATTTTTATGAGTTTGGTTTCGAAACTTCTAGTGGGAATGTTTCAAGTGAAGATAAAGGCTATCATGAAATAAAGAGATTGAAATTTGTTGAAGAAAGGAGATAAAACCCTGCATTATGAAACCGTGCTGCTTTCACAGCGCAGGTCTGTTTTTATTTTTTTACACAATTCGAAACTAAATTTTTGAACAACTGGCAAAGGAAAAGGATATATGCACATGTTATAATTTTAGACAACAGATGGCATCCAAATTATGGTGTATAAAGGGCCATAATGTATCAGACAGTAAAAGTGTATCAAAAGCCTAAAAGGAAGGAGACAATTTCCTAGAACATAGGAGAACAACTTCATCAACAACATGTTCACATCAAGATTGGGAATCATCATCCAAATTTGACTTCATGGAAAAGAAAGTGGCATAAGATGTAATGAAGACTAGATAAGGTTGTTAGGAAGGAAATTAAATAGTTTTAGTCCTATTTGGAATAGGACTACTCATTAGGGTTATAGCTGTCAATTTGTAATAAATATCATGTTTCATGATTAGGAAAGGTGTCAAACACTGTGAATTCAATGTCTTTAGTGGAGGATAAGAGAATCCTATATTGTAAATGATCTATAAAGAGTATGAGGTCGAAATACATAGGGTTGGACATTTTATTAGCAAAAAGAAGGTGTTTTGTATGTGACTGTTTTCAGCTTCAATACAAAGAAGTTTAATTAGCCAACTTGAGATTCATACAGAGTTTTAGTGTGTGTTTGTTCTATTGGATCCTTTTACTATATATTGCAGTGGTATTTTCTTATGTTTACTCAAAATTCATCCTTGATGCTCTGACTTCCTATGTAGGCAAATTGACTGTGTTTCTACTATCTCACGTGTGTATCTTTTGACTAAAAATCTAACATGACTCAACTTCCATGCTAGGTAGATTATCTTGGTTTTGCTGAAGTTATCATGACTCCATAGCCCAATGAATAATTTCTAATGTGATTTGAAACTATTTATACCATTTATCTGTTTTTGCCACATATAGAGTTATCCATCTACTTATTTATCAAAAATAATAAACCATTGAGAGAGCCCTCTCAGGTTGAGGAGGCTAAGCCTCAACCAAAATATTGATTTTAAACAATTACACAATATTTACTTGATGAGAAGCCCATCATGCCTAATTTTGTGATAACAGATTGAATAAGGAAGACCAGATAGAGAGAGCATCTGAGTCTGGAAACTAGTTAGGGGATACTGTTTTATTAGAACATGACACAAATGTTGATACAACTCCTCTGACACCTAAAGAAAATATTGCTCCACCTAGCCAAGATATAAATGTTGGAACAACCTCTTTATTGCCTCAAGAAAACATTATTTCATTAAATGATAACCCTAATACTAGAACAACCCTTCCTGAACTCGAAGTTGCTACTACATCTTCCCCTACCAGAACCCCTTTGAAGGAAAAATTAGTTTGGGCTAAGTTGAGAAAAATGCTCTGGAAATGCAGAAAATTGAGAAAAATAGTGAAACAGTTAAGGGAATGGTTGAAAGAGGTGGACAAGGGCTAGAAGCATATGAAGGAATTGGATACCATGGAAACCCAAACAGATTTTGTCACACAAACGGTAGATGCTGCTGAAGTCTCTGTGCAGAGTGATTTGATACCTACATAAGACAAAGAAACTCAAATAGAGGAAACACCTACATATACTCCTTTGGTACAGAGAGCTTCCAATCAAAATATTTGCAATGAATTGATTCAAATGGAACAATAATTGGTCTGGTATCGCAAGGAAGTAGTACCTTTACAATAACATCAGGCATTACTAAAATGATTTAATGACCTTACTGCAACTGAAGATGAAACCTTTTCCCAACTTAGGGAAGAAAAAGTGAAAGTGAAAAGGTCACAGGCTCAATTGGAATAGGCTAAAGAACAACCTAGTATTTTTCTCTCTTTACTCAGATGCATTGTCTTGCAGAGAACCGACCACCAATTATGCCTTATTTCTAGTAGAAAGGTATTTTTTTTTTAAGATCAAGGCTGTCAGAGCAGGGAGGCCTACTACATTGAAATCCACTAAAGAATTTGTCCAATGTTGTAATCATCAGGATGAACAGGTCCAACACCTTCTGTGCAAATTATACTTGCACAATTTCTTCTTAGAATATGAAAGAGATAGTAACCCAAGTCCTTTCATTAGGGCCATTCAGCTCCAATATTTTCTGTATTTTGCTAAAAAATAGATTAGATGGGGTAAATACTACAATATATTCTAGAAAAGAGAACATGGGTTAGATTTATGGGTCAGAAGGGAACCTACAAAACCTCTAAACTTATTCACTCAACATAAGAGGTTTACGCAACGAGGAGTGATAGCCAAGCTAGGGCCAATTCACAAAGATATTGTATAGAATGGGAAAGCATACTTCTAGGATATTCAGGAAAAATCTTTATTAGTAGCTAAACAAATATGCAAAGCCTCTACCAGTAACGTTAAGAATAGAGAGCCATTTGGTTCCATGAATTTTAAAGTTGTTGCTTCTCGTTTTCATCTATATAGAAATTTAATTTTAAACATGGGCCCTATATGGATAGGATGCAGATATAGATGCCCCATCATATGGTACCCTCCTAAAGATTACCACCATGATTATGAATTTCCATAAGGACATACAAACTTGGAATTTTCAAAAGTGAAACAAAAGCATGGTTTTAGAGTTTACAAGGAAGAGGTATATCCTAACTATTCCTTGACTCAACTACACCTCAATCAGTTGTTTGCATGAGGACATGAAAAAAGGTAAGTAGGGAAGTATGTTGGGCCGAGGAAAAGGTACATTTTACCCCCATCTTTTGTTTAATTTATTATTAACTTTTATATGTTTTCCTTCATTTTAGAAATAACTCAAAGGAGAATAATGTAAAAGTAGGGTAAAATGAATCATTAATAAATAATGTGTTTAATAGTATAAAAAATAACTTCTACTGTCTTTATTGATATGGAATCCGAACAAACCAACTGTTGACCAAACGACCAAATGGAATCAGTCAAGAAAAGAAAATGCAATCACATCCAGTTCCTGAAAATTAGCAAGAGATGATAAGACACGTCTATCTTTGAAGCATTCGGCTAATGACTATGAAGCCTCGGGATCTCCTGATCCTTAGGGTTCATTATTCTCTATTTTATTTCTCCTTTAAGTTATAAAAGGTTGTAGGTGAAAGGAGGAGAGAGATTTTTCCATGTATTGTAATTTTCTGTAATAAACATTCTATTCAGACAGAGTCTGTGAACTCGTGATTATGTACCTGTTCTATTGATTAATGAAAGAGTTAGCATTTTTATTATAAGTGGATTCTGAATATTTCTTGGCAAAAGATTTCTAGAGGCTACGGGCCCGGTCCCTAGGAGTTCTCCTGCTATTTTTTGTTATATGTTTATTTATTTATTCTTGCAATTTAGTTATTCTTATGCTTTGTAGAATTACAATTCAATTCAATAATTGCAAGTGTGGTGTGTTACGATTTTCTTTTAAATTAGGTTGAATTTATCATTAATGTTCCTTTATTGCTGAGTGATTTTTTTGCATTCATTAAATTGATTTCAGCATGGTTAAGAAGTTGTTGTTCAATTCTACATATTTTTATTTCTTGAGTTTTTCCATTGCAAGTGTGAATGTATGGTTTTCTATTCAATTATGAAGGTTGTTATTAAATGAATTATAGATAATTCCATTGCAAAATGTTAATATATTATTACTGTTCAATTTATTAAGTATCCCTTTTATATTGTTGTTCAATTCATTAAGCTTTTTGTTCAATTGCAAAAGATCTTTAATTTCAGCATTGAAGTGTTTACTTTCTACATCAAATTAGACTAGAGTTTCATCCTTTGATTGGTTTGAAGTATTTTATAGTTTACTTTTGAATTGATTGATTGAAATTTGAGAATTAGATAGTATTTCTTGAAACGATCTAGAGTAGTTGACCTCTGATTTCACTCATATATACTTTTCTTGCACTCTTGAAATAAACATACTTGCCCTGAGTTGATAATTAATGTGAAGCATTAAGGTTACCTTTAGCAGTCATCTTTTTGAACCAACAACATGACCCTTAAATTATTAAATGTGTAATTGCAAAAGGGGCCTATGAATTAGTTAATTATGGTGGCGTCTCTTTAGGAGAGCCCAAAAATGGTCTTTATGTGAAGAGATATTATGCGTGATTTACCCTGTGGAGATATTTCTTGTGCATTACATTTTATGAGTGTGTGTTGTAGATTACTTATTTTTACTATGAGTTTCTACTACTTTTATTGCTTACCTTGTTTACTCTTGATCTGCAAATGTTGATGCTCCGTCAAAGTTACATTGGATTTACTGACGGTGCTTGTCGTAGTACTCAGAATTTATCTTCCATAGCATGGGCCATCTATTCACCCATTGATGAGTTAGTTTCTATTCATTGGATATGCCTTGGTCAAACAACGAACAACATAATAGAGTATAGTGTAGTCATTGAGCTATTATATGATACCATTGCATTTAGCATTCGACATTTTATTGTTAGGTTGGATTCACAACTCATTATATTGCATTTAAAGGGTGTCTATACAGTCAGAATTCCATCAATGTTAAGAATGTTTTTAAGGTTTTGTCTCTTGGAAATTCAATTTGATTACATCGAATATCAATACATTTCAAGAAATTCAAACACTTTAGCTAATGCATTGGCCAATCAAGTGTTAAATAAACATTTTCTACATTGAAGTAAATTAAAACAATATTTCATCCATATTGAACAATATGCTCAGAAAATAAAAGTAGTAGTCATCATTAAATTAATAGTAGTATGTCAAAAGTGTGTTAAAAAATATGCATCATTAAAGGACATAGGCTTATGAGGCCTTTATTGTCTCGATATGCTAATCCAAAAAACAAAATGTAGCCCTAGTATGACTATCAACTATCCATGATGATGACCATGGTAGTAGAATGTAGCATGTGACACATGGCACAATAATCGCCTCTATGGCCCTCGAACCCCAACCATATGCCTTTGGTACCAAAGAGGTAGGTAATCATTCCCAGTATCTGGAATATCTATGGAAATCCTCTCTAAGTTGTGCTCCAACTCGGTCAACTCTTCTTCTGCGTCAGGTTATGGTGGCATAGATGCTATAGGCTAGTCCCCTTGTCGGTCAAACCATCGTAGTCCTGCTGGTCGAACTGGGCCTACATTAGCATTGACATTTCAACAATTATCTTTTGGATGATTAAAAAAAAAAATCAAAATGAGACATTTTTTACCTGTGTCATCCCACTACATCCCAACTGGGTGTGCCATGTTTGGGTCGCCCCTATAATCCATCATTGCATACAGAAAGTCCTCTATCATGAAAATTTGACTTCTCAACCACAAAAAAAACTGAGTTGTATATCTGACAATTGGGCCACCATTTCCACCATGGTGAGCCATCAACAAAACCCACAACAACATGCGTGAATCTCTAGGTCCTGTCGGATATATGAGATGTTGTTGTGGAATGAGGAGTGGAATCCTCTATAGAGAAAATGATATAAGGATTGCACCATAATCGAAATTATTCTTTTTTCCCTCCTTGCCTCTAGTTAGTTGTCCCTTCATATTGACAACCACTCCCTCCAACTAGTTAAAGACAATGCCCTCTGAACACTCAACTACAGTCTGAATTTAAGCCTTTGTTGCCACATGAGAAGCTACACTACCACACAATTTTGTAACTATGAAAGCGATAACATTAAAATCAAGTCACTGGATAAGTCTGATGTCTATTTGGCCATCTTTGAGCACTGAATTGGGAGCACAATATCGCCTCAGGTATGATACGGTAGATTACCCACCTGGCCTCTGGCCAAACTAAGAAATATCACATCCTCTATGGGATAATCCATTGAGAAATTAAACATCATCAGATTCAATCACAAGTCGATGATCATCGATAACAAAACATTTTTCCTCAATATCCCAGACCCTCACTAGCCATGTTATTAGCTTCACTTGATCTTTCATCCTGGGAATAGACCAGAATTTATAGACACCACTATTTTTGAGAGCCTCCAAAGTTGTCGAACTATATATGGCTTCCGCATCATGAGTTTAATGCTCTTGTTCTCTCCACTCCAACATGATTGGTTCAAAATCCCTGAAAATGGAAATTTAGGAATACTAGAACCTTGTGTGAGAGAAATTTGAGGGTTTTTTAGGTTGTTTTTCTGTATTTTAGAAAGCCCGCAATGCTTGCACAAAATTTCCTTACTGAGAAGGCATTTTTGCGTATTTTTTCTAGACACAAACTGCATAGCCAACATATTTCTCTGTAAAAATTTATTGGGGTGTGCAACCCCGATGAGGAAAAACAGTGCACCCACGCAGGCGATTTCTAAAACCATAAACCTCCCCAAAAATTATTTTAAAGCATAAAATGAAATTTTAATTGTTCAAATGCAAGATATGGAAGTGATCTATTACCTAGGAAAGACGGTTCGTCGAATGGTTCAATGGTTTTCCTGATATCAACTCCGGAAGTTTTGTGTTAAAAACCCTTTTTACAACTGTCAAATTGTTTTAGAACTCAAATGGTGAAAATAGCTTACCTTTTTTTTTAACTTGTATAAGTTTTGGTGAATAAAATATTATTTTTATATGCCCTTAACCTATTAGAAGTCAATTATTTTCAATATTTTTACCATAGTGAAGAGCAGTTATCATAATTTATTGAGATTTTATGTGCAGATAATAGGTTGCGATAAAAAATGAATCGTTTTGAATATGAGTATACTTTTATCACTTTTTCAAACTCTTGAAAGACACAAAAAAGTGAAACCTTGGATTAATTTTTTAAGCCCTTTTCGGACTCCCTAAACATGAAAATATTATCGAGTACTTGACTTTTCGAACTTGTTATAATAAATGAACAGTCGTCTATTCAGTATGATTTTACCCCTTTTTCAGACCTAACTAGACTATTTATGAAAAAGGTATACATTGACTAAGCTTGGTCAATAAGGTTCTCTCCAACATTACTTTATCCTTTTTCAGATTTGAGGGGCTAAATTTATGAAAAAAACACTATGGAGTTTACTTTTGTTTTTCTCTTGACTCCCTAAAATTGAAAAACATTGAGTTTTACTTTCTCCGAGCTCGTTAAAAATCTATGTTGAAAGAATTGATAGATAATTATTTTCATGTCTTTTAAAACTCTTTAAACATGAAAGCCATCGAGCCACTCCTTCCTAGGGTTTGTTAAAAATACTTCAGAGGACCCATCTGAAGGATGAGCTTATATGACAAGCAAATTTTATCCTCCTCAAGCTTGAAAAAAATAAAGAGGTACTTGCTAGTAATGGTGGGGGGGAATTGGGAAAAAATATTCATCTTTGTATTCATTTTAAAATCAACATGTCGCTCTTGAACATGACTCTCCGTCACACTTGTGTCTAGGTTGGGTAATCCATTTGTCTTACAGTTAATCAAACCTCCTTGAAATTATTCAAATGGTTTTGGGTATTATCATTGAGTCAAATGCTACGAACTCAATTGTTGTGATGTTATCTATACAAGAGAATTTCAACCTCAGTTCATATTCCTTTGAAAATATTAGCCTCCATTCACATTATCCATCCATGAGTCAGTCTTTGCAAAAAACATTTCTTTGACTAACATAAAAATTTTGTGTCGTAGGATCTCTTGCGACAAGTCACTTCCTATCAATTTCAACTCGTTATCTAGGAAGTTGATATAGAAACCTTATTATTAGTACCTTGAGACCTGCATGCCCTAATTGTAGGTTGCTTTCCTTCGACGACAGGTTTTCATCATTGACCTTCGATCGAGCGATTCGGTGTGTTCAACTACAGATCATATAATCACACTTCATAGATTATATCGAAGTACCTTGAGATCCATTGGAATTATTGGTGGTTTCTTTCACACTTATTAATGGTTCTCATCGTTGACCAGTAATCAAGTGGTTTCTACCATATTCAACTTCGACACATTCAATCGCATGGCTACATTCGTACTAATCGAGAGATGGAGATCAATACCATGGATCTAGTTTCATCCATCCAGGCTGTGAGGAGTTATGCATTCATGATTGTGTATAAAAATTAATAACAGATGGTTTCATCCATATCATGTCTACCATTGATATGATTCTAGGCTATTTTTGTACCAGTACATAGAGTTAGTTTTTTTGAGTATGGGAATTCCTACCTCAGTAATGATTATATATAGTTGCATTGTAATCTGTGGATGTTCATTACAAATTTCCAAATAATGTTTCTGATCCAATATTTGGTATGATAAAGCACTTCAGTATTTCAAATGACCTTCTAGACTTCACACTTTTAAGGGGGAAATTTATTACACGTCATTTTGTCACTATGACACTTGATCGTTAAAATGGATCTATTGCCATCCATACCTATGTTCTAGTATACTCATTTGCAATTAAAACATTCATATTCATGACCAAATCATGAATTTTGTGTAAAAGGGCTCATTGACCTCTTAAGGATGACTTGCGCGCTTTTTCTCATCAATTTATGCACGTGTGCTGTTACTTCCACAAATTCTTACTCAATTCTGCACTTTATTTTCCATTAAAAACTACGGAACTCACTCAAAGTAAAGAAAAAATAAAAAATTAAGTTCTAGAAGCATATTTGGGCACATATATCCCAACTAGAAGCCTCTGAGTCACATCTGTTCGAGCTAAATGCTTCTAAACATGGAGCTAATTCCCTTGGATCATGGAACCCTAATCCCACTATTTCTATAACTCATCCATCTTTTGAGGATATGAAACCTACTCCATTTGTCCTATAAATTGAGCTGAGACTTCAGGGTTAGGGGAGTTCACTTATGGTGGTCTTGTGTTGGTAATTTTGGATTGGGAAGATTATCACCCAAGGAGGAATATTAGAGGCATTTGGGAGTAACCTTCATGACATCAAGGCCTGATTGTAAGGATTCTCTTTTATCCCTAGATAATACATTTGGATACTTTTTCTCATTTAATTGTCTTACTGGAATTATGAATGGTTTATACTCATGTATTCATTAAGATAATTTCAATTTCTAATCGCCTTGATCATTATATTAATTTAATTTCATATTATTATACTACATATGTGTTTGTAGGTTTCTTCTAAGCATTGAGGAGATACATTAGAACAGAGTGCAAGATCTTCATCAGGCATTTCGTTAAAGAGGTTAGAGCATCATCCTCTTCGTTTTGTATTAATAATCTCAACTACGTTAGCTTAGGGAAAGATATATTATTGTTTCTATTTGTTTATAGTTCTCCTTTAGGGTTCTAGGGAGATCGCTCTTGTCCACAAGAGGGATTTATTTGTATAACAGTGTGTGTGTGTGTGTGTGTGTGTGTGTGTGTGTGTGTGAATCTTGATTCAAAGTGTAAGAAAAAATACCACTTTAGCTGCACATAACAAACAACCCTAACAGCAGAAATGACTACTAATATCTTCAGATCTGCAATTAATTAATTAAGACAAATGCTACAAAAATCCAAATTTATGCATAAAAAGACACTAAGCAGTAACAATAAGGTTTTGCTCCATGCATCCAATAGACAAGACAAGAACAATATTTTTGAAGAATTTTTATATTAATGGCACTTGGGAGGATAACAAGAAAGGTATTTCCAATTCTCCTCAATGGGATGGGTTCTTGAAAGTCCTCAGCACTTCAGATCTAGAATTTCTCTCTCTTGTTGGTGTAGAAAACCCATACAAACATAGAACTCAAAGGGAGCTCACAAAGCAAATAATGGAGAATGTGACAATGATAATGGCTCAAAGTCAGACCAAGAGTATAGATCCAGAGTGATCTAATAGGCAAGAAAAGGTGACAAATGAATGGGAAAACCCTTCTATTTATAACAAAATATTGGGTCATTCTAGATCTTGGTGCATGATTAAAATAATATTAACCAAATCTAGATCCACCTTTTATGGAATATTTTATTATATTTGTTGGAGGGAAAAAGCATTTGACTTGGGTCAAATCCCTTTATTTGTAAATAATAAATAAATAAATGATTTATTTATTATTTTAAGGAAGTGGTTGAATGATAATTAAATAAATAATGATTTATTTAACTATTTATAAATGATTTAGTCATATTTAACACGGAATATTATTTAAATAAGATTTAAAAAATTATTCTTAGAAAATGATAAGATAAATAAGGATTTATCTAATTGATTTCCTTGTTTTGGGTTAAATATGACCAGGAATAATAATTAAATTATTGTTTAATTAATTATTCCATGAGGAAAATCAAACAAATATAAATTTGTTTAATATTTCCCTTTGGGGTTTCCTATTTAGACCATAAACAACCTAATAAATGTGTTTTATTAAGTTATTTTACATAGTGAAAGAAATTTTACTTAGGGTAAAATTGGTCTTACATGGTGTACTTGGGTCCATCTAATGATAATAGGTTAGATGACCAAAAAATGGTGTAACAAATTCCCCCCCAGCGTGCGAGTGTTAGGAGCAAATTAGGAGCATGCGTGCGAGTGTTAGGAGCATGCGTGCGAGTGTATCGAGGCACATGGTTGAAAGTGATGAGTTCAAACTCACGTATCAAAATTTTCACTCATAAATATTGTCTAAAAAGGATAGGATTATGAACACGATAGACACCATTGAGTTGCATAACGAGAAGCACAAAATCTAAACAAACATGCAGATGGAGGATGCGATGAGAAAGGGCATTAGCTAAGAGACCACACACTACATCATATTCAGCCTAATTATTGGTGGCAGTACCAATGCAGACCCCGTTCCAGAGAACGAGGGCATGCAAGGGGGTAAAGATGGCCCAAGCTGCCGAGGCTAGATTCTGGAAATAGCGACTTGCACCATTGGTGTAGCCGTTATAGGATGTGGATGGGAGGTCCCTGGAAATAGTGTCAAAAGACAATAAATGGGAGGATGAAGAACAATGATGGCAGCGTGAGTGTACAGTATGCATCAAACGACAACTGTGGGGGGAAGTTTGTTGGGTAGGATGGCTATGACTCATGTACCGACTAAAGGGTAGTGTACGAGGGCTACAGGAGGTATAGCTGCTACTCATGCTGTAGAGATCAACATAGACACGGATGGCATTGTCTCGTTGAACGGTGGGAAAAGAAAGAGCGGCGGTGGAGAAGGCTTCCAGGAGGTCATCATAACGGGAAAAGATGGGATGACAAGGGGAAGACAAACCACATGACGCTTCAAAGCTACCTAAACCATCAGCATGGGAATAAAGGCTCACATACGGATCGTAATGGGTGAATACAGAAGAACAAGTAAATAGGTGGTCAAAAGATGTTGAGCCCAAGGTGGTAACTAAAGAGGGGTCACGCGAAAAAAGAGGGGAGGATTCAAAGGGAATGTTCTCCAAGGGTCTCATGGATGATGATAGGTAGAGGATGGTGGTAGAAGGCTCCGTCATCTCGACATCAGGAGGGGGAATGTCAATGGGAGCAAGTAATTCCTCGAGCTGGATGGATGCATACTGCGCAAGTATCAGAGAGGTTGATTGATTTTGTTCAACCTCGTACTCTCGAATTACCTCTAAAGAGGCACGGTAATGCGTCAGATGAGGAAAATGGTGGGAATAATTGCCATGGAAACCACACAAAGCACAGGGTTTGTTGGTGTGAATATTCTTTGGGTTCTTAGCTGTAGATGAGGAAGAAATAGAGGGTTCAGAGACCGTAGACTCTGGTAATGCGACTTTAACCATGGGTTTAATATGGAGTAACTTGAGACAAGTATGGGTGGCATGACTGATGACATCACACAAGGTGCAAGACTTTGCGGGTGTGGGAGGGGCAGGGTCAGTCGGGGTGGTCTTGTCTTTGGATGCCAGCTTGCGAGCTTTGCCTTTCTTTCCGAGAGCTGGCCCAACAGGAGTGGGGTCCTATTGAGGTGCTAAGGGCACTGTAGCAATAGAAGAAGCTAGGGGAACCAGTTGAACGGTGTCAAAGCACGTTAGGGTTTGGGGTGACCAGGCGGGGTAGCGGCTAGAGGGTCAAGGTACCAGACGGGTATACCAAGGGTCAAGTTGGGGAGAGAAACGATGGCCATGATGGGAACTGAATAGACTTCGGGAGGGGGGGAAAGGAAAGGTATCTGACCAGTAGGGTAATGACCAGGAGGGACGGCTCCAAGATGGTTGAGGCCTGGTGGAACCAACCCAGGAGGATAGAAAGGCTCATAGGTACCAGTTGTAGGAGAAGGGCTAGAAGGAGGAGGTCTCACTGGCTGAGATGAAGGGCTAGGAGCAGGTTGCGGCGGGTGAGGTTGGGGTTGATGTTGCTGACTAGCCGAAGCGGGCTGCTTAAGGGCAGCTTGAGACAATTTCATCATGCAAACATTTGATAAGCTGGGATCAGGAATAGGGGGAGGGGGAAGACCAGGGAAGGTTCCAAGCAAAGAGGAGTCATTGTAGACGCCGAGAGAAACACTGGTCAAAGAATCGAAAGTTTTTTTATTTGTGACAGAAGAGATGGTCGACTCAGGGGAGGTCTAAGATTTTGGCTCATGATACGTCAACTAGTCAATGGTGACTATCTTTCCATTATGAGGGAAAAACATCTTGCGGTGGACCGTGGATGGGATAGTAGACATGGCATAGGTGTACCTACGCCCCAAAATAATGTTATAATCAAGAAGGGCATCGATGACTTTGACGTCAACACAAACAATCTTGCCCGCAAGAGTGATAGGACAATTATGGAATATGCCAATGGGCTGGGAGGCATCGCCATCCCACGGACGAAGTGTGATTGTAGAAGGGGCTAACTCAAGAGATTTGAGTTGTTTCCAAACTGAAGCAGACATCACAGAGGTGGATGCCCCCTCATCAATGATACACCGAGAAACGTTAGCATTCCGGATTTTGACAGGGATTTGGAAAGCTACAGAAGTAGGAAGGGGAGGATGTTCTGAATGACGGGCGTTGAAAATAATCAATTGGTCATCAGTAGGATCTACAGCGCCCATGGTGGATAGTAGAGCCTTCTTTTGAGAAGGACACGACTAGAGGAGTTCCAGTGTTGAAATGGCAGCAGGAGACTGTGCCAAATCATATCCTATGCTATACAAATGAGAAGCTCGACCAGAAGCAGCATTTCGGCATAATGGTCCCTTAGGAATCTTGGTATAAACCTCAAATTTTGGGTGAGGGATATGCAAGGGACCATTGGATGTCGAAAAAGGCTTGGTAGAACCTGAAGAAGATGACTCGAAGCCAGACGGAGCAAGAGGCTGGGGTACTGATGAGACCGAGTTTGAAGGTTAAGGTTGATAGTTAGAGGTTGTTCAGAGTTCATCATGAGGATTTGGTAATAATAGGAACCAGAAGGTGAAGGTTGAGTGGTCCCTTGTCCATCAGGTGGTTGGGTAGCCACGAATCCTTGCTGGGGGAAAGGATTGGTAAACACAGCTGGTTGAGTAGAGGCCACATTGGGGGGAGTAGTAGGGGAGGCATGCTGTCCGCGCAATGTGGCTTGAGACTCCCACATCTTCTACATCTGTGGTAAAAGGGGAAAATCGTGACTGTAATGTCCATAAACACTGCAACATGAACAAGGATTATTTGTATGAAGAGGCCTGTCCGGCTTGGGCTGAGTGCCCTGCTATTGGTTAGCAGTGTTAGAGTCAATACTTGGAGGATTGGGTCCACAATTACCAGGGGCAGATTAATTTTTATTGCCTTTCCTCTTTATTTGAGAAGAAGGAGGATTAGTCACGCCTTACTGTGCAAATACTTGCCCCGGAGGGGGTGGTAGTTGCTGTTGCTGGGGTTGAGAAGGAAAGGGAGGCGGAGGTGCAAATGTTGGAGGAGTTGGGGTACTAGTCTGTGGATAAGGATAATGGTTAGGTTGGGCAACATGGAGGTAAGCAAGAGGTTGGGAAAAATGATGAGGTATGACGTATCCTGGATACATGCTACCTGGAGGGGGGAAAGTGCTGGAGGTGCTCGCCCCTCCCGGAGGGAAACCGTACCCCATAGGAGGTTGAGCGTATGGATGAGAAAGAGATCCAACGATACTATATGTAGAATGAGATGCCCCCAGGGCGTTAGCACCACCGGATCTGGGGAGGTCAGGAAGGACGGCATAAACATAACCAAACTGAGCATAGATTAGGTCATATTTCAAGGCTATTTGGAGGGCGGCTTCTTCAATTTGGGGAAAATGCGATGCGACATCTTTGCCGATGGCAGGTAAGAGAGATCTAAGGAACCAGTCCATGTAGACCCGATCTTTGAAGGTAGGAGCGTGACATAGGCTCTTTCTTTTCTGCCATTCCTGAACATGATCGGATAATCGGGTCGCAGAGGATTGACGGAAAGAGGTCAAGAGTTCTGTACCAGTGTTGTATCAGAGAGGGAGCTGGAAATAAAATAAGAAGGCTCAGGCAATGGTCGTAAAGGTGGTATGGGAAGAGGAGGTCTGATCAACATACCACTTAGAAGCTTCTCCTGTAAGCATGTGTTGAAACAACTGAAGACAGATAGAATCATCGGTAATGGAATTGGATGAACACCACATGTGAAAAGATCAGATATGGTTGGAGGGATATTCTCCAACAAGGCCTTTGAACTTGGGAATGTTGGAGGGGAGCTTGGTTGGCATAGCAGGCCAACCAACATCGTGGTGGATAGGGTCATTGATCAACTGATTGAAATTGGGGAGACTGAGGCCTGCCATGTAAGGGAGCAAGGGGAAAACCGAGGTAGTTCCTGTGGCGGTTCCGCTAGTAGTATTCCCGGAAGTAGGGCCAAGATTACCGCTAGCATTAGGCCCTGGAACAGACATAGTGAAGGTGACAGGGGGAGAACCAGAAGTAAAAGGAGAACCCAATGAATCAGAAGAGGAGGCAGAGTGCAGACTCGGAGGAGGACTAACTCGACGACGGCGGGAAGGAGTAGGTCAACCAACCGGAAACTAAGGATGAAGGCCAAGAAGTCTCCGGGATATACACCTTGGGGGCGTAATGATGACAACAAAAACACGACACAGAGGGAAGAAGAACGACCAACAAGGGTAGGGAGGTACAGAATAAAGTGATTACAATGTCGAAAACAAGGGCAGAGAGGTGCAGTGTCAATTTATTTTACAATGTTTTAAAGTCTTTTCCTGGCAGTGTTAACCAGACTCTTCTTCACTTAGGGTGAGTGTGTGGCGTGCGTTAATTTTAATTTTTAAACCCAGACGTTTTGAGAGAAAAATAAAAAGTGTGTTGCGTAATTGAAAATAAACCTGCAGAGAATAGCATATAATACTGAAATAACAGAAAATTAACAGCTAACAATGCATCAATCTAACCCAGGGAGGTGGGTCTCTCAAAAACTAGTCTTACATAGGGGAAAAAAATCTAGTCAAAACACACTGAAAATAAGCCAGTAGATCTAAGGTCGGGAGGGACAGGGATCTAAAGGATAAGTCTGCTGAAAATAGGTACAGAAAACAACAAAGAGATCATAGAGGCAATGTTGTTTTGAAAGAGGAGGCAAAAAGCTAAAGGAAGTAGGGAAAAGGAGGTGACCCTAAAGGAAAACCCGAACAAAAATATGTGAGGTGATTTGGATGGAAAAATAGCTAATCTAAAAGGGAACTAAAGAGGAGGTATCATATCTGTAAAAGAAATGGCTGAAACTCTGAAAATTTAGACACCTGCAATAGCTAAAATTCTTCCACAAAAAGTGAAGGGTACTGAAACCCTAGGGGCTATATTCACACTTAGTTGAGGAAAACAGAACAAGAACAATTCTAAACGGGTGGAGATGGAAGCTGGAAAACCCTGACAGAAGCTTCAGACAAACCCAGAAAAATTTCAGAAAAACTGTAGAAAAAAGTCCAGGTCGCAGGTTCTGACCTGTTTCCTGTCCAAGTCGCAGTTTTGAGGCTAAAAAGTGTGTCCTGTAGTCCAGGTCACAGGTTTAGGGCTGAAAAGTGTGACCTGCAGTTCCAGGTCTCTTGGCGGCAGATTGTAGAAAAAGTTGTCATCTCAGTTGCGGTTGATGTCTGTTACCTGCGCAATAGGGTCAGAAACGTACGGAAGTTAGAAATTTTAATGTTTGAGGGTTTTATGGGTGAAAAACGACATAAAAATAAAAAAACAAAAAGCTGAAGAGAAACCCTAGGGTTTGAAGCAGCTGGATATGCAGGAATATGAAAAACGACAACGGTCGTAATTGAAAATCCATGTGGAGTCGCCTGTTGTTAGTATGAATCTTGATTCGAAGTGTACGAAAAAAGACCACTTTAGCTGTGCATAACAAACAACCCTAACAACAGAAATGACTGCTAATATCTTCAGATCTGCAATTAGTTAATTAAGAGAAATGCTGTAAAAATCCAGATCTATGCATAAAAAGACATTAAGCAGTAACAATAAGGTTTTGCTCCATGCATCCAATAGATAAGAAAAGAACAATATTTTTGAAGAATTTTTATATTAATGGCACCTGGGAGGAAAACAAGAAAGGTGTTTCCAATTCTCCTCAATGGGATGGGTTCTTGAAAGTCCTCAGCACTTCAGATCTAGAATTTCTCTCTCTTGTTGGTGTATAAAACCCATACAAACATAGAAATCAAAGGGAGCTCACAAAGCAAATAATGAAGAATGTGACAATGATAATGGCTCAAAGTCAGACCAAGAGTATAGATCCAGAGTGATCTAATAGGCAATAGAAGGTGAAAAATGAATGGGAAAACCCTTCTATTTATAACAAAATATTAGGTCATTCTAGATCTTGGTGCATGATTAAAATAATATTAACCAAATCTAGATCCACCTTTTATGGAATATTTTATTATATTTGTTGGAGGGAAAAAGCATTTGACTTGGGTCAAATCCCTTTATTTGTAAATAATAAATAAATAAATGATTTATTTATTATTTTAAGGAAGTGGTTGAATGATAATTAAATAAATAATGATTTATTTAATTATTTATAAATGATTTAGTCATATTTTACAAGGAATATTATTTAAATAAGATTTAAATAATTATTCCTAGAAAATAATAAGATAAATAAGGATTTATCCAATTAATTTCCTTGTTTTGGGTTAAATATGACCAGGAATAATAATTAAATTATTGTTTAATTAATTATTCCATGAGGAAAATCAAACAAATATAGATTTGTTTAATATTTCCCTTTGGGGTTTCCTATTTAGACCATAAACAACCTAATAAATGTGTTTAATTAAGTTATTTTACATAGTGAAAGCAATTTTACTTAGGGTAAAATTGGTCTTACATGGTGTACTTGGGTCCATCTAATGATAATAGGTTAGATGACCAAAAAATGGTGTAACAGTGTGTGTGTGTGTGTGTGTGTTTGTGTCATTGCATATTTTCTATATTATTAAGAATATATTTGTAGGAATTAACTATATAAAGTTAAAAACTACACCTTTCATTGATAAGGACATGTTTATAAGACCTCCAATGTAGACATGGTAGTGGGTGATTGAGTGACATCATATCTCATGTTATAATTGTGTATTTCTAGCACAAGGGTTGTGAGTTGCACATCTAATAGGTTCCCTTGGAACTTGTGGGGTAGGATTTATATTGGGATGAGGGAACATGAGAGGGGGACTATGCATTTATTGGATGGGATCCAGTGATATTGGTTGTGGGTCAATGGGGTGGGTGGGTATCATATTGTAAGTTATGAGTTTGAAGCAGGATATCCATGGGATTCCTAAAAATATTGTATTATTCTCCATTGGATAAATTCCTAGTAGGGGATACTATTCAATGCCTTGATTAGAAGGGATAACTATTTTTGGAGTAGTCACCACCCCTTGAAGTGAAAATGGATGAGTTAAGGTAGTTGGTTGAGGATTTTGGGCTGAGTATTATTGTCAATGGGCGGTTCCTTGGCCCTAGAATTCCCATATATGCTTGAAATCAATGATTTGAGGATTATGGTCAATGTAATGGGAAAAATCACTACATAATGCATGAGAAAAATCATTCCTACAATTGTTATTTTTTTCATACCTTCTTTTATTATCAGGATTTTGAGGTTCATTCTTGATGTTTGGTTATGGATTATGGGGTTTCCAACTTATCCCTAATTCTTATTTTTCTTACTCTTCCTTTCATTTTTTTGGAAGGGTTGATGGTTTTAAGTTTCCTGAAAGCTTGAATTTTTTGAAATTGAAAAGGTTGACCAAAATTAATTCCAATAAGAAGTGAGGCTTATAGAATTTGAGGGGAACCAAGGAACAAATAGTATGAATAACTCATAAGGGTTAATGTGTGAATTTAATGTACTCGCATTAATGTAGGGAATATTGAAGGAAGGGGTCATGCCCTCAAGATGGCTCAACATATGGGCATGGAAAGTCCTAATAGTTGAAAAAATGTTGCTCCTACTATCAATAAGTATAAGATAGCATGAAAGAAGTAATGGATGCATAAGAAATGGAACTTCCATAATGTTTGAAATATTGGTTGGTACCATTGATCAAGAAGGAGCTCCATAATGGGGATTATATGGGTTGGTGTTATATGACGTATAGGGTATTGTTCATAGCTCCAATCATACCATTAGTGGTATGAGATTTCCTTGGTTTCTTACACTTGAAAGGTTGAGGATAAGGGGAATTAAGGAAGATCATGTATAAATATCTTTCTAGGCATAAACTGGATCAAATTTTTATGCTTTGGATATTTCTTTTTCTTTATTCTATGGCATAGTCGTAACCCCATCTTTGGAAATCAAAGAAAACTAATATTTTAGAAACTAGTTCATGAGTACTTTATCGTGGACCTGAACTTTACACAGACTATGTTTTCTAAAAAACTTGTAGTATGATCCACGATGTGGATAGATATGTTTTTTTAGAAATATGAAAGTAGCTCAAGACACAAGTCATGATGAACTAATATTTGGAAACAATGCAAAAAAGCACTTGTGAGAGAGGAAATTGTGACGTAAGTTCCTTTGGGTTTGTCGAGATACCACTTGGATACTATCCAATTAAAGGTTTTTTAAGCCCTATATAAGCCCCATGATAACCAAAAAAACACATTATTAATCCATATACATTGATTCATTACATTTCTATTGACATATTTCTATGTAGGCTAGAACCCGTCATGGTCCCATTTTATTATAATTATATCATTTGTCTCCTTTATATATACTAAGGAGGCCTAGCCTCTAAATCACCAAATATTTTATTTTTCATTATATTTATTGAATAAGTAGGTTTCTCCCTGGAATTGGATTGTAATTTTTAGTTTCTTATCATCTTTAAGGTGCAAGGATCATAAAATTTGGTTTCAAAGCTCTTGATCCTAAGGGTATGATGCTTCAAAAAAGTCTTCATGGAATTTTCGCTATAACATTTTTGCTGGGATATTTTAGAGAACCTGGAGAATATTGAGAATACATCCTATTAAATATTTGGTTCAATTTTAAAATCTTGGTTTTCTATATTTTCAGAAAAAGGTCTAAGGAAGTTACAATTTTTGAATGATCCTAAAATTTTTCATAACCAAGTCAATTCGTAAATTTTTCTATTTTTTAATATGAGGCTTTAGACCATGAAACTTGGACCATGTTGAGGAGAAATTGTGATGAACATATGTTCCAAGTTAAAAATCTAAGTTCACTACATTTTTGGAGATATGATCCAAGGAAGTTAGGGTATTTTTATGCTCCAAAATTCAGTCTCAAATGGGTCAGTTTGGAATTTTTGCTATAAATTATTTTATTTAATGCTTCATAAAGTGAAAATTAGACCATATAAAGGAAGAATATCAAGGGCTATCTAGTCCATTTTCATATTTATATATTTTATTTATTTCTTTTATTTTATTTTATTTTTATCTATTTATTTTATTTTTATTTTTATTTTATATTTATATATATATTTATTTTTAATTTTATTTTTTATATTTTTTTTCATGTACTTTGAGGGTTATACCCTATCGAAGTTAGGGTTTGTGAGCAATTATGAAATAAATTTCAACAAGTCAACTTGGTATTTGTGTTGTATATTCTTGTCTATAAATTTTTAGATTGTGAACACTTAAATAATTTTAAAAGACATATAGTGGTACCTAAGGTATAGGTTATAGAATTATATTTTAATAATTGGACATGTGGCACGTTATACAAATTTTCTCGTGGGAAGGGGCCAAAAAATAAACAAGTTTTGGGAAAGTTACTATAAATTTCAGTTAGAACATCAAATTCAATCATACTTACATAATTGTAGAAGCTATATATTAGACTATTGCAAAAAAAAATTCCAAATATAGAAGGCCTTAAATCTCAAAAATATATCAATAAATATTCAACCATTTTGATATTCTCCAAATTAAGGTGTGTAACTTAGTAATGACCTAATTTTTCATTAGAAGATCCCCTTTTTTGTTGTCATGAATAGAGGGGATATTAATATTTTCCAATGTGCCTCCAAAGAAATATACTACAACAATTCAGTCTATTGAAGAACTATTCTTGACCCATGAAGAAAGTGAAGACTTATAATTTAGGTTATATCAATAAGATAAGAAAGTTAATGAAATGGCTCCTAATATGTTGAAAAAGTAGATTTCTTAGGTTCTCAATAAAATCTTAAAAGAGAAATGGAAAATAATGTGAATGAAAATAAGGAAGGAATAGAAAATAAGATGAATGACAATACGAAAGAAATACAAAAATCCATGATTGCCATGCAAAATTTTCTCTTGGAGAGGCTTCCTAAAAGGGATATAGATCCAAGGAAATAATGAATATAAAGAGAAGCATGTTATTGAGAATAAATCATATGAGGAGTATGCTATCACAATTGGAGAGCGCAAATTTTTAATGACATGACCATAATCATGAATTTTCAATCCAAGATCCACATCATCAAGGCTTCAAGTCGGCACTAAGTGTTATAGGTAAATTTGGGCACCATTCCCAATGACCTAGTTAACTGGGCATCATCTCCAAGACTAATGATCAAGGGTCTATAATTCCATATCATTTCAGTTGCTACATGCCCTAAGACAAGAAACAAGACAAATCAAGCAAGACTTTCATCAAGCAAAGGTTTCCATGGTTTGAAGCTTATTGTATAGCATATGAGAGCTCACCAACGCAAGCTCTAAGGGGCATAAGTGTGTTGCATATGTAGGTAGCCCCATGCAAGGCTACTCTGCAAAGCACTTCCCGACATTCACAGGTGCGTTGGTCACACTGGGAGTGAAATTCTCATTGTTCTGAAATCTCACTTGGCCAGTGCCTTCTAGAAGAGTTCACATGTGTCAAGCTTCTGATCCAAGTGTCCATTTGACATCTTCATGATTGGAAACATGTCTTTCCTATTTTTGGAAAGCTATTAATTGCAAAACAACCTACATTTCATCTATAAATTGACCACAGACCTAAGTGTTTGAAAAGGAAGAATTTGAGTAGAGAAATGCTAGAGAATTTTCAATTGAGAGCTTGGTTTGTAGAGCTACTGCTGGAGAGATTTATGCTGTGATGAGACTTGGAAAATTTACTGGAAGGTCACTTCAAATTAGTCACTAGGTTGTAACCTCTCCTTCTATCATCAATAAAGGGTACTTCTTGTTTTTCCCTACATGCATCTATGTTAACTTTGATTTTCCATATTGTAAGATCTTGGTTGATGAATGTAGTTTATGCTTAACTTGTTTATCTAACTAGCTTGAACAGATATCTATATTATTTCATCTTCTGCTATTTCAGTGTTCTTTCTTGCAGGAAGCATTCAGCCAATGAACCGCTTGAATTTGAAGCTGTAGCAGAAGCGATAGGAGTCATTTGGAAGCGACTAAAACAAGTAAGCCTCCAATCTTCTCTGTGTATATGTTCTGAGTTAGGAGAAATGGTAGTATAGTCTATCACCTGTTGTTCTAGATTAACACCTGTCTAGGGAAGCGTAATTTATCCGTAGATTACAATTCTGGCCCAACAAACTGGCGACTCCACTGGGGAGAATTTCTCTTAGTTTTAGGTGTTTTAGTCTCTGATTTGATTTGATTATCCACCCAGTAGTTGTTACACATAAATATTAGACTTTTTCAGACCTTAATTTACAAAGAAAGTGAGCCAAACAGTATTACTTTTCATTGCCTACTGTGCCCAACGCACCCTTAGTCAGGGCACAGTGCTTTGCAGAGCACTGTCTCCCTTCCAAGCCTGTGTTGCAGAGCACTGTCTCCTCTTGGAGACTGTGTTGGCTCCTGAAAGGGACCAAATTCCCTTGACTCTAACTTTGAAACTTGCTTCAGTTTTGTTTTCTTTTGTGTTCTGAAAAGTTTGATGCTTAATTGACCAGTGTCTCTATATACTTCTTCCTCCTTTGGCTGAAAATTTGTTCAATGTTTGTTTAGAAATTTTTTTCTTTATCACTGACAAGTTGATTTCAAATTATTTTTTATGGTCACATTAAGAATCATTTTCTTTCAAAATAGGAAATTGTTGTAAAATCTTCATTTCCTTGATAGGATAAATTTTTGTTGAAATCCTCATTTTTCCTTCAAACGAGAAATTGTTGTTTGTATTATTCATTTCTTGAAAGTAAAAAGCATTTTGATTATTGATCTAGTGCACCTATTTTCTTTTCTGCATTCATAACATTAAGGAAAATGAAAAGAAAAACTTGCATTTGCATGTAGGATTGTGTGTTTTTTTCAAAAGGAACATTAGGAAATATGCATTTAGTTTGTGATTCATTGATTTTGTTTTTGTTCATTGATTTGTTTGCTCACAAATTATTTGCTCTCTTTCCAAAAAACTGGCATTCTCTTCCCTTAGTAGCTAGGTTCTTCATTGAAAAAGGTGAGTGAAAATTTGTTTATCATTCTTAGCTGCATTTTAGGAATTTCATATACATCCTCGTGGTGAACCTGAAAGGAAAATTTTTAAGCAAGATCAACATAAAATAAATCTCAATTTGCTTAACAACGCATTGGAACATTAACAATAACATTTAGAAGGGCTAGGCTAGAGACGTGTTCCGTCATCGTAAAACATAGCAGTTGTAGTTAACTTGTCTGTGATACATTCCGAGTGTGATAACTCACTCCATGTACATAAGTATATCGTAGCTCATCCACGTACTCTCGGGGTATATCGGGTGGTGTTATAGTACAATAATTATAAAGGGGCACTCTCACTATGCGGTTTCACATTAGACAGTGCTAATACAAACTTGGGCCTCCACATACCTTCGGGTATATTTGGGAGGAAAACTTTTAGGTGTTATCCATCCATAGTGAACCGAGTCGGCTGCCCTGAAATTGTGATACACCGAACACAGCATTCGGGGAGATTACTTGCCCGTACTTCTTGGTTCGCTAGGAGGTATTCTGCAGTTCACAGTTTCTTGGTAAACCCTTTTTCCTAGCATTACCCTCTTTTTTTTTATTCTTTTTTTGGTTAAAATAAATCAATCATCGTGGAAGAACAAAATCATTTCCCCCGTCGTTCGCATAGACATCGCTCTTCCGAAACTAGTACCATCAGTACCTCTGGTGAAGCATCATCTTCCCATATACCAGAGTTGGCACAATTTGTTTCTAGAAATCTCAGTTTGTCTACTGTTGTCGAGATAGAGTCTTCATAGCTACTAGTGGTCAAAATCCATCCAATCTGTGAGACCATACCTCCTGAACCCAACGTTGTTCAACTGGAAGTTGATTCGGATCCCATTGTGCTCTAGGGGGAAACTGTTATTGGTCAAACTAGACATCATCCCCAGGACCAATGAAAAAGGGTCTGTCATCCCCTTATATTTCTATTTCTATATTCCCTAAGTGGAGAAAATCTTGATCCCGAAGTCAAACAACCGGAATTTGTTCCTGAATTGGTCATCCCACAATCTATTGTAGTCATTGAGTCTCCCATATCGCATAGTAAACCATCAGAAATATAATTTGGGCTTGACGGTGAAGTTATTCCACCTGGTTTGATTTTGATTGAAGAAATACCACAAGACGAGACACCTTTAACTCCAACTCATTTTATGTAGGGGCTTTACCTGTACGAGTCTTTTCCTCAATCACCTTCCTCTGCTTTTGTTGATCCTATTTCACTTTCAGTTCCTGTAGATTCTATAGGGTATACACTGGGTCATTTGACCATGGCTTAGATAACATCCCAGACTGAACCATCTATTTCGACTACGACAACATCTATTGTTGCTTCATCTTCGATGTTTTTTCCATTGACTTCACCCATGTCATCATCTGGAATCCTATCTGGTTCCTCCCTTATGAGTACTGAATGGCTTGATCCTTTATTCACATATTTAGTGCAATATCAAGAAAATCCCATCAATTATTCTCCTTGGTGGCCGGTGATACTACAGAAATTACCCTCTAAAATTCCAAAATCCAATGAAAACTTTGGAGAAGACACATCAACGCATGTTATAACTTATCATTTATGGTGCTCATCAAACTCCTTAAATGATGACTCCGTTGGACTATGTATTTTCCATAGCACACTCACTACTCCATTTGCACAATGAGGATGGTTCTTTTTTCCTATGTCAACCTCGTTAAAAAATGAAACAGGTGTTGAGGATAGTTATTTTCCTGTGTCAACCTCGATAAATGAAACATGTTCCCATGAGGATGGTTCTTTTTCTATGTCAACCTCATTAAAAAATGAAACAGAGTTTTGAGTAAAGTTCTTTTACTGTGTCAACCTCGTTAAAAAATGAAATAGGCTATGAGCATAGTTCTTTTCCTGTGTCTAGCTCATTAAAAAATTAAACAAATCCTCCCCTATAATGAACCTTCATTCCATCCAACTATTAGTAACCAGTAATCTACTTAGATGAATGAAATGAAGCTTGGGGGGTACCTAATATTGCAGGGGGCATTCGACATGTGATCTTGCAGGGGGCATTCAAAACATTCTTACTAATTGCACGTAATCAACCATTGAAGTTCGAGGGAAAAATTAGGTTCAGAGCTCCAAAATGAAAATGGTAACTATGGAATGCTAAAAATGAATAGTGAAATTGCTTTTTATAGTCATTTAATTGTTTACAAGTTAAATTTATTTCTATGACTATAGTTTTATTATGTTTTTATCATGAAACAGGTATTTTTAATCCATTTGATGTTGTTCTGAATAGGAAATAAAACTGATGAACAAATTAGTCTTGTAGATTTATTCAAAGAATGGCTTTACCACAAATCATACTTTTTCTCCTTATTTTTCAAGCTTTGTTAAAAATGAAAAAGGATTTGAAGTCCACTTTTATCTCTTTTTTGAGCTTCGATAACAGTGAAAAAGGAACCCGTGGAGTCTTCTTTCAGCTCTTTTCAGACTCCGATAATGTGAAAAGATTGTCGAGCACTTGTCATTTCGAGCTTGTTAAGGTAAATGAATTGATATCTACTCAGTATAGGTTTAACCCTTTTCTAGACTGAGATGGATTATTTACGAAAAATGAATACCTTGGTTAAACATGACCAAAGAGGTTCTCTCAGATATTATTTTACACTTTTTCGGATCTGAGTGACAAATTTACGAAAAATTACTTTTGGAGTTCTCTTTCATCCTCTTTTTTACACTGTCTAAATATGAAAAAGGATCGGGCTATCACTTTCATTAAGCTCATTAAAACATAAAATAGTGATGGGCTTGTCGATCATGGCAAGAATCGAATTTAATTCATCGTTAGACTCGTTAAACTATTAAATAGTGATACTTTATTCACCTGAAGGGTTGAATTATAGATCAAGAAAATGTTATCCTCCTTAAGCTTGTTAAAAAATAAAGAGGTACTGGTCGACAAATGACCGGGGAAAATTTGGGAAAAGCAAGAAAAGTTTCTTTTTGGTAGCAAGTCACTCTTGAGCATGACACTTCTTTCACTCCATGTCTATGACTGTTTGGGTTGGGTAATCATCTTGATGGTTCATTCACACCTATGGTTCATCATACCTTCACTTCGGTTTTGGTTCAATGCTGCCAACTTATCACAGTGTCGCTGATATGTTCAAGAGAATTCATCTAGTGATTAAAAGCTCATCCTTCTGCAATACTCGTAAACCTTCATTTTCATGACCATCATCTCTGAAAATTACTATATCAAGTCATACCCTTGTCTCTGAAATCAGTAACTCCTGTTTTGCAATATGGTGACTTCCTGTCGACAACAAATCAATATCCAGGAAGTTCACTTAGAAACATCAGATTCCAATACCATGAGGCTTGTTATAGCATCAACAAGATCCTCGCTTCCATACCTTTGATTGAAATATTTTGTTTGGCGTTCAACATCAAATCATCTATTCATGCCTTACAAAATGTACTACAGTAACTTGAGAGCCATTCACATTAATGGTGGTTCTCTCACATTTTTTAATAGCTCACATCATTGGTTGGTAATCGAACAATGTCTTTCCATGTTTGACGACAAATCATATATTAGCATGGCTAGACTTATACCTGAATGATCGAGTGAACGAGATAAGAAGAACCCAGATCTAGTTTCAGCCATCCAGGCTGTGGTTTTAGGATTTTTGTACACATCATCTGTATGGTGACCTTACATACATATTGTCATCCAAACATGGGCCTACATCTATAGGCGTGTCTGCATTTGGGCAACATTCCAATGTAGACAACTTTCTGAATTATCTACATTTTATTAGATTGTTTTATGTGCTAACTAAGGGAATGAATACCCTTAGCAATTATGATCAATAGAGGATATATCATTATGTAATGTATTTTAAGATTGATGCAGGTGACCATTCTGCTTCGTTTCCAGGCTCATCACAGTGTAAAGCATCTCAATCAAATGTTCTTATTATTTGGATCTCATCCTTTAGGGGGCAATTGTTATAGGTCAATTTGGGCACCATTCCCAATGACTTGGTTAACTGGGCATCATCTCCAGGACTGATGATCAAGGGTCTATCATTCCCTATCATTTCAGTTGCTACATGCCCTATGACAAGAAACAAGACAAATCAAGCAAGACTTTCATCAAGAAAAGGTTTCCATGGTTTGAAGCTTATTGTATAGCATATGAGAGCTCACCAATGCAGGCTCTAAGGGGCCTAAGTGCAGTGCATATGTAGGTAGCCCCATGCAATTCTAATCTACAAAACACTTCCTAACATTCACAGGTGTGTTGGTCACATTGGGAGCGAAATTCTCATTGTTCTGGAATCTCCACTTGGCCAGTGCCTTCTATAAGAGTTCACACATGTCAAGATTTGGATCCAAGTGTCCATTCGACATATACATGATTGGAAACATGTCTTTCCTATTTTTGGAAAGCTATTGATTGCAAAACAACCTACAATTCATCTATAAATTGAACACAAATCTAAGTGTTTGAAAAGGAATAATTTGAGTAGAGAAATGCTAGAGAATTTTCAATTGAGAGCTTGGTTTGTAGAGCTACTGCTGGAGAGATTTATGCTGTGATGAGACTTGGAAACTTTGCTGGAAGGTCACTTCAAATCAGTCACTAGGTTGTAACCTCTCCTTCTATCATCAATAAAGATTACTTCTTTTTTTTCCCTACATGCATCTATGTTAACTTTGATTTTCCATATTGTAAGATCTTGGTTGATGAATGTAGTTTATGCTTAACTGATTTAGCTAACTAGCTTGAATAGATATCTATATTATTGCATCTTCTGTTGTTTCAGTGTTCTTTCTTGCAGGAAGCATTCAACCAACGAACTACCTGAATTTGAAGCTGTAGCAGAAGCAACAGAAGGAGTCATTTGGAAGTGAATGAAACAAGTAAGCCTCCAATCCTCTCTGTGTATCTATTCTGAGTTAGGAGAAATGGTAGTATATTCTTTCACCTGGGATTAACACCTGTCTAGGGAAGCGTAATTTATCCATAGATTACAATTCTGGCCCAACACTAAGGAACTGCCGCATTCCAAAGATTGGTATGAGGAAATTTGATGGTAGCGATCATGTAACATGGATATTTATAATATATAAATACTTTAATATACACCATGTGGCATCCTTAAAAAAGTTAAAAATTGCATATATTTTCTTATAACAATACCAGCATCTATGGTATCAATGGATTTGTGAAATAAAAAATGATTTTGTTATATCTTGGTATATTTTTATAGAGGAATTGATAGCACATTATGGGGATATTAATATCAACACATTCTTTAGTCAATTGATAAATCTTTGACAAAAAGGTCAAGTTACAAAGAATATTCAACAATTCCAAAAGTTGAGTATCAAAGTAAGGAATATGTTATGGGATGACGTGTTAGACCTATTTATGGTAACTTTAAATGAAAGTATCCAACATGAAGTGTGTATTTATGAACCTAAATTTATAGAGAATGCTTTGAGTATAGAAATCAAATTTAAAAGTAAAAATATAGCCACTAGAAAATTGATCACTAATAAATATAGAAAAAATCATGCTCCCTTTCCTAAACTGACAAGGTTGACTCCTCAAAAAATGGATGAAATAAGTGTAAAGGGAATGTGTTTAAAATGTGACAAAAAGTATAGTAAAGGGAATAAATTAAGTAATAATACATTATTCTACATACACTGTGGAGATGAAGAAGATAAAGAAGTGGAAACTTCAAAATATTGAGAGCTAGAAGAAACTACTCCAACAATCTCTTGTAACGCATTGTTTAACATCGGTACTCCAAAAACCCTCAAGATAAAAGGATATATCAAAAGGAAAATGGAAACAATACTGATTTATTTAGGTAGTACCCATAACTTCATCAATTACAAATTGACAAAACTTCTTAATTTCTATCCACATCCAACAACAAAATTTCAAGGGACATTTGTAGATGGAGGTACCATAGATTATTTAGGGAAGTGAAATAATATTAATATGAATATGGGGAATTATTTATTAATTAGTTATATGATTTCAATCCAAATGGGTGGTGTTTATGTTGTATTAGGGGTCCATTGGTTATAATCATTGGGAATAGTGGCCCTTAATTTCCAATATCTTTTCATAACATTTTTCTTAGAAAGAAAGGAAATTGAGATTAGAGGTATCTAAGGGAAATATAGTAAAGTGATAAGCTCCAATAGCATGAAATTTTTTCTAAAATATGGACACAAAGGTGTATTTTCATAATTATGTTCTTTAGATGTTCAAATATCTATATCCTATGCTCCAATCGATCTTCCAAAAGTTATCAATAATAATGCTAAGGTATTTGGATAAATTCCTAAGGGTATTCTAGCTATATGAGATCATGAAAATGAAATTCATTTGTGACCTAGAAGTGTACCACCTAAAATTAGGCCTTACAAATATCCACATGCACAAAAGAGTCACATTGAGTGTGTAGTTCAAGAAAGGTTAGAGGCCGACATCATTCATCCTAGCTAGAGTGTTTTCTCTTTGCCAATTGTGATGGTTATAAAAAAGTATGGTTCATGGCATATGTGTCCAGATTATAAACATCCCAAAAAAATAACAATCAAAGATATGTTTCCTACTCATGTCATTGATAAAATTTTAGATGAATTGCATGGAGAAATTTTCTTTATCAAGTTGGATATTTGTATGGATATCATCAAATCATAATGAGGAAAGAGGAAATTCCCAAAACATCATTTAGAACACATTAAAGTAATTATGAGATTTTGGTTATGTAATTTGGAGTTACAAATTCACCTTCAACATTTCAAAGCTTGATGAATTCTATTTTCAAACCCTTCCTTAAAAAATGTGTGCTAGTGTTTTTGGATGACGTACTAATTTATAGAAAATTTTAGGAAGATCATGTAAAACATGTTGAAAGGGTCTTGAAACTATTGGAAGAGAAACAAATTTATGAAAATTCTTCCAAGTGTGCCTTTGGGGTCCAACAAGTGTAATATTTTGGTCATTTTGTATCGCACGTTGGTGTTAAGCGGGTCCTAACAAAATCAAAGCTATGAGGGAATGGCCAAATTCAAATACCTTGTATACAATTTGAGTATTCTTAGGATTGATAGGATATTATTGAAAATTTTTCAATAATTATGGTCAAATAACATCACCCCTAAAACAATTATTGAACAAGGAAGAATTTTCTCAGACTAAAGAAGCAATCAAATCCTTTGAATAAATTAAAGGGGCTATGAGTACAACTCTCATCTTGGTGACACTTGACTTCATAAAAATACTCATCATGGAGTGTGATGCCTCATACCATGGCATTAGTGTAGTTTTAATTCAATAAGGAAGGCCCCTTCCATTTGAAAGTAGTGAACTTAAAGGAAATAACTTACTTAGACCCATTTATGAAAAATGAAGGTTATCCATACTACATGCAGCTAAGAAATGACATCCATACCTAATAGAAAGAAACTTCAACGTAAAATTAGATCATGATATTCTAAATTACTTCTCGGAGAAAATATTCTCATTAGAAGAGCAACAAAAATGGGTCACAAAGATGTTGGGTTATGAATTTGAAATTATTTATAAAAATGGAAAACAAAATATTGTGGTAGATTCACTCTCAAGGAAAGAGGAAGACATAAATGGTTTACTATGTTTTATTTTCATTCTGTAATATGAATGGGTGGAAGAAGCGAGGATATAATGGTTACAATATGAGAAGATATGCAGGATCATTCAACAACTATTGGAGGACCCTGATGTAGTAGAAAAAATTACATGGAAAAATGATTTATTATGGTATCAATATCACTTCTACTTATGTAATAATTCCCAACTCAAAAAAAAAAATCCTATTGGAATTACATATTTCTCCTATAGAAAGATATTCAGGGTTCTTGAAGACATACCATAGGATCAAGAAAGATTTTTTTGGGAATGCATTATAGGTATGTGTAAAACTTTGTGGGAAAATGTGTGGTATGCCAACAAAATAAAGGAGAGGCTATCAATACCCCAGGGCTCCTTTAGCTATTAGCCATACCAAGCCAATGTTTGGAAGAAGTTTCAATGGATTTTATTATAGATTTTCCCAAATGTGAAGAAAAGAGTGTTATTATGGTAGTGGTGTACCGAATGAAAGAGTATGACCCATTTTTTTTTCTCTTTATCATCCTTTTAAATCAAGTATTATGAAAGAATCATTCATGGAAATGGTCCAAAATCTACATGGAATACCAAATATTATTGTAAGTGACAATGATCCAATTTTCACTAGAAATTTTCGGACTAAATTATGTTCCTGTTTGGGTAATCAATTTTCTCATAGCTCATGTTACAATCCTCAATATAATGGGAATTTATTTTTATATTGTGAATAAATATTTAGAATGATATATATGTTGCTTTGTATCTAATAAAAAAACACAATGGGTCAAATGGTTTCCATTGGCATAATGGTGGTACAACACATCCTTCCATAATTCATAAAAAAAATTCACCATTTATAATACTTTATGGATATCATCCTCCACCCATCATATCACGCTTAAAATGGATTGTAAAGGCTCAAGTAGTAGAGGACCACTTCCAACACCACCAAGAGGTTATCAAACTATTGAAGGACAACTTAGTTATGGAACAAAATCAGATGAAATGACAACATATCAACATTGCAGTGAAATGAAATTGGAAGTGGGGGATTGAGTATTTGTGAGACTACAACCATATAAATATATTTCTCTAAAGCAACAAAAGAAGGACAATAAATAATCTCTAAGGTATTATGGCCCCTATAAGGTTTTGTAGAGGAATGAAAGTATAGCTTAAAAATTATAGATTCCTCCATATTCATGTGTACATCCAATATTCCATGTTTCTTGCTTAAAGAAGGTAGTTGGTGATAAGATCCCATTCCAAACTATTTTACCATAAATTAATGAATACGGGGAAATAATACTATAACTATAAAAGATTGGAAAATAGGAGTGAGTTGTTGAGAACTTGAGAAATTACTAAGTACCACATCAAATGGGAGAACCTACGAGTGGAATAAGCAACATGGAGAGATGTTTTTTCATGTAGAAACACCCACCAAATATTCAAGTTTTGATGACAACACTTCTTTGAAGGGGAGGGGCATGTTAAGTCCTATGTTAACCCAAAGAAAATCTTATTAACCCCTAGATATTGAGTGACTGCATTTCTATTGTTATGTTATGTAGTCTAGATCCCCTCATGGCACCATTTTATTGTAATTGTATCCTTTCGATCGTATATATATATATATATATATATATATATATATATATACTAACGAGACCTAGTCTTAGGATCATCAAATATTGTATTGTTCATTTTATTTATTGAAGAAGGATATTTTCCCCTTGAAAGTGGACTACAATTATTGATTTATTATCATTTTTAAGTTTCAAGGATCACAACAATGTTCTCTAGAGTATTATTATCCAAATAGAGCCCTCCAAAATGTTTTTAAAGGAGAAACATAAGTGGAAAGTATTTGACATGATTTTTAGATCATCACCACCTTTGCCTCAAATTTAGGAATGTCAAAAAGTAATTTTTTTGTATATATATATATATATAAAGGATACCTAGTCTTAGGATCATCAAATATTGTCTTGTTCATAGTATTTATCGAAGAAGGAGATTTCCCCCTTGAAATGGACTATAATTATTGATTTCTTATCATTTTTAAGGTTCAAGGATCATAACAAGGTTCTCTAGAAGATTCTCAGCCAAAGAGAGCCCTCTAATATGTTGTTAGAGGAGAAACAAAAGTGAAAAGTATTTTGACATGATTTTTAGATGATCACCACCTTTTCCTTCAAATTTAGGAATGTCAAAAAGTAACTTTGTTGTCATAAAGTGGCCATATGTAATATGGGAACCATTTGGTAAATTTGGTGATATTGGGTAGGTTCAATGATCCCATGAATGACACAATGGCATTTTGTGTAGGATTTGGATATAGGTTTTTGATATTCCCAACTACATTTGGATTTGATATGTTCTCATCCGTTAGATTGGATTGGGTACTATGAAAATTATTGGTACTAGGAATACCTAACAAGAATGATATGAGTAGGGTTGATCCTAAAAGAGAACACTCAAAGGTGATTTTAAGGGAGATTTAGCAGATGAACTACCAATACTAAAAAATACTCCCAGTAATGGTTGGAGGCCCTATAAATGTTAACAATGACAAGGTACAGGAGGATCCCTAGGGCTATTAAACTTTCGATGATATCTGTGTTATGTGGGAAGAGATAAAAAAGTGTTTTAACAACTACGATCATAAATAATCTATATTTATGAAATAAAATAGTGTAAAAATGTCTAATATATTTTTATAGAAATTATTTTTACACAATTTGGGTATAGATAAATTAAAACATTAATCCTAAATATTTATCATCCTTCCTCTAAAATTTTAACTAGACCTTGCAAAAATTTCAATATTGTGACATGAATCCATCGAAAGAAACTAGTGAAGATGTGAAAATAGGGTTACAATGAGGGATATTGGAAACATGCTCTAGAGTGGTTGGAAAGATATCCCAATAATGGATCAAGATCACCTCTAGGTGAAATTGCATCCCATGATTGTCACCTATAACATAGATGCCTTATGATTTTATCACTAGGTCACCTTTGTCTAGTACGAGCATGAGAAGATTCAACATACAAGTTTCAACCATCAACCAAGAACCCGACCAAGAGTTGGGAGACTCAAGGAGGTCTAAGCCTTAACCCATTCATAAGTTTTTACAGTTTCACTAGATTTTTACATTCGATGATGAAATATTTAAGTTCCCTAAAAAACAAATTCTATGTTTCAAATGAGAATGATATAAGGGTTATTTGGATCCCTACATTGAATTTCCTAACCAAGATAATAGAGGATTTTAGTTGGTTAAATTATAATTTTTTTAAAATGGGTTGTAACTATGTGTTGGCCTAACTATATTTCCTTTATGTGTGACTATATGGTTTGATGTGAGTAATCGCACAAGTTTATCAATTTTAGCATGTGGACATCTTATAGTCCTTTTAATTCCAAAATTTAAACTATGTGATATATAAACCAAGCACTAAAAATACAAAATATTAAAAAGAAAAATAAGGCTAAAAAAATGAAAATATGTAGATATGAGAAATCCTTACTTTTATTAAAATTTCCATAATGTTTTGGTTTTGAACCTAAACTAAATTAGTTTAATCTTTAAGTTATCTTGAAGAAAATGAATTTATAGTATTTGCATGTTTTCACTAGTACATTTGGCGGAAATTCTGACACTTTTGACCAAATGTCGGAAATTTCCACAAATTTTTTCAACTTTTTCAAATCCCGCCCGAAACCGTCGCTATACCGACGTTTAGAGACAAGTGTCGCAATATCGACACTTAGACAAGGTGTCGCTATTACAATGTTTGGAGGAATCCGTCGCAATACTGACATTATGCCCCAAAGCGTCGCTATTGCGACGGATTCCTCCAAACGTCGCAATTGCGACACTTAGTCTAAGTGTCGCAATAGCGACGCTTAGGGGGATAGTGTCGCAATTACGACGTTTGGAGGCAAACGTCGTAATTGTGACACTATGCCCCAAAGCATCGCTATTGCGACGGCTTGCAAAAATCAAATGTAAAAATCAAATGCACGGTCATTTGAAATGAAAAAATCAAATGTAACTGAGGAATGAAACTGCTTGCTATGAAGACAAGTCGAGGAATCAGCATCGAAAGCTAAGGTCCTGGTCTCGCTCAGCTAAGGGGTGAAATAAGCACAGGTCTGAGGTAGAAATCAAACACAAGGTCACTTCATTGTCCGGGACTGGAGGAGTCGGAAGGATATCTTCAATGACATGGGTTGTGTTTTGCAATGTACCTGATGATTGTCCCTGCTCGGTGGAAACAAAGTTACCATAGAAAAGGGTATGGTTTGTGTAATAAACAGTCGAGGTAATGGAAAACTTGGTAGCATCATGGATGCGTGCCTTATAAACAGCTCGAAAGAACTGATCACGTCTTGACTGTAACCTCAATTTATTCTTCCTATAAACATTGGGCAAAGCAATTTGTCAATGGAGCTCGTGGTACCCATGATATGATGAGGGAGCTCTTAAGTCGGCTTAGATTCTCTCTACAGCTACTAGGGACTGTCCATTCTTCTACTGTCACCAAGCAGCGGGTGAGGACAAACTCATGCAAGTGCACAAGTTTGGAGTATCAAGAAATTTGAGGCTGAGGTACTGAGTAAAATAAGAAACACATTGATATTAGTTCATCCAATTGAAGATCGGATAGATCAACTGTTTCACACTGTGAAATGTACTACAGATGCAGATCCAAAAAAATATACAACTTTATAATTCGTATTACAGGTGCAGATTCAAAAAAATTTCAATTTTATAACTCGAAAATTTCCAGATACTACAGGAACAACAGGGAGGTGGCTTCTTTCAGATACAATTTATAGGCACCATCCTCGATGGTCTTCTGTCAATGTGACATGCTGCATACCCTCATATCCCTCTCCAGGTACTATGTTTCTATATACATATCGGATGTTGAATGTGTTTTTATTTTGGTTATCAAGCGAGCCTGTTTTATCCTACAAGCGAGCCTGCTATTCTTAATTAAACACATGGAATGATAATATTATTGCTGCAAAATTTCACTCAATGAGCTTGACAGTAGTCAATATGAATGGTCTCCCCTATGCTTTATATTTGGACGTTGTATATGGTTATTGGTATCAAGCGAGCCTGTAAATTACTCACATGGAATGTTGTTTTATTGGGGGCCTGCTTTTATAATATGCTGTTATCTGCACAGCGAGCCTGACAACACTCCAATAGGATCATTTCTGTCTTTCACATGACCGGTGGGTTTCCCTCTGCATATTACATAAATCGTTGCTGGTCAATGGACTTATTTTGTTTATTTTTGAATGGAATGGATCAATATGGGCACCTGTTTTCTTCTGTTATTTCCCTTATCTAGCTGTATAAGCATCCTGTATATGTTTTTCCATATGAAATATTTGGATACCTCATTTGCATAAACATGAGGTTCATACTGTAAATATAAACGATTTTACTTATCATTGATATGGGGCATTTATATCTTTAAGTCTAGGATGGGGCACCTATTTATCTGGATGGATAAACTAGGTGTGTTTTCCATTGACGAAAATATGTATTTTGGATCATAGACTATTTTTTTTTCCACAATATAATCAAAACAGTGTTTTTTTCTCTTGTGAAAAAAAAAATCTACAAAGATTTGGGCAATTTTAAAATAGAATCAACAACTAGTCGATTAGATGGCTCAATCACTACCACCAAAGAACAAATATTCAAAACTAGATCCATAATGGTTGAAAGAAACTATATGCGCACTTGTATGGCTCAAAGAAAACTCCAAATTTATATGGTTATCTGGGAAATTTTACATTGAAGAGCCCTTTTAAATCCAAAATTGAAAACTCATTTTGTTTAAGATCTACAAACATCTGTATAATTTACAAAAAATATTTCATAGATCTATAAAGATTTTCAATGAATTTTAGATCTAGATTATATTACAATAGATCTAGGGTTCTTTCGGGTATCTTCCAGTGTTGAATTTTTTTCCCACAAAACAGAGTCCAGGTAGGGATAACAAGGCAACTTATGAAACAATCTACGTGGATAAATGTGTCTTATCTCCTTCACCAGTCATGCATGCTTTATTTACCACGAACACCTCTGATTTGATATTCATTTGCTGCTTCATCCATTTCACTTAGAAAAAGGATAAGGCTATCCCATGAAGTGCACCCTTTTGGTGTCTAAAACTAACCCAAAGTCCGCCCTTATAACCTACCAGCAGGTGCTCTATATGCTACTGTCCAGCAACTACAGAAACATTAGATTAAGAATTTGAGGATGGATCAATAGAAGAGTTCACAAAAGCACATAAAGGAGAGCCCTGTGCTGGGCATAATTAAAAGCAATAACAATCTATAAAGCTACACTCCTCAGAGGAACCATGGAGTGAATAGTCAAAGACAAGACAACCATTAGCTAAGGTTGTTGTATATTGATTTCATTTGGTTGTTGTATATTGTTTGGCAAGGAGATTAGAGTGCCTTTGTCAAAGTAAAACCTACAGGCATTTTACATATCAGGAGTTGCAATCTGCTACTTCTGGTTTTTCAATAGGTTTCATTTCTAGATTTCCTCCTGGAGTTTTTCATTTATGTGCTTCTGTTTTGAATGGGAAATTTCCCTTGAAATGTTTGTTAACCTTGTGAACTCAATTCAGTTATGCAACATCCTTATTCTTGCAGGGAATTTTATAGGAAGAGGAGGTTGTAGTCAGCCTCTCTGCAAATTGAATCACTAGAAATATTAACTTGACTGAGTTAAATTATCTTAGCAATGCTGTAATTTAGTAATATGGATTTTCATATAACAGGGCACTGGGTTCTGCTGGGAACTTATTTTCCACAAACGAAAAGGAATTTGCTTCACTTTTTGGACCTGGATCACCATTGGAGATGATCGAGCGTATTGCAGAACTTGGAGCTGAGGTTTTGCGTCTAGTATATATTAAAATTGTGTTGCCATCTATTAGTTTTTTTGAGCTGCTGCAAACTCTCTGGAATTGAAATGGTAATGCTAATAAAATAAAAATTGTAGGTAGTGACTCTTAGAAGAGGCCCTTCGGGAAGCATTTTTTACAGGCAAGATATTAGTACTCAATTAAACATTCATATTAGGTATGGCCATCAGCGGGGTAAGAACATGCCAGGTAACTTAGGTCTTGCAATATGTGCCAGTAACTATGTTTTCAACTGTACTAAATGCATTACATATGCAATAATCTTATTTCATAACAGAAGCTTGTTGTGCCTGATTTTTGTATTACTTTATTTTGTGTTGTAACATTCCAAGGGTGTGTAATAGACCCACATTTCCAGAGATTCCATATTCTTATTGACTGTAGCTGAGATTTTATGGATTATAATTGAGACTATGTATTTATGATTTTAAATAAAAACATTCATGTTGTTTAGCAGCTTGTTTCAAGGCAGGGGAAACAAGAACATTTTTATTTGTCGTCTCGATTAATGATTTTATTTTGTATAGATGTAAAGTCATGTTGTCAGCTTTTCCTATTACATTACCAAATCATTCATATAGATATAAATATATGCATATATGTATATTTGAAGAATGTGTTGTGGTAAGAGTAGTACAATGAATGTGAGTAGCTAACTGGTTGTTTCATTTTGTAGTTAATACCACCTAACTTCAGCAATCTAACGAGAAAGATGCAATGGCTAGAATATGACTTTTTCCCTTGTGAAGCAAACTTGATGAATCTATGCATTGACTAGTTATTGAATTACTATCTGCAGGGAAATATCTTTGTATATATTACACAAATTTGGTTTGAAAACCTCATTTGGTGGAAAACCATTTTTATGCGACGATTATATTACTTGGATTGTGCATGAAATGATTCATGTTTACAATTTTGTCAGATATTATGACAGCTGAAGCATGAGAATATCATAGAGATGCTAGATGCATTTGAAAGTCCACAGGAGTTTTGTGTTGTGACAGAATTTGTGCAGGTATTTATGATTGTATTATAGCATGTGCGTACTCTTTTATCTTTCCAGTTTGAAGTATATCAGCATTAAAATTTTGCTCCCAAAGCATTTGATACAGATCATAGACTTATAAATGATTTTGATGATAGGGTGAACTATTTGAGATTCTTGAAGATGACAAATGCCTTCCTAAAGCACAAGTTCAGGCTATTGCTAAGAAACTGGTATTTTAGTCTTTATTTTATGCATTTGTAGCTGCAAGTCAATTTGTGTGTGTGTGTATTTTCTCAGTGTTTTTAGTGGTTGGATTAACGATATTTTGGATTAAGCGTGACTTCTTAAAATATTGTTTCACTGTTTATTATTATTTTTTGAAAATCCTTAGTTTTAGGACAAACATTTCGTTCATGAATCTACCTCCCATTTGATGAGGAATGTGGGCATAAAGGGGTATTTGTGATGAAGCGTCTGCTAGGATTATATAAGTATCTTTTTGGAGTTAGGTTAGATTGAGAATTTGAGGGGTAGTTGTGTCCTGTTTGGGAAGGCTTGGACTATCTATAGGTTTAGTCACTGCATTCGACATCATTTATTTCGAAAGAATTATAATTTTGCTGAATCTCAAGGATTGGTGAATTTAATGGTGAACTGATGGTGGATTTTACAAGTTTACACAAAATATACACTCAAAATGGGAGCCAACATGGCCTTCCTGTTTGTAACAGATCATTGCTTAGTGATTGCAAATATTTAGTTTTGAGCCATTTGTAAGCCTTTGGAATTATATACACTCATTATTGTATTCACTTTGGATGATTCATTATAAGTAAGTTTTTGATGCATTGCTTGGTACTATTGATAGCTTATAAAACTTAGATTTTGACAAGTTATTTTCTGAAATTAGAGCTAAGAAATTTTTGGTTGCTTAATGATGTGAAGAATATATCTCCTAGGGCATACTTTGGCCTCATGACAAGGTTGAGGTTCCCTTTTATTTTTGGATCTTTATGTTTTTAGTATAATATAAAAGAAAATTGTTTCAAAGTTCAAAGTTCAAACGCACACACATATAAGGTAAGCATCCTGTGGGGTATGCTTACCTGAAGTGCCCTCCACTGTCTTTGGCATATTTAGAATCATTAGAATCAGCATCCGCTACCCTTAATCCACCAGCATTCCCATCAATTTCTGAAATCAATTCTCAACTCCATTTTATACCTACCCTTCCCCTCCAGCTTATCACTCCTACTTCTCCATCAACAACTCCTCTTTCTACGGATTCGCCCCATGAGGCTATGTTTACAGAACAGATTTGTAAAGTGAAAATTCTGTCAATCTAATATTATTTTATGATAAACTGTACGTTTATCTATCCGTGGGCGTTCTTGACAACAAAGTTACAAACTTCATTATGAGTTGTCCTGTACTGTTCCTCTTGCATACAACTTTATGGGTTATTTGAGGGCCTCTTTGATGATATGCAAATAATTGTGCATACTGTTGTCATTTTTTTACCATATTTTGGCCACTATAGATGTCCTTCAATTGTGTTGTACTAGGCATTGACATCAGAGTGCCCGAAACATGAAAAAGCCACAGAATTTTCTTGTTTCTCACTGTGTTTTAGTTCTTTTCAGTATGTGTAGTGAACTTCAGTAATGTAATGACTTCACTGCTAAGGTTTAGCATCGTAGTTCTTGTGGTTAGCCTATCTTTTCTGACTTTAATGTCTATTTTTCTCCAGGAAGGGTTCTTGGTATATGAATGCAACTCTATGTGCAACTGTAATAAAGAATGCCCAAACCGGGTGTTGCAGAAGGGAGTGCAAGTCAGAATTGAAGTATATAAAACAAAGCATAAGGTGTTATTTTGATTTTATTGAAGTTCTAGTATTGGTAGTGCATTAGGAGCATTATTGAAATTTAATCATGGTCTAGAATGTAAATAACTTCACTTGTTAATGTCAGATGCATTTTTTCAAAAAGCAAAAGCTTGGTTTCAAAATTATCAATAAACCAAGGTGCAACAAGACCCCAATTCTGTTTCAATGTTTTGGTCTGTCTTTTTGTTTGATTTTAGGGCTAGGCAGTTAGAGTTGCACAAGAAATTTCACGTGGGACATTCATTTGTGAATACCTTAGAGAGGTCTTAAATGATCAAGAAACAAATAAAAGAGGAGAAAGGTAAATTTTTATCTTGTATAAATTTTTTTTTCCTATTTCTTCATCATAAATGGTTCTCTAACTGAATGCATCTATTGCTTACTGCCACTACTTTTCTTGTTTGTTATAAATTACTACTATTCAGGTATGACAATGAAGGTTGTAGCTATCTATATGATATTGATGCCCATATTGATACAAGTGATTTGATTGATGGTGTACAACCAGATCTGATATATTTTGAATTCACTGCTGATCTGTTTCCCATGGAAGCAGATAAAAGTTTGAACTGCTTGTAATTCATACTGTATACTATTAAAAGTATAATTTTGCTAGCTTAACGAAAAAATATGAAGTCTGCACTAAGGAAACTACTTGCCACCAGAAAAAGTAACAACCAAAAAGTAAAAGCTACGTTAAATCTACAGTCCTGTAATTCTGTCTTTCATAACCAGTGTCCTATTTTAACCTTACCACATATTCATTTACCAGTCCTCTCCATTTGGTAACTGGAAAAACATCTCCTACATCAATGTACGCACATTAAAAGGAGTTCTCTAGTCATAACTTCTCTAGCCTAGATCTATGTAACTTCATCTTATCATACAACAGAATTGTCTATATGCATAACAATAGTGTCACCTAGCTGTCAACTGGAGTATTTGAGCTGCAAGAATATCAGGGTGAACTGACCTGGTGAATGATATATTCAAAAAATCCAAAAATTTACTGAAGGCAAATAGTAGCAAAATTGCTAGCTGGTAGAAATCAACTAATTTGTCGAAACAGTGAGCATCCCTATACTCATTATAGATAGTAAAGTGTGCTTGTGTTGTCCAAAATGGGATAGAAATTATAGCGAGTGAAACTGAATCAAAGAGAAAAATGATGTTGTGGTGTTGAGAAATGAGATTTGGAGAACTGAGATCTTCATATTGATATTGTGGCTTCTGTTTTTAGAATTTCACCTACATCGTGGTATTCTATTGGAATTAAGGTCTCATTAAAGCCTCTGGGCTAATTGTGAATTAACATAGAGCTTTAGGCCATTGGATAATTTTGAATTAACATAGAGCTTTAGACCCTAAGCCTACATGCATTAGGCTCCTATGTTATAATTGTACAAACATTGAATACATTAGACTCCTATGTTATAATTGTACAAACACTGAACATAGTCAAGGGACTTATTTAAATGCTCCTATGCTATCACGATATATAGACACTAAATAGTGGAATTAAAAATATTCAGAAAGTGTGAACATTTTTACACTTTCTTTGTCTATGAATTGGGATAGAAGGTATCCATCATGGTTGGTTGGTTATTACAGGAAGAGGGTAAAATAATATTTGGTTGGTTTCTTTTTGGTGAAGTCTTTCTGCCTTAACCTTTTACTTTTTAGGAGATCTAAATCCTTAGACTGTTCATTTCTCAGCAAACAAGTCAATGGATAACCTATAACTTCATTTTAAGTTATGAGTGAACCCCACCACATTTCTTTAGGGAAGAACTAATAGATGGAACTTTCTGAAGGCATAACATGGATGGAATTCGATAAATAAAAATGTACTTGTAATTCTAATAATGTTTTTGAATGGAGAAAAATGAATTGTTGTTTGAGAGTTTTCTTTTTATGTAAGAGAATGTTTTCTTGTGTTTGGGAGATGTTTGGGAAATAGGTTAAATTGAACTGGCTTTGATTACTTCAATCCTTAAAAGGAGATTATCAATTGATACAGGATACTCAAGTCTTACTAGTCTTACTCTCCCAGACTAGCCCTTATTGGTATAAATAAACATCATTATACCTAGCTTCAAATCCTACAATGCTGTACAATTATATATTTTTTTTCCATTAATTAAGAGACAAACCCTTGTACCCTTGGATGCCTTGTCACAGTTACACTCAGGTTGAAACAGATGAGATGATGCATCGTAAAATGCTATGCCAGAGTTATACACAGGTCCTAAACAGGTTGAAGTTGGAACATTTACTTGCTTATAGAATATCTAGCTATTTTGGATTCAAACGATTGTGGATGGCTGCATTTATTGGAGAGTTATGTTATGTCAACTTACCATTTTTTTGGTTACATCTTTTGACATAAGAGATTCAAACTCATTTAGATCACCTTTGGCTATGAAACCGACATTGTAAGGTATCTATTCTGTCAAATTCACCATGGACTTGAAATTGGTCTGATCCCCAAATTGGCAGCATGTTCTTCTTTTGGGATTGGACTCATAACTGTTGTTAAGTTTAGCTTCTCATTTTAAGGTCTTAGTATAAGCACACTAAAGTCTCTATCAATTTAGGGTGCTGGCATAGTCAATTTATTCTAGCAAACAGGTATGTGAGACCAATTTTGTGTTTTTTTGCTCTTAGTCTGTAGTGAATGTTTGAGTCTATTACCAGAAATTTTGAAGACATTTTCCTACTTGAATCCTTTTGCCTGACATTGATCAGAATAGGTCATAGAAAATCCTTGTATTTCTTATATTTTGACGTTATTAGTTTCCATTTGTGTGGCTAAACTGAACTCAAACCTTCTCTTCACCAATGAACACACATCTTCTTATTCATTGGCATTTACTTGTTTATTAATGATGCCATATGTTAATCTCCAAAAATTCTTCAACAATCAGGTTAATGAAATATTTAACTCCTTTTTGTGGTTACTTTTTTAGTTTTTTCATTTTTATTCCTTGTCAGTGTTTACTGATGCCTATACATGCTGAAAAATTAGTCTTTAGCAGATTCATATTACAAAAACTAAACCACAATGTATTGGATATAATTTTTGCTTACAGTGGAATGATGCATACAATCTAAATGTTAACAGGATATAAGGTATAGGCCTCTGTCATGAGGAAATAGGAACACCCACTCACTAAATTAGGACCCTGTGCAGTACACCCTATGTAGCAAAATTACCTTTTGCTGATTCGAAGCCACGACACAAACTATGCAACTGTAACTCTATTAAAAAATCTAGAGACTGGTTATTTTCAAAAACTAAAATTACTTCAAATAAATAATTCAAAAACAATACTTCTATCGGCCTCTCTTTGCACCTTCTGGGGCAACTGCTAGTAATATCTTGCATTTGACATAAAGGTAGTAATTCCTTCCAACCATGGTCCAATTGTCGCTACCAGTCCTGGTCACTAATTCATCAAATGCTTGCTCAAGGACTGCAAAAATATTAGCTGTGAATATGACATTAATATTACGAGCTTTTTCTAGGGGATGAAATGTGTGTAACTGAAAAATATTCGTTTCTACCAAAGATCCTGTATTTTGTTCTTAGTTGTTGGAACCTGATGGAGGTAGGACCCACAGTCTCGGTTCTTCAAAACTTTATTGCCCAATCAATTTCACAATCTGGGCAAAGTCAACCCGTTCTCATTCAATCTGGGCAAAGTCAATCGTCGCCTCCATCCTACGGCTAGAAGGCTATCGCACTACCACTCCATCATCCGACGATAGTCGCGCGACCCAGCTACATGGAGGTTAATTCTCCAAACGCGCGCAATATAGATGGTATCACAATACCGCTCAATTACACGTGTCCATCACCGGAGTATATCGCGTTGTTTTTATAAAAACAACTCACCACCTTCGACCTCGCGCGATACTGCCGGGTTTGGATTTAAAAACTTCCTTTACTGTTCAATGATCGCGGTTCCACTCCTTGCCTTCAGGGTTCCATCGCTCCACAGTTGAACAACCCTCGCCAATTTACAATCCTCCTTGGTTTCGGATTGCGGTTCTCAACGCTGGTCCAATTCATGCATCGACCACGCTATGTTGTTCCAGCACAGATGACCTCATCCACAAGAAGTAGTTGCGATGCAATTACAGGGCTATAATTTATAATCTGGCGCTTAACAGAGTAGTTGTCTAAAATTCCCTCCAAGTATGGTTCCATCGGTTCTCCTGTATGATGATTTAAACCAACAATATTGCCTTTGTCATGCTCCACCTGTAGTCCAACCAAGACATCTTGAGTATCTAGTCCAGAATTTTCTGCCAGAGTCTTGGGCACAACCAAAAGCACATCAGCAAAGGCTTCAACTCCTCCCCACCACAAGCTCAAACCAATCTCTCCATATTGCGCCTCTTCGCTCTCCTCAAAGCTACAATCCCTTCTCTTGCAAGAAGATCGAGTGACATATAAAGGGGCCAGATGCATCTAAAGTAGGAGATCTGGATTGAGTGATAATAGCTTCAGTTGATCAAGTAGCATGCGGTGGAGGGAGAAGAGTAAGAAGTGGATAAAACAGGATTTTAAGAGCCCACATAATAAATAGAGGCAGCAGTACAACAGAAGAAGAAAAAGCATAGTAAAAGACAGGGGAGGCAGCAGCTAGCAACTGAATCCCTTTTCTCACCGAGAGAACGCCACCAGCTTCTTTAGCAGCAATGCGACCCAATAATCCGTTGATTCACCAGCGTTAGAGGCCCTCACCAACATCTCATATAGCACCTAAGCTCTTAGTTCCATAAAATGAAGCATCCAGCAGTTGATCACAACAAAATTGTTGTCAGTGCCATCACAAACTTTCTTCTTCAAGTTAATGATCTTTTGAATTTTCTCATCTACTTGTCTTCTTTCTACTAAAACGATTTTCTCCCTCTGCTCTGCATTTGAATAAAATAAACCTGCATTTACTTCACTCTTTTCATATTCTAGAGACATTGCAAGTCAATTCATTACAGTTTCGAATTCATGTTGTCGTTTATAGAATCCCATACTGCAATGACCATGGGCTATTTCATTTTTTTTTTATAAAAATTGACCCTGTCGTCGCTTGAACGATGTAGTTTGTGAATGTAGATCTAAGCCCCATTCAAGATTTTCATCGGAATAAAATTATTGATGATGTGAGACAAGCCCTCCCAACAACATCAGCTAACGGGCATTCAGAATATTTTCATTTAAAAAAAATATAAAATTGAACCCACTGTTGCTCTTCCAACGTGCTATAAGCGTCGGAAGACCGACGTTACATTTTAAAAAAAAATTACTATGCTGTTGGAAAAGCGATGTTTACCAACGTCGGAAGAGCGACGTTTCCAAATGTCGGAAGAGTGACACCACTAGCATCGGAAGAGCGACTTCTGCTCAATGTCGGTATTGCGACACTTCAAAGTGTGGTTAGCCATAACGTCGATCTTCCGACACTATACGAGTGTCCGTATTGCGACACTTTAGAAGCGTCGTTAGCCATACCGTCGGTATTGCGACACTTCACAAGCATCGCTAGTGCGACACTTCATAAGCGTCGGTATTGCGACGCTTTTGAAAAACGTCGGAACAAGTGTCGCAATACCGATGCTTTATGGAAGCGTCGGAAGACCAACGTTATGACAAACCACGCTTTGAAGTGCCTCAAATTGTCGCTCTTGCGACGACTAGGTGTCGGAAAACCGACAAATTGGCCGTCGGAAATTGGGCCAAATTTACTAGTGTTTAGGTTGAAGAGCCTGTACAAAGTGCAAAAAAAGTAAATTACAATAATAATAATAATTATTAAAACCTTGTGCCAGGGAGTCAAACAAACCCCATGCATAGACAGAGAATAAAATAGAGCTTAGAAGGAGATTTGAGATAGTTTTGGCACCTATAAAATAAATATGGTAATAAAAGAGTGGCCAATGTCCAATCAAATGGTGACTTAAAATTCAAACCCAATGGAGTCACTAGTATATTTTGAGAAATTGTGATTCTAAAGTGAACAAAATAACTTTCTCTAAGTAATGGAAATGCTAAACATTACGAATACTAGTATGAGAGAATTAAAATAAATAGTGTTAATATCTCACTCACAAACAAAAGTAAAAATTAAACATGAAATAAAATATAAAAAATTAAAAATGAAGCAAGTACCTTTACTACCAATGGTAAGGGTAAAAGGTATTGCTGATATAATAAGAAGAAGTGGTTGGTAGTTAGTTTGTTCTCTTTAGGGGGGTCCTTGTTGATCCCCTCTCTCTCGCTCTCTCATACGTGTAAATAGCTCTCAAAAGTGAATTTTACAACATCACTCCACCTGTGAACTCTAAATATCTTCTCAATGCATATCCATGGCCTCTGTAATGTTCCCAATTTTTATGGAACATTAATTTTTGACATTTTCACTTAGGAGATGAAAAAAATGGGTATGAGACCCATTCATTTTACCTATAAGGAATAAAAATCCTCTTAGCATGAAGGGGGATCACTTATAGAGCTGGATTTCACACCTCCATGTGTGAAAGGGGGCTTTTGCAAGAAGGCTAGGTCAAGTTTGACCAAGTCAAACTGCGCAGTAGCATGAGGTGGAGAGCACATTGTGGGCCAGCGTAGTGGGATAAGGAGGGAAGATTCTAGAGGAAGGAAACCCTAATGAGTGTGGTCCATTAAGAGGGAGCTGATATTTTTTAAAAGGAGGGCAAGGTAGCCATTGCAAATCATCTTGAGTATTATTCATCTTTGGTCCAGTGGACTTGTTGCAACTTCTTGCTGGTTAGCAAGAATTTCCGAGGGAATTCCTGTTTAGGATTTCCTCTCCTTCTTGAGTAGCTCTTGGAGTATTTCACTCTATTCCCCATATTCAGACATTGTGGTCAAGCATCATCTCTTCATCAGCGCAGTTTCAGCTGGAGATTGTGCAGTGTTGCTGGGTGTTGCTGGGGAGGTTTTCTACAACACCATCCTTGGCTAGTTTTCAGAGGAGGGAGATTCTGTTGAAAATGCAACAAGATGATGGAGCTTAGTGAAATGAAGTCGCCTTCACTAAGTGGGCCCGCAGGCTATTTTTGGCGCAAAGTCTATTTTTAGACTATGTCTTTTTTTTTAGACATATGGAGCATGGTCTGGGAGTTGCAGTATGCTATTCTTGGATGATTGGTCGAGTTGGTAAAAATATATGGACCTCTATTTTTTGACATACAGGTCGAAGTCTATTTTTAGACTGCCTGTCTAAAAATAGTTCAGTCAAATATTATTAGCCCTTAATAATATTTGGACTATAAACTTCAGTTTATTCTCTTGGAGCACTTCAGTTGGAGCTATGGATGTGGCCCATGCATCTGACAAAAGGAATTATGCTATTCCTTGGGGTTTGGTGAGCTCATGCATGGTTGACTTCAGTTAGGACTTCAGTGGTAGAAGTTTGGTGGAGTTGATGAGACAGTTGGTGGAGTTGTGTTCGTGGCGAACTTAGTCGAACTAGTTGAGATTAGTTTAACTAGTTAATCCTAACTAGTATGAGTGGAGTGAATTAAATATTATTTAATTCACTAATTATTAACTCATTATTCAACTCAAGAACACATTAGTTCACTACAGTGCATGGACAGTTTAGTGGAGACCAGTGAACGAGGTAGATGAAAGGACTGAGATAGCTATCAGTTGTGACATTAGTTGTGCATGAGATTTGCACCACACTTGGAGGAAATTTCCCATGAGGATTGTGTTGTCAAGCCAAGGAGATTCGAACCTTGGATCTCTCATTATACCAGCCTTGATTGCGCAATAGAGGCAGGCAATTAGTGGATGAGTTTTGAACCTGTGACTTGTTCAAAACTGAGCTAGTTTGTGTGTAAATTCATGAGATAGTACTGAGTACTTGTGAGGAGTATTGTGCTATGTACTGTCACATGTTCTCTCCATATAATATACAAAATAGCTGAGGGGTTTTCAGCTATAAGCTTTCCCCGTTACATATTGTGTTCATGTGCGCATGCGACTGTTTCTATTTCCGCAAATTGATGATTGATTGTAGAAGAGATTATGTGCTGCATATGAATTGAATTAGTATGATCGATAATCTCAAGGATAAATCTTCATTATTCAAGAATTTTCACATGGTATCGCAGCGAATCAATCATCTGGATCTATCGTGTTGATTACAATATTATTTCTGCAGTAATGCAGTCCGTAACTAGGCTGTAGCCTCTGGATCCATCCTTTCTCTGAAAGGTGATATATCCAGTAAATTCCCTTACAGTCGATCTCTGTGCTAGAAATAATTTGTTCTCACAGATCCAGAAGCAGTTGAATTTTTTGAGTTTGGAATTTGAATTTTGCAGCAGTTTGTTTTCTTGGTGCCGGAGTTGAAAATGTCTTTCAATGGTTTGCGACTCGAATATGCTCTTGAAGGCAGTTCGAATTATGTTGCATGGAAATATCGCATGGAGGCAGTAAGATAATGGACTGAAGGAGTTCGTAGATACGGATGTCCAAAAGCCCACTGATCCTGCTGAAGTCGAGGCTTGGCAAAAGAAGATGGCGAAATGTCGAAGGATTCTGTTGGAGGGCGTGAAGGATCACATTGTATCTAGCCTGCATGGAAAAGCTTCTCCATAATTGATGTGGAAAGCGTTGACAGATTTATTCCAAAGCAAGAGCGACCAGAGGAAGTTGGCGCTCAAGGATAAACTGAGGAACATTAAGATGGAGAAAGGCGACAGCATACCCAAGTACCTCACGAAGTTCACCCAATGCAAGGATGAGCTGGGAAGTGTGGGGGTGACTGTCGATGAAGAGGACTTGGTGGACCTGGCTCTCCTTGTTCTTCCGAAGAGTTGGCATTCCTATCAGGACTCTGTCAATGGTCGGGATAAATTTCCAGGATGGGAGCGACTTTGGTCGGATCTCATGCAAGAGGAGATAAGGTGAAGTACCAGGGACGGATCTTCATCAAAGGTATCTAATGAAGAAAATTGCGCTTTGGCTGCCAAAGCAAAGAAGGGGAAGAGCAAGAAGGCTTCTCAGTCTGGTGCAAAAGGCAAGAAGAAAGACATGTCCAAGGTGAATTGTTTTCACTGTCACCAGCACGGACACTATGCCACAAATTGTCCGCAGAAGAAGAAAAATAAGAAGGTTGTCGGATCTGCAGCGGGAGAGGCATTTGCCTCTCAATTCGAACCTTCTCAATTCGAACCGGATTTTTCACCGATCGCATGCTTGGTTTCAAGTGTGATGGGATCGTATGGTTCTTGACGTTGGTGCGTCATTTCAATATGACCGTAGATCGAGACCGTTTTCGGGACCGGGAGGAAAAAGATCTTGGAGTGCACATCGAGATGGGCGATGATGGTAGATATAGTGCGTATGTTGTATCGCATCTATTTCCTTTGAGAGGGAGTCTAGTAAACCTTTCATATTTAAGGAATTTTTGCATGTTCCAGGATTAATGAAGAACCTGATCTCTGTGGCGATGTTGGAAGACAAGGGGTATGATGTGGTCTTCAGCGAAGGAAAATCTTTCCTGCGCAGTAAGACTACTGGTGAGACCCGGAAGATAGGGGTTCGAGTCAAGAACCTTTATCAGTTGCAAGTAGATGGCTGCGCAGCAATGGCATGCAAGGCAGGAGAAGTGGTGAGCCGGGATGATGAGGGCGAACTGTGGCACAGGAGATTGGGCCACCTTCACCACGGAGCTTTGAAGATCCTGCAGCAGATTTCTACTGGGCTTCCTAAGGGCACTCTTGCGCAGTCAGATCAGTGCAAGGGGTGTACTTTGGGGAAGTATGTGAAAGCCACCTTTCACGAGAAGGATATTCACGCCACGACGATCCTTGAGAGAGTTCACACAGACGTGTGTGGTCCTTTCTCTGTAGCTTCGACAACAAATCACAAGTACTATGTGATATTTGTTGATGATTTCTCTCGAAAGTGCTGTATCTTCTTCATGCAGAAGAAGAGCGAGACATTTTCTAAGTTCTGTGAATTCAAGGCACTGGTTGAGAAGGAATCGGGGAAGCATGTGAAGGCTCTTAGGAGCAACAATGGTGGTGAATTCATCTCTGCTGAATTCAAGGACTTTTGCAGTGCAGAAGGGATTCGGAGAGAGCTCATCGCACCCCATAACCCACAGCAGAACGGGGTTGCTGAGCGGAAGAACAGAACGATCGTGGGTGTTGCACGGGCGATGTTGCATGATCAGGGCCTACCCCTTCACTTGTGGGCTGAGGCATGCAATACAACAGTATATGTGCAAAACCGTTGTCCTCACAAGATTCTTGGCATGAGTACACCGGAGGAGGCTTATTCTGGCAAGAGGCCTGACATTTCCCATTTGCGGATTTTTGGTTCTCCTTTCTACATACATGTGACGAAGGATGCCAGAAAGAAGCTAGATCCGACCGCAAAGGTTGGAATATTTGTGGGGTACACTGATACACCTCACAACTATCGGGGTATTTTCCATACAGTCGCAAGACTGTTGTGCGACGGGATATCAGGTTTCAGGAGGAGAAAGCCATGCAGTGTTCGCTTGAGAGGGAGCCACACTTGCATGCAGATGAGGAGCTATTAGTTCCTAAGGAGGAGCTTCCGGATGTGGATCAGCCACAAGAGGAAGTTCAAGAGGTGGAAGAGACCACCCATGCAGCGCCAACCATCAGAGGGCGCAAGCGCACTACAGAAGCTGAGCGACTGGCTCGAGATGCAGAGAAGGTTGTAGGACCACCTACAGCATAGCGCAGACAGAGGCAGTCACCGGATCGGTACACTGGATACATGGCTCTTGTGAGTCAATGTGTTGTGACGGAGCCATCCTCTTTTGAGGAAGCTGTGGAGGAACCCGCATGGGTTGATGCCATCATCGAAGAATATGATTCGATCGTCAGGAACAGTGCATGGGAGATTGTCCCAAGACCGGTTGGGAAATCAGTGGTGGGTTCGCGATGGATCTACAAAGTGAAGCAGGCAGCTGACGGGAGTGTGGAGAAGTACAAGGCGATATTTGTCGCCCGTGGCTTCTCACAGATCGAGGGGATCGATTATGAGGAGACCTTTGCACCTGTCGCAAGGTACTCTTCCATACAGACGATCCTAGCTCTCTCAGCGCAGATGGGATGGCACATCCATCAGATGGATGTGAAGACTGCGTTCCTCAACGGAGTCATTGGGGAGGAGGTGTACATAGAGTAGCCTGAAGGTTTTGAGATCTTCAGTAGTGAGTCGCATGTTTTCCGACTCAAGAGAGCACTGTACGGGCTGAAGCAAGCACCTCTTGTTTGATACACACAGATAGATAATTATTTCACCGGGCTTGGATTTTCCAAGAGTGAGGCGGATCCTAACCTATACCAGATTGTGGTGGAGGGAAGCTGCTGATCATTGTACTGTATGTAGATGATCTGATTTTGACAGGTGATGAGCTGTTGATACTTTCATGCAAGGAGGACCTTGCTAGAGAGTTCGAGATGAAGGACTTGGGCCTCCTTCATTATTTCCTGGGATTGGATATTTGGCAGCGCAGTGGAGGACTGTTTGTTTCTCAGGGTAAGTATGCCCGGGAGATTCTGGAGAGGTTTAGCATGCATGGCTGCAAGCCTGTTGATACTCCTCTTCCTGGTGGTTGGAGGAAGGAGGATGCTACTTCAGCGGAGGTAGTGGATGCCACTTTCTATCGACAGTTGGTGGGGTCGCTTATGTATCTGGTCAATACATGACCCGATATATGCTATGCTGTTAACCATCTTTCGCAAGCTATGGTTAAGCCTACCAAGCTCTTCTAGAAGGAAGGCAAGCATGTATTGCGTTATCTTAGTGGCACATCGGGATATGGTCTATGGTACAGACAGGAGGATGGAGCGAAGCTTTCCGGCTTCACTGATGCAGATTAGGCAGGGAGCCCAACGGACCGAAAGAGCACATCTAGAGGAGTTTTCAGCATTGGGTCGACAACAGGTTCCTGGTACAGCAGGAAGCAGAGATCTGTGGCACTTAGTTCAGCAGAGACCGAGTACATGGCAGCAAGCTTGGCTGCATGCGAGGCTATTTGGATGAGGAAGATCCTCGTTGGATTGTTCGGGTTGCATTTGGAGCCTACAGTGATTTATTGTGATAACCAGAGTTGCATTAAACTCTCGGCTAATCCAGTATTTCATGATAGATCCAAACACATCGACATAAGGTACCATCATATCAGAGATTGTGTTCAGTGGAGAATCATGTTACTTTCATATGTTCCCACGGAGGATCAGGATGCTGACATCTTGACGAAGGCGCTCACCAGGAGCAAGTTCGAATTCCATAGAGGCAGGATAGGGGTTATAGATAATCCATATCTTGTTGAGAGGGAGTGTTGAAAATTCAACAAGATGATGGAGCTTAGTGAAATGAAGTCGCCTTCACTAAGTGGGCCCGCGGGCTATTTTTGGCGCAAAGTCTATTTTTAGACTGTCTTTTTTTTTTAGACATATGGAGCATGGTCTGGGAGTTGCAGTATGCTATTCTTGGATGATTGTTCGAGTTGGTAAAAATAGATGGACCTCTATTTTTTGACATACAGGTCGAAGTCTATTTTTAGACTGCCTGTCTAAAAATAGGTCAGTCAAATATTATTAGCCCTTAATAATATTTGGACTACAAACTTCAGTTTATTCTCTTGGAGCACTTCAGTTGGAGCTACGGATGTGGCCCATGCATCTGACAGAAGGAATTACGCTATTCCTTGGGGTTTGGTGAGCTCATGCATGGTTGAATTCAGTTAGGACTTCAGTGGTAGAAGTTTGGTGGAGTTGATGAGACAGTTGGTGGAGTTGTGTTCGGTTTAACTTAATTGAACTAGTTGAGATTAGTTTAACTAGCTAATCAACTAGTAATGAGTGGAGTGAATTAAATATTATTTAATTCACTAATTATTAAATCATTATTCAACTCAAGAACACATCAGTTCACTACAGTGCATGGACAGTTCAGTGGAGACCAATGAAAGAGGTAGATGAAAGGGTTGAGATAGCTATCAGTTGTGACATTAGTTGTGCATGAGATTTGCACCACACTTGGAGGAAATTTCCCATGAGGATTGTGCTGTCAAGCCAAGGAGATTCGAACCTTGGATCTCTCATTAGACCAGCCTTGATTGTGCAATAGAGGCAGGCAATTAGTGGATGAGTTTTGAACCTGTGACTTGTTCAAAACTGAGCTAGTTTGTGTGTAACTTCATGAGATAGTACTGAGTACTTGTGAGGAGTATTGTGCTATGTACTGTTACATGTTATCTCCATATAATATACAAAATAGCTGAGGGGTTTTCAGCTATAAGCTTTCCCCATTACATATTGTGTTTATGTGCGCGTGCGACTGTTTCTATTTTCGCAAATTGATGATTGATTGTGGAAGAGATTATGTGTTGCATATGAATTCGAATTAGTATGTAATCAAGATAATCTCGGTGGATAAATCTTCATTATTCAGCAAATTTCTACAGCTTCCATCCCTTTGGAAGATCAGCAAAGGAGGTTCATGATCTTATTCCACAATCTTTGGCACCAGGCCAACCACTTACCATCACTTGCAGCGCAATCCCTCTCTTAGACAGTGTTATTCTTGACGAGAATTTGTTGTGAGGGATTAGCAAACATTTGGAGGGTGAGATCTTAGGTGAAAGGATTAGCCTTTCACTTTAGATTTTCATTGGAGGAGGCCATTTTAGATTTCAGATCATATTCAGCCATATTCTCCTCTCTTTTTTTATGATTTTCTGCTACCCAGCAACTCCGGCATTATTGTATTTCCCTATTTTGTACATGTATTGTAGCCAATCCTCCTAAGGATTGTTGTATTAGTGTTTTCATGGGTTGAGAGCTTTCTCCCCCTCATTTATTGAGCTACCATTGATATATCATTATATTTTCATGTTATATGTTGCAGTGTCTCCTATAGACAGTGCTTCCACAGCTAGGGCAAATTTATATAGCAATATTTTATCACACTTGGTGTACATGTCTTATTGAGGCTCTCATTTCCTAGCTTGAGTGAGTGATTCCTCAATGCATTGTATTCAGTTGTTGCTATATTATACATTTTTCAGCTATTTGCATCTTCATGTGCCATGGCTCATTAAAATAACGCTGAGAATTCCTTGTATGTTAATACATTGTTGCAGCCCCATTCCTTGGGCAATTTCTGAAGGGAACTAGGTGTGGTAGGCTTGTCTCACCACCCTAGGAGGATTTCTTTGATCCAAATCCTTGGATTTTGGTCATAGAAAAATTATTCTAATGGGATCCAGGTCTTGGTATCAAATCATGCTACCTCCATTTCTGTAAAATACGTTTTCCAGCCATGGATTGCTAGCTATTCCTAAAAAGGAACATTACAGCCTCATTATGTAGAAATATTTCAATAAGTGTAAATAGCTCTAAAATGAATGCCTCTCAAAAGTGTTTTTTCCAACATAATTCCACCTATGAACTCCAAATATCTTCTCAATGCATACTCATGGCCTCCTTATATATAAATAATTCAATACCAAGAATGGTATAGGTTCATGTACCAAAGACTTGTTTATTTTGATCACAAAAGCTGGAGTTTTCTTGAGTGAACTCATGATTTTATCTTGTTTTGGTTTGTAAAGGCACATTGAACCCAATATTTTTTGAATTTTCACTTGAGTTACCTTGGATAGCTTTCCCTAAGATGAAAATGATATTTTTATTTTACTTTTTCTTATTTGAAAAATTATTAATGGATATTCCATGCAAATTGCATAGGCTCTTTAAGAGAAACTCGTGCAAGTACACAACCGCTAGTATTTAGTAGTTTTTTAGAAATCAATTTTAGGGATATAATAATTCCATGTTGCATCTCCTTAGTGATGACGAATTCAGTAACCGCCTATATGGATTTCAGCTATTTTTAAGTGATAATAGTGTGTTCATTTGGTTATTCTCTCATTTTTCCTATTTCAATTGTTTGCGTAAATTTGCGCAATAAGATAGTGTTAATAAACCTAAGATCTAAGGAAATAAGAACACAATAAAATATTTTATAATATTACAATATTTCATAATAATATAAGCTCTATTGTGATGAATTATTCCATTAGAATATCCATGGTAGTTAGCATATCATATTGGAATTTGAGTAGTTTTAATTTGGGTATTTGTGGGAAGTCGCGGGATTTAGGAATTGGTTTAAGAAGGAATTCAGAGATACCTAGCCATGGAAAATAATTCTAATCATTGAATATATATTTGTTAGGCTAGAAGATAAAGTCGCTAATATCTCTCATAACCTATCCCTCCTTAAGGAAGCTTTAGTGAACAAGTTTGGACCTTTTGGGAGGTTGGTGGTTTTAAATTAGAAGTTGAATCGTATTAAAAAATACAAGATAGTGAAGAATTTGAAAATGAGTCCAAAACGAGATCAATAAATATAAATAAGGTTCTAATTCCATCACTCCTTATAAACCTCTATTTAAATTGGAAGCAAGAGTGGAGATAAAGCCATAACAAGGTGAGATTGATATTTTCAATTTAAAGTGTTGATTGTAATAGTTAGAAATGCATATTAGTGGCCATTATATAGATAAGAAGTAAAAAAAATTCATTGTACCTTAATGAAACTAGAGTGCCATGCATTAACCCAATGGGAAATCCACACAAAGACACTTAGGGTGGAGGGTGATCTACTAATAATTAAGAAAAAGTTTTTTAAAACCCTTATGAAGTCCCATTTCTACCTTATTGGCTATATATAGGTATAATGGATATATTTTCATCACTTAAGGTATATATAAGAGTAATGTGTGCATGAATACACCATTATTTCAAGAAGATGGAAATCATGTTGGGTATCTCTCCCATAAACCCACATGTACTACATAAGTATAAATAGGGTTGATATAGTATTTTTTGAAAGAAATTGATTCTCTTCAAACCAGATACCATTAATGAGACTTGTCTAATGAACAACCTAAAGAAAATAAGCCATAGGAAAATACAACCAAGTGGTTCTAAATAAAAATTCTGCCAAGATGCTTTTAGGGAGGGGAAGATAAGTGGAAAATAAAATACAAACATGTGACAAAAATTGCACATTAGTACAAGTATCCAAGCAAACACTTAAACCATCTTAATATTGATGGTCACACTAAAGATAAGTATTGGAAGCTACATCCAAAGTTAACTCTAGAGAACTATGAGAACAATGTCAAAAATAAGACCAACTTTCCTTGAATTTAACTAACCTAGTATAGAGTAGGTTGGATTTGGATGGAAATATTGTCTACACCTTAGTGAAGAAAGAGATGAATATAAGTATCATTAATCACAAGGAAGATAAGGATATGAATAAACTCTTCCATATTAATGATCAAAATGATCAAGGTGCATGCTTTATTCAATTCCAGTTTGTTTATGAACACCATAGGAGATGAGATGGTCAATAAGTTTGGGTTGGAAGCTTGTGATCATCCTATATTGTGACTATTGCAATGGGTGAACAAGGATGAAAATATCAAGGTCACAAAATAGTTTAAGATCATTTTTGACAAGTGTAGAATTTGTTGAAGTGGAAGTAGATGTAGTACACTTTGATGTGTGCTTTGTAGTGTTTGGAAGCCACTACATGTATAAGTGGGATGTGATATTCATAAGGATATCATAACAATATCGCCTAATCAAGGATAGGAAGTATGTCATCATTAATGTGGAGAAAGTTAAATCAAAGAGCTCTTTGAGAATTTTTAACCAAGTTAAAAACGTGATTAGTTCTAGTAAAAACTATGTATTTCTTTTCTTGAAATAAAATCAAAAGGTGTTGAATTTGTAAGAGTAAAGGAATCCCTAGAGTGATGTACTAAAAAACATAAATGTAAATTGGGAGAGTTTTTTAATGCATACAAAAGAGTGTTTCAAGATCCGGAAGTAATATTGTCCAAGAGGGAAGTGACCATGAGATATAATTGATGTCTGACTCCCCGTTACTAAATATTAGGTCGAATAGGTAGTATGTTCTAGAAGCGGATGAAGTGAAGAGATACTTGCACTAACTACCACTAACTACTTGAGAAAGGAGTAATTGATCTAAGAACCTCACCTTATAGGTAACTTATCATCATATTACCTGAGAAGGATGCCATTTAGCAAATATTTGTTGACTATCCTTTGAACAAGATCACACTAGAGGATTGATAAACTTTGCCTCACATCAATGATTTGTTAGACTTGTTGTAACATTCCAAGTACTTCATTGAGTTGGATCTCAAATTAGGATACCACCAAGTATATAATAAATAATAAGACATCTGAATCAGGACCTTCAAGACAATGCAAGGTCTTTATGAATGGTTTGTCGTGCCTTTTGGATTATGCAAAGAACCCATTAATTTATTTGATTGATGAATGATGTATTTCGTCTCTATTTAATTTCATTTATAATAGTGTATCTAGATGACATATCGGTTTATATCTCTACATAAGTAGAGAACATATCTTATCTGAATCTAAATGTTAGTTTTGTTTTGCTAATTTCATCTTCATAATTATAAACAATTTTTTATCACTTTCTTCATGTGCATAGGTTTCCTTTAGGAGTTTGTGAGTGTTAAATGGGTAAATATATCAAGTTTTATGTTAAATTCATGAGAATTTTAACTTAAAAAACTAAGTAATGAACAACAACAATAAAATGTATAGCAGACCATCAAGTGATCCATTAACAAAATGTTTTGATGAAGGAGTTCACCCATTCTGGATTACATCTCATTGGTCCAACTTCCATTCCTTGGGCCTCTGTATTAGCTAAAAATGGAAAAAGTGTTGTTTTCAATCCTCTAATGCTCTTGCAACCTACTTCAATGTGTTAATAATGTCCAAATCATCAATATTAGACTCTTCTTGAGCCCAATTTTGTCGAATTTTGAAAATTTTATGGCCTAAATAGTTTGGCCTAGGAAGTCTCCCCTAAATCTGGAGAAAACTCCAGTTAGGGCTACTAATTTTGGAGTTGGTGCCGAATTTGGGGGCTCTGTTGTTTTAACCGTTGAATTAAACTCAGGTTTAATTAAATTAAGTGGAGTTTAATTATTAGATTAGCGCTAAACACATTTTTATCATAATCCAAATAAACAATAAGGATTAGCGCAAATAACCAAAGGTTATGGCTTAATTAACCCCACTTTAACTTTAATCCTGCACATTAATCTTTAAGCACTCTACTCCTGGTCTTCGTATTTGGTCCTGTGGTGAGGGGGATGACCCCCTTCTTACCCCCACCATTCAAACCATTGGAATATAAGTATATACCTCCAGCATATGTTAATAAAAACCTTGGATTGGAATATTCATATGTTGCAGTGCTTGCTTGGGGGAGGTCGTGGGGTCGAGCCCTGACCTCTGCCCTTTCACCGGTATTATTTTTTCACGCAAATACATATGATTTAAAACCTTGGACTTAATAAAAAAGTCCTAAATACATATATCCAACCATGACATATATTTTTCCACCAACATATAATATATATTATTCCGACCTTTGTAACTTAATAAAAAATTTGACCTTTGACATTGAAATTCGGAAATTGATATCCTATCTTTGAAACCATAGTTCGGCCTTGGAGGGTGGGGGGGGGGGGGGAACGTGGTGGCCTGCGGTTTGGCCACGTGTCCTCTTCCCATTTGCTCATCCCAAATCCAATCAAAACACAACAAATCACCCACTTCAACAATGATCCAAAAATTGACACTTGGCATAGTGTCATTGGCCTATTTGAAGGAATATTCCAAGAATATCATTTTGTTTTTACTAGGCTACCATGTCACCATTGTGTCCTTTTCTGCAATTTTTTAAATATGTTTAGGAAAATAAACAAGAAGCCCTAACTTCCTCAACTAGAGTCATTTTCGATGAAACGAATTGCGTCGGATTCTTGTTGATGATCTCTCCGTTGTCGTTTAGTTTCCAATCGATTACGAGAACTTCCATTTTTGATCTTTAACACTGATAACCTGCTCATTCCTCCCCACTATAAGCCTTTTGGACTACAAAATCTCTTTGATTACTAAACATGTTGATGAGGGTATAGTCCCCTCACCCTTCCAGTCTCAATCCACTAAAATTTTTCCCTTTTCATCATTTGGAGTTTTTCAAAAAAACTAAGATTTTTTCTTGACTCTTGAGACCCTCTCTTGCAATTGTAGACACCGTCAAGCTTCAATTTCCTTGAATTTCCAGAGCAATAAGTTGTTCTGGCATAAAAAAAACTTGTTCCCACCTTAGTCATTAATCAAAGGAAACTTAAAAACTGTCTCACCTCACACATTTTCGTCATGGCAATTCTTTGTTGATCTTGCTTTGTACTTGCGTCAAATTTTGAAAAAGTATTTTTGCCATTTCCATGTACCGTTTAGAAACCAAAAATAAGCACTTGTGGAATATATGCCTTCTTTTTCAAATTTCTTTGTCTCTTTCTCTTTGACCTTTGCACTCTCTTGCACCAGCATCTTGTTTCTAGCACTGCTCAACACTGATGTTAACTGCTGCAAATATTTCACATCTTGTTTACCTCCTTTCAAAGGAAACATGTTAGAGTCCTAGAACATATCATTACAAGCATAAGAAACCTCAATGAAATTAACTTGTTCATTCAATGAATCTTTTTGAAATACCTCATTCAAAACATCTCTATGTTGCATTCACTATTCTCTTCATTTCTCCTGCATGTATAAGATACAAACTTGTCTTCTTCTTATGCGCTCTAACTATGTACTCAATTCCATATTTAAACAAGTGATACTTATTCTCATGGCGATGAAATACTTCTTTCCTATCATAAAGATATGGACTTCCTAAAACAATACTTGATATCTCAAGAAACACCCGTCAAGTTCAATTTCATCAAGAAATTTTGAATTGATGGCAAACCTTAGTATGGACTTCCTTGTTACCTGCAAGTTTGCATTCTTGCATATCCACCCTAAATGATAAGGTCTTGGATGTATAACACTTTCAAGGTTTATCTCCTTAACTAAATCTTCTGAAATCAGATTAGCTTGAGAACCACTATCAAATAGTGTATCTATCTTGGTATGTTTAGAAACGACTCTAATATCAAAGAGTTTAATTCTTGTATCTTCATCTTGAGTGACATTGGAACAATTTGAAGAACTATTGCTTACTATGTTCTTACCTTTCAAACCCATTTCTATAATATTTGTTTCATCTCCTGAATCTGAACCTAATTCATGTTCAATGATTGCAACAGGTTTCCCCTTTTATTTTCCTTTCAGTTTGTTTGGCTTCAACTCTGGATGAAGTTTCCAACAATGGTATTCATCATGGCCATTCTTCGAACAATTTTTACATGTGATTTTCTCTTTCTCTTTTTTGATAGAGCTATTTCTCTTTCCTCTTCCATTAAAATTTCCCTTTCCTTTACCCTAATAATCAAGGAAAATATCAATTTTCTCATCTATACTCAATTTCCCTCTTGCTTCGAAATGTGTGGCTTGAACACAAACCTCGTCTAGGTTTGTGGGATTGAGCATGAGAATAGTGTGCTAAGTTAACTATGAAAACCCCCAATATACTTTAAAAAAATTTCTTGATAATAAAAATTAATACCCAAAATAAGAGCTCTTCTCCTAAATTCATCAGTATAATCTTGCACACTTTTCCCTTTCAATTGTCTAAAATTCTACCAGTCCATAATGTCTTTCTACATGTAAGCTAGAGGATAAAATTTCCTTTTAATTTCAACAATAAAACTTGACCAAGACATTCAGATATTACCGTAGTTTTTAATATCTTTTTGAGTCCTTGCTTCCCACCATATAAGGGAAGATCCCTCCATCCTCAAGGAAGCCAATTGAATCTTTATGTCATCTTCTTGAAGGTTCTAAATTCTACAATAAACCTCCAATTGACAAATCCAGTTATCCAACCTCTCTGCGTTCACTTCGCCATTATACATTGGAAGCTCAAATTTGACATCAAGTTTGAGTAAGGGAGTTTTTCCTTTTGGATTTTTTGAGTGAGTATGGGTATTTTTAGCCGTGGAAGTGGAATATGATGATGATGGTGATGATGAGGATGATGATGAATATGGTAGAGATGGAGAAGGCTTTCCTCCACTTCCCTTTGATTCCCTCTCTTCATCCTTTTTGTCCCTCTCTTCGAAGAGGATCCTAACCTTTTCAGTTAGCTCATATAAATCCTTCTTGTATTCTTCCTCTTCTGTAAGACCTTCAGTCTCTCCTACACTTAACATGATGGCTATGGATTCAAGGTCAGATTCTGGTGCAACTTGTACCTCCTCAATCTCAGCTAGAGATAAAACTTGAGGTGCTTCAAGTGCAGCTGTGAGTGAAATTTTGGGTGGAGATGGTGCCCTTGTGGCTCTCCTTCTTCTAGTCCTAATATCAAGACTAGCAACCAAAAATTTCCCTTCTCCTCTTTGCAACTTTAGACTTGTAAGCATCACAAATTTTCAACCATTAAAACCCTACTTGCACAAAAATCAAGCAAATAAAGAAAATAATCTTTCAAAATTTGATATGACACCACCTTGATCTAAATTTGAATGTTATTTTTGTTGTGATAATTTCATCTTCAAAATTATAAACAATTTTTTATCACTTGCTTCATGTGCATAGGTTTCCTTTAGATGTTTGTGAGTGTTAAACAGGTAAATGTATCAAGTTTTATGTTAAATTCATGAGAATTTTAACTTAAAAAACAAAATATTGTACAATAGCAATAAAATGTACAGATGATCCATTAACACAATGTTTTGATGAAGGATTTCACCCCTCCTGGGCTACATATCCTTGGTCCAACTTCCATGGCTTGGGCCTCTGTATTAGCTAAAAATGGAAAAAATCGTTGTTTACAATCCTCTACTGCTCTTGAAACATGCTTCAATTGTTTATAATGTCCAAATCATTTATAATAGATTCTTCTTGAGCCAAATTTGGTCAAATTTTGCAAATGTTATGGCCTAAAAAGTTTGGCCTAGGAAATCTCTAGTAAATCTAGAGAAAACCCCAGTGAGGGCCGCTAATTTTGGAGTTGGCGCCGAATTTGGGTGATCCGCCGTTTTAACTGTCGAATTAAACTCATGTTTAATTAAATTAGGTGGATTTTGATTATCAAATTAGCATTAAACATGCATTTATCATAATCCGAATTAACAATATGGATTAGAGTGAATAACCAAAGGTTATGGATTAATTAACCACACTTTAACTTCAATCTCACACATTAAAATTTAAGAACTCCACTCCTAGTCTTCCAATTTGGTCCTATGGTGAGGGGGTTGATCCCCTCCTTACCCCCACTGGTCAAACCATTCGAATATAAATATATACCACCGGCATATGTTAATGAGAACCTTGGCTTGGACTATTGGTATGTTGCAGCGCTTACTTGGGGGGGGGTCGTGGGTTGGAGCCCCGACCTTCGCCCTTCCGTCAGTATTAAATTTTGTGCCCAAATACATATAATTTAAAACCTTGGAATTAATAAAAATTTCGCCCAAATACATATATCTGACCATGACATATAGTTTTCCACCAACATATAATATATATGATTCCGAAATTTGTAACTTAATAAAAAATTCAACCTTTGAAATTGAAATTCGGAAATTGATATCCAACCTTTGTGTTACACCATTTTTTGGTCATCTAACCTATTATAATTAGATGGACCCAAGTACACCATGTAAGACCAATTTTACCCTAAGTAAAATTTCCTTCACTATGTTAAATAACTTAATAAACCACATTTATTAGGTTGTTTATGGTCTAAACAGGAAACCCCAAAAGGAAATATTAAACAAACCTATATTTGTTTGAATTTCCTCATGGAATAATTAATTAAACCATAATTTAATTATTATTCCCAGTCATGTTTAACCCAAAAACAAAGAAATTAATTAGATAAACCTTTATTTATCTTATTATTTTCTAGGAATAATTATTTAAATCTTATTTAGATAATATTCCTTGTTAAATATGACAAAATCACCCACAAATAATTAAATAAATCATTATTTATTTAATTATCCTTCAACCACTTCCTTAAAAAGATAAATAAATCATTTATTTATTTATTATTAACAAATAAAGGGATTTGACCCAAGTCAAATACTTTTTCCCTCCAACAAATATAATAAAATATTCCATAAAAGGTGGATCTAGATTTGGTCAACATTATTTTAATCATGCACCAAGATCTAGAATGACCCAATATTTTGTTATAAATAGGAGGGTTTTTCCTACCATTCTTCACCTTTTGTTGCCTATTAGATCACTCTGGATCTATACACTTGGTCACATTTTTTCATCATTTGCTGTGTGAGCTCCCATTGAGCTCCTTTCTTTGCATTGGGTTTTCTACACCAACAAGAGAGAGAAATCTTAGATCTGAAGTGCTGAGGACTTCCAAGAACCCATCCCACTGAGGAGAATTGGATACGCCTTCTTGTTTTCCTCCCAAGTGCCCAATTAATATAAAAATTCTTTCAAAAATTGTTCTTGTCTTGTCTATTGGTATATGGAGCAAACCCTTGTTTTTACTGCTTAATGTCTTTTCATGCATAGATCTGGTTGTTTGCAGCTCTTTTCTTGTTCTACTAACCGCAGATCTGAAGATATTAGCAGCCACTTTTGTTGTTAGGGCTATTAGTTATGCGTAGCTAAAGTGGTCCTTTTTCGTACACTTCGACAAAGGATTCATACTAACAAATGGCGACTCCACACGGGTTTTAAATTACGACCGTTGTCATTTTTCATATTCCTGCATATCCAGCTACTTCAGACCCTAGGGTTTCTTTTCAGCTGTTTATTTTTTCTATTTTTATGTTGTTTTTCTCACATAAAACCCTAAAACATTAAAATTTCTAACTTCCGTGTGTTTCTGGCCCTATTGCGCAGGTAAGCGACATTAGCCGCAACTGAGACGGCAACTTTTCCGAAAATCTGCCGCCGAGACAACCGGAACGGGAGGTCACACTTTTTGGGCCAAAACCTGTGACCTAGACCTCCAGGTCGCACTTTCTAGCCTCTTTTCTGCGACTTGCACTGAAAACAAGTCAGAAACTGCGACCTGCCCTTTTTTCAGCTATTTTTCTGCAATTTTTCTGGGTTCTGCTGAAGCTTCTGTCAGGGTTTTCCAGCCTCTGTTTCAGCCCGTTTTGACCTGGTTCTGCTATGTTTTAGCTCATCTAAGTGGGAACCTAGCCCCCTAGGGCTTCAGTACCCTCCACTTTTTGTGGAAGAGTTTTTAGCTGTTTCAGCCTCTGTTTTTCTGAGTTTCAGCCTCTCCTTTTCCAGATCTGATACCTCCTTTTCAGGTCCCTTTAAATTAGCCTCTTTTCCTTTCAAATCACCTCAGTTGTTTTGTTTGGACCTTTCTTTAGGACCTCCTCCGTGTCCTTTCCGCTTTTTGCTGATTTCCTCCTTTTTTCCAGCCACCTTGCCTCTGTCTCTTGGTTGTGATCTGCACCTCTTTTCAGCATATTTATCCTTTAGATCCCTGTCCCTTTTTACCTTAGATCTATTGGCCTCTTTTCTGTGTGTTTTACCTAGATTTTTCCCCCTTTTTTCGCTTAGTTTTGAGAGACCCGCCTTCTTGGTTAGATAGATGCACAAGTAGCTGTTAATTTTATGTTATTTCAGCCTTATATACTGTTCTCTACAGGTTTATTTTCAGTTACACAGCACACTTTTTTCTTGCTCTCAAAACGGAAAGGGTTTAAAAATTAAAATTAACGCACGCCACACACTGACCCTAAGTGAAGAAGCGCCTAGTTAACACCGCCTGCCAAGAATCTAAAATCAATTATCACTGCACCTTTTCTGCCCTTGACCTCACTTGATTCTGTCCCTTTCTGCCCCTGTCGGTTTCCTTCTTCCTGTCATCTTTGTGCCCCCAAGGCGCCTTTCTCGAAGACTTCTTGGCCTTCACCCTCAGTTTTCGGTCAATCGACCTGCTCCGACCCACCGTCATCGAGCTAGTCCTCCTCCGAGTCCGCACTCCGACTCCTCTCCTGATTCATCGGGTCCTCCTTCTCCTCCTGGTTCTCCCCCTGTCACCTTCACCATGTCTGGTCCAGGGCCTAACGCTAGTAGTCCTCCAGGCACTAATGCCGGACCTACTACTAGCGGAACCGCCACAGGAACTACCTCGGCCTTACCTCTACTGCCGTACATTGCAGGCCTCAGCCTCCCCGATTTCAATCAGTTGATCAATGACCCTATTCGCCATGATGTTGGTTGGCCTACTATGCCAACCAAGCTCCCCTCCGACATCCCTAAGTTCGAAGGCCTTGCTAGAGAAGATCAAACCAATCATGTCCGATCTTTCCACATGTGGTGTTCCTCCAATTCCATTACCGATGACTCCATCCGTCTTCATTTGTTCCAATGCACGCTTACCGGCGAAGCTTCTAAATGGTATGTCGACCAAGCCACCGCTTCCCATACCACCTTTGCGACCATTGCCAAAGCCTTTTTATCTTACTTCCAGCTCCCTCTCCGATACGATACTGGTACGGAGCTCTTGACCTCCTTTAAGCAAACATCTTCGACCCGCCTTTCGACCCATGTTCAGGAATGGCAACGGAGACGCAGCTTATGTCGAGCTCCCCCATTCGAAGATCGGATCTATATGGACTGGTTCCTTCGGTCCCTCTTAGCGCCCATTGGCAAATATGTCGCCTCTCATTTCCCTCAAACCGAAGAAGCCGCCCTCCAAATAGCTTGAAATATGACCTAATCTACGCCCAGTCTGGTTATGTTTATACCGTCCTTCCTGACCTCCCCAAGCCCAGTGGCGCTAACGCCCCGGGGGCATCTCATTCTGCCGACGGTATCGTTGGAGCCCTTTCCCATCCGTATGCTCAACCTCCTACGGGCTACGGTCTCCCTCCCGGAGGGGCCAGCACCTCTAGCACTCTTCCCCCTCCCGGTAGCATGTATCCAGGATACGGCATGCCTCCTCCTTTTGCCAAACCTCCTGCTTACCTCAATGATGCCCAACCTAACCATTACCCTTATCTGCAGCCTGGTATGCCAGCTCCTCCAGCATATGCGCTTCCGCCTCCCTTGCCTCCTCAACCCCCGCAACAGCACCTACAGCCCCCTTCAAGGCAAGTATTTGCACAGCAGGGTTCGACTAATCCCCCTTCTTCTCAAGGAAGGCGAAGAGGCAATCCAAATCAATCTGCCCCTGGTACTCGTGGACCCAATCCTCAAGGTGTTGACCCTAACACTGCTAACCAGCAACAGGGCACTCAGCCCAAGCCGGACAGGCCTCTTCGTACTAACAAGCCTTGTTCGTGTTGCGGTGTTTACGGTCATTACACCCACGATTGTCCCCTCTTACCACAGATGCGGTAGATGTGGGAGTCTCAAGCCACATTGCGTGGACAACATGCCTCCCCTCATGCTCCCCCTAATGTGGCCTCTACTCAACCGGCTGTGTTTATTGATCCTTTCCCTTAGCAAGGATTCGTGGCTACCCAACCCCCTAACGGGCAGGCCTCTACTCCTCCTTCCATTTCTGGTTCATTCGATTACCAGATCCTCATGATGAACTCTAATCCATCCTCAACCGTCGACCTTCACCTTCAAACTTAGTCTCTTCAGTACCCCAAGCCTCCTGCTCAGTCTGCTCCCGAGCCTCCTTCTTCCGGTTCTACAGAGCCTCTTTTGACACCCACTGGCCCCTTACATATCCCTCAACCCAAAGTTGAGGTTCATACCAAGATTCATAAGGGCTCGAAACGCTGCTTCCGGTCGAGCTGCCCATTCGTATAGCATAGTAGATGATTTGGCATAATCTCCTGCTGCCATTTCCACACTGGAACTCCTCCAGTCGTGCCCTTCCCAAAAGAAGGCTCTACTATCTGCCGTGGGCACTGTAGATCCTACTGATGACCAAATGATTTTTTTCGACACCACTCAATCAGACCATCCTCCCCTTCCTCCTTCCGTCGCCTTCCAAATCCCAGTCAAAATCCGGAACACCATCGTTTCCCGGTGTATAATTGACGAGGGGGCATCCACCTGCGTGATGTCCGCTTTGGTTTGGAAGCAACTCGGATCCCTTGAGCTGGCCCCTTCCACAATCACCCTTCGAGCATGGGACGGTCATGCCTCCCAGCCCATTGGCTTGTTTCGTAATTTCCCTATCACCCTCGCCGGTAAGACTGTTTGCGTTGACGTCGAAGTCATAGACGCCCCGCTAGACTACAACATTCTATTGGGGCGAAGCTACACCTATGCTATGTCTGTTGTCCCTTCCGCAGTTTTCCGCAAGATGTCTTTCCCCCATAATGGAAAGATAGTCACCATTGACCAGTTGACATATCATGAGCCAACCTCTCAGACCTCACCTGAAACAACCATCTCTTCTGTAGCCAACAAGCAAACTGTCGATTCCTTGACCAGTGTCTCCCCTGGCATTTACAAGGATTCCTCCCTACTTGGAGCTTTTCCTTGTCTCCCCCCTCCTCCTATCACTGATCCCAGCTTATCGAATGTTTGCATGATGAAATCATCTCAGGCTGCCCTTAAGCGGCCTACTTCGGCTAGTCAGCAACCTCCCCCTCGCCCTCCGCAACCCGCTCCTAGCCATTCATCTCAGCCAGCCGGACCTCCTTCTTCTGGCCCTCCCCCTACAGCTGGTATCCCTGAACCCCTTTATCCTCCTGGATCGGTTCCCCCAAGCCTTAACCATCTCGGAGCCGTCCCTCTTGGTCATTACCCTGCTGGGTAGATACCTTTCCTGGCTCCCCCTCCCGGAGTATATTCTGTCCCTGTCATGACCACCCTTTCTCTCCCTAACCTGACCTTGGGCATACTGGTCTGGTACCTTGACCCTCCAGCCGCCACCCCTCCTGGTCACCCCAAACCCTACATGGCTTTAACACCAGTCCAACCGGTCCCCCTCGCTTCCTTCATTGCCACTGTGCCCCCAACACCTCCACAGGATCCCTCTCCTGTCGTGACAGCTCCCGGGAAGAAAGGCAAAGCCCGTAAGGGGGCACCCAAAGACAATACCACCACAACTGACCCGGCCCCTCCTCCACCCACCAAGCCCTGTGCCTTGTGTGATGTCACCGGTCATGCCACCCATGCTTGTTTCGAGTTGCCCCGTATCCAGCCCATGGTTAAAGTCGCGTTCCCCGAGTCTACGGTCCCTGAAGCCTTCGTTCCTTCTTCGTCCGTAACCAAGAACCCCAAGACTCTCCGCACCAAAAAACCCTATGCGTTTTGCGGTGTTCATGGCCATTACTCCCACCATTTTCCTCACCTGACGCACTACCACGCCTCTCTAGAGGTCATCTGCGAGTATGAGGTTGAACAAAATCAATCCGCCTCTCCCATCCTCGCGCAGTATGCTTCGGGCCAGCCGGAGGATCCCCCCGCTCCCATCGTCATTCCCTCCCTGATGTTCAGATGACAGAGTCTACCACGACCATTCTTTACCTATCCTCCTCTGCGAGACACCTAGAGCCCAGTCCCCCTATGTCCTCCCCTGTCGTTTCGCCGGACCACCTCTTTTCTCCCCATACACGAGATCACTCCACCCGTATCTCTGTTGACCTCCGCAGCCCGAGTTCTCGCCACACTTCCGATAGCCCTCATATACTTCCCTCTCGTTCATATATGAGTCATCGTCATCCTGCTCCTTGCACTCCCTCTCGCAGTTGCCGCTCGATGCCTTCTCTACACTTATGCTACTGTCATTGTCTCTCTTCCCCTCATTTGTTGTCTTGTAACACCATTCCGCAGGACCCCTAGTCCACTCCTTTTATCGGTTACGCCGATGGTGCAAGTCGTTACTCCTGGAATCTAGCCGCGGCAGGTTGGGCCATTTTCACCCCCTTGCATGCCCTTGTCCTCTCCGATGGGGTATGCATTGGTTCTGCCACCAACAATCAGGCCGAATATGATGCAGTGCGTGGTCTCTTAGCTGATGCCTTCTTTCATCGCATCCTCCATCTACACGTTCGTTTGGATTCCCTACTTCTTGTAATGCAACTAAATGGTGTTTATCGTGTGCATAACCCTGTGCTGTTTAGACGCTATTTACGAGTGAAAATCTTGATACGTGCATTTGAAACCATAACTTTCAACCATGTACCTCGAGAACAGAATCACTATGTATATAGTATTGCAAACCATGTTCTAGATTGGCATTTATCACACACATTTCATACAAGACAATAACATTCATAACCATCAAAAAACGATGCATATCCATAATATGTGTCGCAAAACATGTGTTTAGAGTCCATCTACTCTGATACATATGACATGCCCATAGCATGTTACAAAAAACTCAAAACTGGGGGCACCACCTGCCCCTACATACACACTAGGGGGCACCACATGCCCCACACCTAATCACTATCTGGCGGATCTCGAGCCAATGGCTCTGCCCCTGCAGCCTGTAGATCATGTATCCCCTGACCGGCCATCGCCATGCGCCGCATGACCCCTCGCCATTCCGAGGGTAGACCAATACATGGCTCTATGTACTGGTCGTCTAAGTCCTGCCACCCGCGCTCTGATACTCCGGTCAGCAACCTTTCGCATCTACGGCGGATGTCCTCCAGAAGGGCGGCCGCATCCTCATTATGCGCTGCTCTCGACCCACTCGGACCTGCAGCTCCAGATGCTGCCGGTCGTCCCATATATCCGGCCGGTTTTACCGGAGCTATATCTGCATACCAAAAGTACATGAATCAATACCCTATCTACTATTCAATAACTTTAACATGCCCAAAAAAGAGTAGTCACTTGTCACTTACCATCGGGTCCCCATACTCGACCAGGCGGAAGTGGTAGGTCTGGATCCCCACAATAACTCATCCCACTATAGGGATAGTCATCTATGTATAACGGCATCTGATCCCAATGGGCAAAGAACTCAGGTCGAAACACTCGCCCGACCGCCCCTCCTCCTCCTCTGCACAGTAGCCACCCCCACCGGCGCATCCTGGGCTCTCTCGGGCCCCCATCTGGAAGTTGTATACGAGGCCGCAAGGTCGGGATCTTCTCAAAGAAGAAGGTGCACAATAAAGTCCCATACGAGCAATCGTGGTTCACTTGCCGCTTGCAGAGCGACAACTGTCGTTTTAGCGACACCAGCATCATTTGGGCCCACCCATAGTAGGTCCCACTCAACACACTTTCCACAATCATCATCTGCCCCCCAGTGATGTGATGGAATGCCTGGCTGCCCAGGATACGCAGCACAGCTGCGGCCACTGCACGGGTCTCTAGTCTCTCTAGATCCCCGATCGGTATCCGAGTCCCCTTGACTTGGAGACCCGGTCGACAATGTCATTCCACAAACTCCATGATATGCCGCCCCCGCGGTAATACTGGCTGCGTGTTCCCCACCATCCCCAGTGGCGGGAGACCTGTTAGAAAGTACACATCCTGGACTGTCAGTTCGATCCTGTGCCCCTGCACTTCAAAGACCTCATGCTCTGGATCCCAATAACTGATAATCCGGGCCAACAAGGGCTCTCCTGCTCTCATCAAAGGGTTCTCCAAAAACTTTAGAACCCCACACCTAGCCAACACACGACGGACACCTTGATCCGCCTGGATCTCTGCCCGTAATGTACCCAGGTCTCTCTCTCTCTAGTTCACCCGTAAATCTGCCATACCTGCACAAAAAAATCCTCTTTGTCAGCATACAGATTGGAAATACCATAACCAAACACAAAAACCCAACTCTCAGCCATAAAACAGCACCAAAATCCCCTCATCTCCCAGGTCGCAGTTTTCTGCCCATTTCTGGACCAGGTCGCAGTTTTTTCCCTGATACCTGCGTCCCAGGTCGCACTTTTTGCCCCAAAAAGTGCGACCTGGCCGTAGAGATGAAGGAGGGTCTGTTCCTGGGATTTTGGGCCCTAAACTGAACTTTCAATCCATCAAAATGAAAGAGTAGGGTTAGGCCTCTTACCTGTAACTGACGGATCTCGATTCCAACGGTCGGTTTGTCTGCTACGCTCGCCGCAAGATTTAGGGCCTTCTCTCCTCTCTACATTCACCACAGCAACAATAGAAAATGAGTGAATTTGGAGGGAAAACTGCCTTATTAAAAGAGAACCCCTGTTTCTTCTTTCGACTGTTGTGACCACACCGGAGCCCCGTTTGACAAATCGTCTGCACCGTTGGAAAGCTCTCACCGAGCCCTCAAATGGGTATCTATTAGTTTTTTATGATTTGATACTTCACCAGGACACATTTTGTCCAAGAAGGGTCACTTCACCTCTCATTAAAATCGAATTTCCTCATTTACGACACTTGTATTTGGGGCACCACTTTGCCTCCTTACTTGTCTTTGTTCGTGTCGATTTTCGTCATGAGTTCCCACCTTATACTCATGTTTTCATGGTCCCCCATTGGGCCTTTACTGTGTGGCAGCACCATCGAGTTGCCCTTGTTTAGAGCATCCAAGTTGAGTCATCATCGCATTCATGGAGTCTATCCCGCGTCCCTTTGTACCCCGCTATAGCCCTCCATCCTTCATTGCTTGGTCTCTCTCTTGTGTCGCATATTATAACCTTCAGTCCCACTATCCCCTATCCCTTATGATATTGTGTCAGTCGCTACCATGTCATTCATGCCCTTTATGCTCTAACAAGGGAAGTCATCCATTCGCTACTCAGTCCTTTCCATTTCACTATCATCATTCATGTCAGTCTGTCCGTCGCTCTACTATTTTCTCTCGTGTCTTAGTTAAGGATATCTCATTGCCTCACCTATGGCGGACCTCCTTCTGTCGACATCAGCTCATTCATTCCAGAAGCCAAGTCTAGAGGGCGGTGTACCTTGGTTCCAGCTTTCACTCGTGTTTGGTACCTGGGATCAGGCAGAGGGATCTCTCATTTCCCTTTGACTTGATTGTTTCTCCACTCCAGCTCCTTTCAGCATGACCGGGATCCGTATACTTGATGGTTCAGTGATACAGCAGCAGCTCTTGATGATTCCCGGGTGTGTGTGAGATGCCTCAACCCTCATGAGGGGGTGGCCCTACAGGTAGCCCCCCACATGCCCAGATGACCTCTTCCTTGCAGCCTTCGATGCAGCTCCAGATATTTGATGATGTTGGCCTTAGCCACTTGCAACGCCTCTTTGATTTGCATGTATCAGTCAGATTTTGTGAGCCCTTCCTCATTTACAGGGGGAATTTGGGTTGTATTTATCTCATGTACTCAGATATTATTGTACCAGTCCTGGCTGTTATCCCAGGCACAGCATGTATGTGGGATTCCTCATTGTATTTTTATCTGGCTCCTAATTATGCCAGCTGTACTTTATGGTTCGGTCCCTTGTTTACTGGACACACTATTATTTTGTACTTTGTCTCGGCGGGCATAGGTATGCCTCCCCCGCCGCCTTCAGCACAGGTACCCTCTCATAAAAAGAGACTTGTTGCACCTGTGAGTCTCGTCTCCTCATGGTCTAGTCCTTCAGCACACTATCTACCTCGCCTTTCTCTCTCTGACTTCCCTTTTGTTGTCTAGTGATTGAGTTCTTACAACGTACTTCGGTCATACGATTTTATCCTGACACTCGCACGCTGGGGGGCAATCTGTTACACCATTTTTTGGTCATCTAACCTATTATCATTAGATGGACCCAAGTACACCATGTAAGACCAATTTTACCCTAAGTAAAATTGCCTTCACTGTGTTAAATAACTTAATAAACCACATTTATTAGGTTGTTTATGGTCCAAATAGGAAACCCCAAAAGGAAATATTAAACAAACCTATATTTGTTTGATTTTCCTCATGGAATAATTAATTAAACCATAATTTAATTATTATTCCCAGTCATGTTTAACCCAAAAAATATATTAATGAGATAAACCCTTATTTATCTTATTATTTTCTAGGAATAATTATTTAAATCTTATTTAGATAATATTCCTTGTTAAATATGACCAAATCACCCACAAATAATTAAATAAATCATTATTTATTTGATTATCTTCTAACCGCTTCCTTAAAAAGATAAATAAATCATTTATTTATTTATTTTTGACAAATTAAGGGATTTGACCCAAGTCAATACCTTTTCCCTCCAACAAATATAATAAAATATTCCATAAAAGGTGGATCTAGATTTGGTTAACATTATTTTAATCATGCACCAAGATCTAGAATGACCCAATATTTTGTTATAAATAGGAGGGTTCTTCCCATCATTCCTCACCTTTTGTTGCCTATTAGATCACTCTGGATCTATACACTTGGTCCCATTTTTCCATCATTTGTTGTGTGAGCTCCCATTGAGCTCCTTTCTTTGCATTGGGTTTTCTACACCAACAAGAGCGATAAATCTCAGATCTAAAGTGCTGAGGACTTCCAAGAACCCATCCCACTGAGGAGAATTGGATACGCCTTCTTGTTTTCCTCCCAGGTGCCCAATTAATATAAAAATTCTTTCAAAAATTGTTCTTGTCTTGTCTATTGGTATATGGAGCAAACCCTTGTTTTTACTGCTTAATGTCTTTTCATGCATAGATCTGGTTTTTTGCAGCTCTTTTCTTGTTTAACTGACCGCAGATCTGAAGATATTGGCAGCCACTTTTGTTGTTAGGGCTATTAGTTATGCGTAGCTAAAGTGGTCCTTTTTCGTACACTTCGACAAAGGATTCATACTAACACTTTGAAACCATAATTTGGACTTAGAGGGGGAGGCACGTAGTAGCCTTCGGGCTTGACACGTGTCCTCTTCCCATTGCCTCCTCCCAAATCCAATCAAAACACAAAAAATCACCCACTTCAACAACCATCCAAAAATTGACACTTGGCATAGTGTCATAGGGAGATTTGAAGGAATATTCCAAGAATATCCATTTTTTTACTAGGCTTCCATGTCACATTCTATCCTTTTCTAATAAATTTTTAGTTGTTTATGAAAACAAACAGCAGACCCTATATTCCTCATTCGGAGTCAGTTTTCGATGAAACAAATTGGGTGGGATTCTTGGTGATGAGCTCTTCGTTGTCGTTCAGTTTCCAATTGATTCTGAGAACTTACATTTTTAAGCTTTAACATTGAACACCTGATCAATATCACATCTCATGTAGGTGTTATAGAATCTAGAAAAACTTAGTTGTTGTCTAACCCTAATAAATTTGAATTTTCTAGTAGTAATTATTCTATCTGGGGTACATGATTAGTTTAGGAGAACTCAAGATAGACCTAAAAAGATGAAGGTATCCTAAAGTGGTCAGTTCATACTAATGTCATTGAAGGTAGGAGCTATTTTGGGGAAGCATAACACCTACAAAATTTCATAGCATCTTTCCCATTGTAGTTGTACCACTTTATTCCATAACAACCAATGCTAAAACATTTTATTGGGGAAAGAATAAAAAAAATATGTGTTGAGTTAAAAAAAAATATTAGTCAAACACTAATTATTACATTTCTTAGCTTGCAAAATCATTTTCAAATGGAGATGGAGTAAAGTGGATATGTCATGTTGTTGGGCATGGCCCAACTTGGTCCAATTTTGGATAAAAGACTCTGCAACTCAAGAAGCACAGTGCATGGTCTAGTGAATAGAAATAAACCACGCAAATTTTTAAGAATATTTAAGGAGTTTTAGGGGCTTTGAGGTGGGTCAAAGCCCCTGTTTTTGTAAAGGCATCAGGTTTATTTTTCTATTTTTGAGTCCACCCATGGTATGTAGACCATGGTATTGTAATATGTAAAGGATATATAAAGCGAAGTCATGTTGAGTAAAAGATATAGATCCATCATTGTATGAGTGAAAAATGTGAATTATTTGTGTTTTAATTTATTTTGGGTCTTAGCAAAAGGCTCTGCAACTGTGTGCATGGAGGCCTTGGTATGCATCTATGTGTGCATACCACCCGCAACTATGTGTACAGGTTGAAGAAACACTGTATTGAAAAGACACATTATCAATAAAGAGAAGGAAGATTATGAAGTATTTATGTGTATTTGTGCATTATGTTTATTATCGATATTTGAAGTTATTTTATGTATTGTGAAGTAGTGTATGGTTGTTTAGGCATAGAGAAATATTCTTTTATAATATTTAAATGTGTTGAATTGGGTTGATTAGTGCATAATACTGATAAATGAATAGTAAGAGGTAGTAGTAATTGATGACTAGGGAATAAACTGTAAAAGTAGGTAATTTCATCTATGTAGTTTAGGAAAGAATAAGGAAGAAGTATAACAGTAAATTCATATCCTAATATCCCTCTAGATGCAGAAACCTAGTTCAAGAATCCCCCAATATTTCCTCGGGTAGTAATGTGATCTGCACTACAGGTCATTGTTTAAAAGTGCCGGTAATAGAGGGTTTTGTTGGTAGCACAGCTACTCCAAACCTCGGTCTTGACCCTTTCAAGCCAATAAATTTTTTTGTTGCCAAGATTGGGATTTGATTGAGGGATATGTGGATGTGACATCTGACAAGAAAGGAAATACAACATTGGGTAGATCTAAAAGAATGGGGGTTCTAATTTCAAGAAAATAGAAATTCATGACTGTCAACTGAAGCTTGGTTGCAGAGATATATTTTTACATACCAACACAAGATATTCTTCTGCTTGTTCGCTAAGGAGCTGCATGAATGGTTGTCAATGTTGATTGAGAAGAGGACCTATTTTAAGACGAAGAACCTACGGTGTGGAACCCCAAATTGTTGTAGTGTATCAAGGAGACTGATAACAAGATCTCAAGATATGTTTATTTCTGGATCGATAGTATTTTGGGAGGATTTATAACTGAGTTCGCCATAGACACATATGTATCATATAGTGAAGTTGAGTGAATATTTTTCAAGGGTCTACGAGGTAATTACTTTAATTTTTTAAAGTTGTGGATTAAGATGCTTGTATGTGAAAAGGGTGTACTACGCATGCAATCATATTGATGTTTTGAAGAAGCAAGTCTGAGTCTATGCAAAGTGGTAAAAGATCTAGGTTCGGTTGTGAAAACTTCATTGAGACTAATTAAAAATTTTTGTTGAGTAGATTTAAAAGCGAAGAAGGATAAAGTAACCCCACAACCCCTAGAGGTCCATCATAGTTATAATTTGGAGACCATCATGGCACATCTGGGATCCCCCATCTGGCTACTCCCCTCACTCCACATCCCCATCCCCACTTTTCCTCCACCTCCACCTCCACCTCCCCTAAGAGACATGGATAATGAGGTTAGAATGCCTATTTTCATAGGTCTGGGATCAGAGGATCCTGAACAATTTTGGATTTTCACTGAAGTATTATGGAAAGTGCGACCAGTCACATATTATGACATAAAGAAGGCACAAATTTTCATAGAATTACAGGAAAGGGTGTTGGCATGGTATATGAATTACTCTGTGATGCATTAGGCTACCATGTTGGATGAGAAAAATACAACATTGAATGTCGAATTTAAGAAGCCAAAATTGTAGTTGCATTGTATTACATAGATAAAAGAGATAAAAAAAGTAGTAGATAAATCTCCTTGGAAAATATATCAAAGGTTCAAGATGTTACTAGGATAAGTGAACTTCCAAATTCCTGACAAGCAACATAAGGAGTGGTTTATAACTGTGATAGTGCCACATACCAGGATACCTTTGACACTACAGAAGATAGAAACACAAGATGAAGCTCTAGAAATTGCTATGAAATTATAAGCTTCACCAGTCGCAGATACCCAAGTAGGGGTACAATAGATTCAAAGCCAATTAGCAACAATACATTTCGATCTGAAAGATCTGAAGAAGGGTAAAGAATTTTGATCATAAATTCACTTAGAGGTATGGTGTATCAATTTTAAGACAGAAGGCCATTATACAGATTAGTTCTTTATGTATAGAGATTATGTCAATAGAGGCACACCTAATCTGTTGAACCCAGGATCAAGTTTATGGTGTGACATATGTAAAATTTCAAGTTGACATTGCACGGAAGAATGCTATTTATTGCGGAAGTATGTGCAGACCTCGAAGCAGTTGTTTTGTAAATTTTGTAGCTCTCTAGGGCACAAGGATAGGAATGGTCACATTTATGATTTAATGATAGATCCAACTGCGAGTGCATACATATTATAAGTTGAAGGGTGCACGCATAAACATCATGGTCCACCAGTAGGGTGTGGAGGATTCCAAGGCCAAGGACATGGGCGAGGGGGAGGTGCTTGTTAAGGGAGTTGTCAAATTATATGTTACAACTGCAGCGAAGCATGACACTTTGTGAGGGATTATCAGAATCCCACAATCCTCTCTTATAGGTATTGTATAGATTTTGATCATGTAATAGAAGATTGTCCTGTAATGATAAAAAAAATGTAGGAGAAAACAAATTAGCAGCCTATGCAAAACTTACAGATGATGACCACATAATCATGCAAAGAAGAGCGTAGCTTTAACACAGTAACCCAAAGTGGCACAACTATGGGGGAAGGTAACGCAACAGGAAAAAATTACTATGGAGGACACTTGGGTTAGAAAGGATGTACATAAGAATATTGGGTTCAATATGCAAAGAGAAAATGAGACATTTTTGGAGATGAAGAAGAGTTTCATGGACCCTAGAGCTTCGACATCTAGGATGCAGCCATAGACTGAACAAAATTTGGTACCTCAGAAGAACAACACCCAAATTATTACTGCGATGAAGGAGTTCAATCCAGCTATATTGAAATAATTTTTGCAAAACTACATGAAGTTATGACCAGAAGGTTGTTGAAAGTCTCCAAGCACAGATAGACACTTGTACAAGAAGGGAAGAGTTACACAATAAATAAATTGAATTGACATAAGAAGAGGACATGCAAAGAAAGGAGATTAACTACGTCGATTCGGGACTACGACATGGATCAGGTAATATTTGATTTGAGATCTGATGCCAATGTATTTCCTAAAAAAACATGGGATCACATGGGAAAAACACAATTGCATTGGTCATTGATCAAGTTGAGAATGGATAATCAACAAAATATTATTCCTATCGAAAGTTTGCTTGGTATAGTAGTAGACATTAAAAGAGTGCACATTATGGCTGATTTTGAAGTAATTGAGATTATAGAGGACAACAATCCATACCTGACACTGCTTGGATTGGATTGGCCTTTTTATACTGATTCAATAATCAATTTGAAGAAGATAAATATCATGTTTGAACAATGTGATTTGAAGGTCATTTTTCCCCTAGACCCATCAGAAGGAGTGTGTTATATAAAGCTTGTTCGCAATGAATATTGTGATGCAGACATTGATAATATATTTAATATCACATATAAGGAGGAATATTGGATCAATCCCACTACCGATGGAAGAATACGCTGGGAAAAGGACAACTCATGAGAATTGGCAGAAGAGGCCACATGAAGTTTCTACAAGGTGATGTAACGAAATTACAAGATCACTTCACTACATCACTATAGGGGTATGCAATTTTACTTACTGTGATGGGATAGGAGATGTCAATCTATTTCTTGATGAATTTGAAAGAGAAGTATCTGAAGAAAAAAGGTTCCAATATTTGGACGTAGCGCTGAGATCTACACCTGCTAAATGGTGGGGTACCCATAAGGAAAATATTGGAAGTTGGAGAGAATATCGCACATTGATGAAAATCCATTTTAGTCACATGAATACTAGAATCAAAGTGAAATATGATGGAAAGGATGACCCTCGATGGAATATTTTCCGTGAGAATACGATGTGGGGTGAATATCCAGAACCAAAATGGGTACATAAATTATTTCACACCTTAGATATAATACTAAAGAACTAGTACCTTGAAACCAAACTACGACATGGAACAATGATTTGGGAAGATCTGGCTGGCGGATTCTTAATGAAATTTTATTTTTGAAAATGACTGTCAGTACATCGACAAATCTCTTCAAGTAGTCGGAGCAAGGATTTTCAAGAGTACAACTTCCCTAACCTAGACACAGCCTCAGTGGGCCATGAAATTGGAAACCACAGTAGAATGATATAATGTGACAATAGAAGAGGATGATGAAGATCTGCACAATATTAATATTCTAGAGTTAGAAGGACAACACAAGGTTGTTGGGCCAGAACCTGAGATAGTTGACATATCGCAACCTATGAAGATGCAGAAGGTGAATATAGGGTCAAAATATGAGTCCAAATTCCCAATGATTGGGGATTATTGGGATGCAGATCCAGTCGACAAGGTTGCAGAGTTGTTGCATCAATATCAAGAGCTCTTTCCCATGAAGTTCTCTGAGCTAAAGGGAATAGTAGGATACCTTGGAGTTATGAGGATCAATTTTAAACCAGATGTGAAGCCAGTAAAACAATGACCATATAGATTCAACCCAAAATACAAATAAAAATTTAAGGAAGAATTGGAAAAGATGATCGAGGCCAGAATATTTGAAACTATGGAGGAATATGAATGGGTAGTTCCTATGGTTTTTTAGGAGAAGAAGAAAAAAGGAGAAATCATAATTTTCGTTGATTTGAGGAAGATAAATGATGCTTGTGTGCATGACTTATTCCCTACACATTTTATAAATGAAGTATTGGATAATTTTGGAGGGAAGGAGGCCTACTCTTTTACAGATGGGTTTTTAGGTTACCATTAGATTAGAATTGTACTAGAAGACAGGAGTAAGACAACTTTTTCCACTGAATGGGGATATTTTCAGTACACAGTCATGTCTTTTGGATTAAAAAATTATCCTACAATAGTATCTAGAGTAGTAGTCGCAACTTTCAAGGAGTATATACATAAGTTTTTGGAGGTTTATTTTGGTGATTGGACATTCTTTGGACTGCTGAAGAAACATGTTGTGAGCTTTAGACTGATGTTGGATACCTGCAGACAGTATCAAATATCATTGAACATGAAGAAATGCATATTTTTTGTACCTTTTGGTATACTATTGGGGCACATGGTTTGCAAACAAGGATTGATGGTAGACCCCATGAAGATTGTTGCTATTGTGAACCTAGAACCACCTAAGATAGTAAAGAAACTACACAGAACGCTGGGACATACAGGCTACTATAGGAATTTTATCAAGACATATGCACAGATAACTGCACCGATGGAAAAGCTATTGAAGAATGATGTTTCTTATTGCTAGGATGAAGAATGCCAAATAAGCCTCGACATACTAAAGGAGAATATGGTAATTGCACCGATTCTTGTTTTCCCAGACTAGAATAAGGAGTTTCACATACATGTTGATGCATCTTGCATAACATTGAGTTTAGTATTGGTAAAAAAAGGAAATGGATACCTTGATCACCCCATATCTTTTGCAAGCAGGAAATTTTCCAAGGCAGAGAAGAATTATTCGATGACCGAAAGAGAGGGATTGGCCATGGGTTATGCATTAAATAAGTTTAGACGTTACTTGTTAGGATCGCACTTCAAGATGTTCACATATCACTCCAAGTTGAAGTATTTGGTGAACAAGCATGTTCTAGGAGGAAATATTTGTAGATGGTTGTTGTTGTTTCAGGAGTATTATTTTGAAGTTATAGTTAATCTAGGAAGATTGAACATTGGGCCTGATCATCTGTCTAGGATAGAGACAGGTGAAAAACCCATGAATGTTGAAGAGAATCGGCCTGATGTGTATCTATTCACAATAATGTTTGAAGATTATCACTTTGTAGACATTATTGAGTTTTTGGCTATAGGGATGGCCCCTGCGGAGTATACTACATAGTATAAAAATGAGTTGGTAGTCAAGGAAGTTGATTTTTCTTTGATTGCAGGACATTTGTATAAAATGGGACCAGATGAAATATTTTTTTTGACATGTCTTTGAGCATGAAAGATAGATAATTTTATAAGAAGCTCATGGTGGAGTTGCAGGAGGAAATTAAGCAGGAAAATAAACTACATAGAATATTTTGAGAGTTGGATTATGGTGGCCTACATTGCGCAAGGATGCAAAAGAATATTATAGATCATGCAATGCTTGTAAAAGAAAAGAAAGACCATATATGAGAGATGAAATGCCCTTAAACCCACAAGTGACCTTGCAGGAATTTGATAAGTTGGAAATAGAATTTGTTGGACCAATTAATCCTTTAGCGGAGGTAAGTTCACAAAGTTCCCAAGAAAGTTCAAGACACATTGGTTGGAGACATACATTATCAAGGCTATATCGGATGATGACACAACTCAACTCACAAAGTTAAATGGTGAATTGGTTCCTTAACGAGTGAATGGTAGTAGGTTGAAGATATACGGGGATGATTATGTACTTGGAAATTCTCACTAACTATATGGATGGGTAACAGTCTTAGTGCCACATGCAGTTGAAAGTGGGTACAGGATTATAAACTACTCTGCCAAAGAAGGACTTCGCCGAAGATGGATTACTATGCGAAACCCAGAAGAATATCAAAGCCCCAAGTAACTACGATGAGAGAGGAAGGACTATGAAATAGAGGAATTTTAGTCGAAGTTCACCAGAAATATGATCGTTGGAAGTGAAACAATTGATTTTAGAGGAAATTTTCTGTTAAAAGGAGTGGGGAAAATGCATTTGTTGAGCATAGCTGGGAAAATTTTCGGCCAAATCTGCATTTATGAGATGAATCTAAAGACAATCATGGAGTCCGATAGTCAAATTGGCTATAAATATTGCATCCCGCTCTGCATTTTGACACTTTTCTCACTGAGAATTAGAATTTTGATTTTGCGCCTAAGTGCGAGCCGAGATTTGAGTTGCATGTTCGATAAGAGTTTTGAGGATATTTCTAAGGAATTTATCAAGCGAGGATTAACTCAAATCATGACTGCTACACTGCCACCGAGTGTGAGAGGGTTGAGATCACCTACGAAGCAAGCGACTGCAGGAGAAGCCACGCAGCTGAAGCAAAATAAGGTTACGAAACCAGCGGCGTTTCCTGGTGTTAGGAAATTCCAAGGAATAAACTTACAAGGAGCATAGGACTAAGCAGTGGTTGAATAACATGAAGAAAAATATGGAGGTACAAGACAATGAAAAATAGATTGTATCCATATAGATTGCAGTAGACCTTCTGGAAGATATTCAAGCAGAAGAAGTAGAGCTTATTTCTAGGCTACTGCCCTATGTACCACCCTGGAAGGTAGGTGAAAAGTCCATGAAGGACCATGATACTACGAATTTCTCTATCTTTACATCGTTGCTTCCTGATGATGTTTCATTTGAAGGAGAGCTATTAGTGAGAGTACCACACCTCCGAATGGAAGACTGGGATTTCAACGATAGAAGCAAGTATCCCCAGTTTGAGCCTAATGGATACATGCACCCCATCCATTACCTAGCAAGCGGAGCTACCAGGTTCGAGCATACATGTGGCATACAGGGATACAACAATCAAGGCTACTCAATATGTTGTATGTTCTACATTTTTGGCACAACAATATCAACATGATTTGTGTGTGAAAACTTTTGGTGTTAGTACATAACAGAGGCCTTTAGTTGGGTGAGAGGACCCCTATTGATGATATATTTATTTGTATAATTACAGTGTTTCCCTGTCAAGGATAGAACCTTGTAGCAGATTTTGTAGGTAAGATCCAAGACAAGGCAGTCGTCGAGGCTATGTAGGAAAACTACAGCATTGTAAAGAAGACATGGGGCTACAACATCGACTCCATTAATTACCTAGTTGTGCACTTCGCTGCACACATTTTCGCTATAAAATCATGAGAAAGTGTCATGTGAATGAATTCCTAGAACTTATCGTAGATTTGCTTGCACAGTGTAGTAAAGGGGTGCAGTATAACTGGGCAGGATATCTGTGCAAGGATTTTCTTGATGACTGTCATGAGGCACAGGTGGAAGGGAGGCAATTACACTATGTGTGGTTATTGCTTCTTATATCACTCATGGCGTGGAAGGAGCTTGAGGAGTCACAATTCTCCACTGTGGATCTGGATATCTATGAATCTGCAAGGTACACCTCATTTTGGTTTACCAAGGAACCTACTCGAGAAATGTATAAAAAAAATTTTTGGGTGCTTTTGTAGATGAATATACGCATTGTGTTGAGTATTCATCCTACACGCTCACAAATGTTACTTTAAGATTATCACAGAATAGTTTATTTTAAGGCATATTTTCATTGAGAATATATCAATGCACAGAAGGGCCCTAAAGAAGTATGGTACTTGTTACCATATTTGGTCACTAGATTTGATATTGTGTAGGTCATAAGCCACTGGCCGATTGATTGGTTGACTCCACCAAATTAAGGAGAAGAGACTGAGCAGGAAGGAACCAGTGGGAAATATACTAGTGTAAATAATGACACTATGGTAGGTAAAGAAACAAAGAAAAATACCTAATCCAGAAAAGTAACTGGAAAAGACAAGGATGTAGAGAAAGACACAGGGAAAGGTAAAGACACAACGAAACAGATAGAGAAATAAATCGAGAAGGACACAGGAAAAGAAACAGGGATGGAAACATAAAAGGATGGCGAAGATGATGAAGATACAGAGCATGAACAGATCAGTTAGGATCCTATCATAGATATAGAAGATTTCATTGTGAAGAGATGGATACCGCAAAATATAGGTGCACGGAAAAAGCATAAATAAGATAAATCAAAAAGCACAAAATCGACATGCCTCACTAAAGGGGACATAGATGAGATTAGTTATAAGGTGTGTGATGTCACCGAGAAGGCATGGAGTAGGATAGAAGAACAATACAAGTTTGTAGTGATAAAGTACATCAGGGCATGAAAGAGTTGAAAGTGCTAGAATGTACATCAAGACTACAGGAACACCATGCCACTCAGTTAGTTCAAGTGAGCGTGGTTCAAGAAAATTCTGGTTCAAGCGAGTGTGGTACAAGAAAGCCACCAGATGTATCCACTGCACCAATTAGAGATGACTACTACGGTTCACGTTTTGTAGGTACCTAGAGGGGCGCTACATTTTGAGGACGTAGAGGATCATGAGTGCACCAAGCATTGGCACAACCTTATCTTGAATTATGTTGCACTTCCAATCTAAACGCTGCATGACTTCCACCAGGGGGTCACGAATGAGTTAAAGGTGCGCGAGAAGCACAACTCGAAGATCATTGAGGAAATAAAGCAGGACAACCAGAATATCTTCAAAGAAATGAATAAGGGGCTTAAATACCGAGATTAGGTGACCCAACATAGACGTAAGTTGGTAGAAATTATCAACAAGACTTGTAGCAAGCTTCCAGGCCTAAAATTCCAAGCCAAGGAAGCACGAACATAAAATATTGCAAATATTTCCCTTGTAGTCGGGGAGTCCAAAAATTAAATGGACAAGGTTAAATTTGAGCTTCAGATGCATATTACTAACCTACATATGAGTTTTTATCCAACCACTCTGCAAGAGGTGCGTGAACAACAGGAAGCAGATATGAAGGAAGCTCTAGAAGGTATCTCCACCATAGTCAAGGATTGTGGCAAATTATTCAAAGACACTGTGGAAATTTTGACCTCATTGCAGGAGGATCCAAACATTCAGAATAATGACTAGGAAATCTAGTAGATGTAGCAACAATTGGAAAACATTACGACCACTGTGAGGACCTTAGCACCTGTGCAGCGTCTTGATCACATCACAAAAGGCAAATTTCTTTGGAGGCAGAACAAGTATCTGCACAAAAAAGAACAACTGATCACAACCATAATACAACCATGGCAAGATGAGGCCATTTAAATGTCTCAAATAGTTGGTGAGAATCTTATGGATATGTACCAGAAGAAGAAGGAAGTGTTGCAGAAGATTGCTAGGCCGTCATCAGAGAAGTTGTTAGAGGAGGTGTACCATGAAGAGAAGCAGTTTGCAGAACCGGTTCAGCCACTAAAAATAGCTTTTTTCGACATAGATGAAAAGGTTCAGGGTGCACTAGCTAAGTGAATCATGACGAGTCACATGTGAGTGTCGAGGTCCTATTGGGCATGGCCCAACTTGGTCCAATTTTGGATAAAATACTCCACAAATCAAGGAGCAGAGTGCGCGGTCGAGAAAAGAAAAATCAACTACACGAAGTTTTAAGAAGCTTTAAGGAGTTTTTGGGGCTTTGGGGCATGTCAAAGCCCCTCTTTTGAAAAGGGATCGAGTTTATTTTTCTATTTTTGAGTCCACCCATGGTATGTAAACCATGTTATTATAAGATGTAAAGGTTACATAAAGTGAAGTCATGTTCGGTCGAAGATATATATCCATCATTGTATGAGTGAAAACTATGAATTATCTGTGTTTTAGTCTATTTTGGGTCATGGTAGAAGGCTTCGCAGCTGTGTGAACGGAGGCCTTGGTCTACAACTATGTGCACAGACCACCCACAGTTGTGTGTGTGGGTTGAAGAAGGATTGTATTAAAAAGACACATTATCAATAAAGAGAAGGAAGATTCTGAAGTATTTCTATGTATTTACGCAATATGTTTATTATCTATATTTGAAGTTTTATGTATTGCGAAGTAACGGTATTATTTTTTATGCATAGAGAATTATTTTATGTTATTTATATGTGTTGAATTCGATTGATAAAGGCGTAGTGCATGGTAGTACTAATTGATGACTAGTGAATAAACTGTAAAAGTAGATAATTGCATCTTCCTAGTTTAGGAAAGTATAAGGAATAAGTATAGTAGTAAATCCATGTCCTAATATCCCTCTGGATGCAGAAACCTGGTTCCAGCATCCCCCAGTATTGCCTCAGGTGATATTATGATATGTGTTGTAGGTCATTGCAAAAAAGGGCCAGTAATAGAGGGTTTTGTTGGTAGTGAAACTACTCCGAATCTGGGTCTTGACCCCTTCAAGCCAACACATGTTCGCAGTGATAATCCTAGGAAGTTATCTAGTGTGTTATTCTAATATGTTTCATGGCGAAATTTTGAACTACCTTACATATGTTAAGGAACTCTATGCCCTAGTTTGAGCTATCAAGAAGTGGAAGCATTCTCTGATAGGAAAAAAAATAACCATTATTCACACAAATCATAAACTTCTATAGTATTTGTGAGCCTAGAGTAAGCTTCAACAAACTAAACACTACAAGTGGATAGGGTTTTTGCAACAATTTCATATAGCCATTAAATATAAAAAGGGTAAATTTATAAGTTGGGAAATATTTTTTCAATACCACCCACATTTAATATTAAAGCTATGGGAATATTATACTGATATGTAATTTACCCATGATGAATACAAAGAGGCATGCATAGAAAATGAGGATTTTAAGGAGGTATTCCAACAACTACATGACCAATTTCATATAGAAAAAGGTCATAGTAAGGCTCATATATCCAAGGTTGTAACAACCCTCATGAAAATTCCATGTAATAAATTTAAAATAATAACCATGTTTGATGGGACACATATTCCAAGCTGAATGTTGGGCAAAACATCCTAAAGGATGTTCATTTCGATTAATATGGCTAAGGAAATTGGCAAAGGAAAACAAAAAGGCTCTAGAAAGGAAAATTTGCATTTTCACACATTTATTTATGAAAATATTGGAAATTAGGACAAAATGGAGGTGAAAGGTTGCAGGTTGTATGTGAGGAGGAAAATGAAGGAAAATAATGGGAAATAAAGAAAATAGTGGCTACTTTGATAAAAAGGTTTATGAGGATCAATTGACAATATTTTTTGCTTAAAATACTTTGTTAGTTCAGTTTTGGAGCTCTCTCATTATTGTCTCTCTCTCTCTCTCTTGGAAACTTAGAGTTTCTTGGAGAACTTTGGCATTGGACCAAGTAGGGAAAAGAAAGTAAGAAGAAGGAAGGAGCAATAAAGGAAGAGCAGGAATCGAGCAACTACAATAGGATTCTTTGGCAGGTATTTATTTGCATGTGTGTTTTCCTTGCTAGATATGGCATGCATGGTATTGCATGTGGTTCCTTTTTGTCATGGAATGGGTTTTTCTAGGTGTGATAGTGTTTTCAACCTAGCCTTGCCATTTTTTGATAGCCATGGTGTGGTGGAGTTCTCATGTTTTGGTTGAGCTGGATTGTGGATGGATTCAATGTTGAGTGAGGTGGATCTCTGAAATGATATAACACATGGCCTAGTAACCCTTGAACCAGAATATGGGTTGAGATAAATTTAGATAGTGTGTTTCCTCAGTTTAGGGCCTAGTGACTGGGTGTGGATTGCGGTAAAGCCTGAGAGGTGGGTGCTCTCCATCAGGCCTAAGAATCCTGGGTTGGGATATACGGTAAATCATAGAAAGTGGGTCTCGGTTTAGGGCCTAGTGATCCAGTGTGGATTGTGCTAAATCCTGAGAGACTATGAGATAGGAAAATTCCTCACGGTGTAGGAAGAGAGAATCCAGTGGTATCCATTCTTGTGTTGGCCTACTGATCGAGTGGAGATCATGGTAAAGACTGATTTCTATTGATGAGGGTGAGGTGGTTTAGCCTCGGGATGCCATCGTTGGTTCTTTCAGTTTGAGTCCTACATTCATGCTTGGAATATGGCACAGGGGTGATTGAATGAACAAAGATTTGGCTCAACCAATCTATGGTTGGGTGGAACGTGGAAGTTGCATCTTCGGTTGGTTTTTACATTCATTAATGAAATTATCATTCATTTTGTATTTGATGTATAAATGCACTGGTTTATATGTGGATTCTATTGTTGTTGTATCCATGTTATTTCGATTGTTATTATGTTGGTTATAAGCATGTATATTGGCACTGATGGTGTATGGCTCTCTCCATGTTTTTACTTGTAAATGAATGCAGAATGTATCTATGGTAAAATAAATGGTATTGCAGCTAATGATGTAAGGGAGGAATGATTCTTAGAGATTCTCAAATAAGTATGAGACCCATGTCCTTCATTCTATTTTTTAAACCTGTATCTTTCATGTTTGCAACATGTTTGAAGAAATTTTTGTCATGGCTAGTAGGGCTCCAGTTTAGTCCTCATGGATATTTTTGTAAAAAAATTATTGTTTGGTCATTATAATTCATCTTTGAACTTGTAATGGAGTTATTGGCATAGCAATGGGTTCTAGTCTTGAAAAATTGGCTCAAATCCTAGGGGCGTTGGCACAACACTGAGTAATTGAGTCCCTGGACGCTTGCATGTGAGCATATGCATGCATCCAGAGCCTCATAGACACTGGTTTGAATTCCTGTGCATGCCTCCAGAGGCCCAAAAGCTAAAAATATCAGTGGGAGCTAGGGAAAGGATGCCTTAATGGTTGGGTTATCTTGTGGGGGTGTTATTGATGATGTGCAAGGTCTGTGTGAAGAGTTTTTATCGATTCCACTTCCTTAAGGTCATCTAGGAGGTTGAGTATGATCATAATAGCCTCTCGTCACATGTTTACCCTGGTTGGATGGTTACTTGGGTAGATGTGGGAAGAGGGTGTTACAGAGTGGTATCATAGCATGGTTGAACCCTCATACTGGATGGGCAGTGTGTTGGTCTCCATTCAAGTCAGTAGCATATGTGTTCCTTATGCTTGAAGTCCATCTTCTTGTTGCATTTTCATGGTGTTTATCATGGTTGTAGTGATGTCTCCATGTGAAGGTTGATGGTGTTGTTGTGGGATGTTTCATCATGAGTGTATGTTTGTATATGCATTTGTTATGCATGTCGGTGTCTATATGTTGTTAAGCATGCATTGTCACGATTAAGGTTTTTGTGCATAAGGTCATTGTATGAAATTAGGTAATCATGATGTTATTGGCATGTGTTGGCTTGAGGGGTCCTAACCCAGGTTCAGAGTAAAGGTTTTCCAACAAACCCCTATACTACTGGCCATTTCGGAAATGACCTGCTTTCGCAGGCCAAGGTCTCACCCGAAGTAGCATGGGTGGGTGTTGGAACTAGGTTTCCACACCCTCGGAGAAAGAAGATAATGAAGGCAGTCCTTATCAAGATCTATCAGGTTCGTATAGAAGTATTTTTATTACCAAACCCTTAACAATATAGCAGCAAATATTATAACATTCTAGACAACATGTAACATAGACAGAGCTATTATCATTAAAAAAATCTTAGCAAAATCTTCACATCCATGTGTGCATCAGCAATTACTACCACAAAATAAAAAAATCACATCTAGTCAAATAACATAGAGATACTTCAATAGTAACACAGTTAATCTAGATAACATAGAGACACTTCAACCGTAAACACAGCTAACCCAGATAACATAGAGATACTTCAACAAATTCAACATTCATTAATCATCCAAAATCTAGTTACAACCCAAGTCCCCACCCACGCACACAGCCAGTGGGGTCCACACACAGCAATACTGAGGATCTCCGTGCACACAGCCAACAAGAGTCATTACCCAATACCGCCCAAAACAGATCTCAAGAGTTCGTACGTAGCATCAATCTTTATTACCTACCTTTAGACTCAAATTATCCATCTATTTATATCATCATAGCCTTTGCTATCCTATGGTCCGCAAACCATGGTTTGCAGACTCTAGTTCTACCCTTTGACCTACTACAAAACATTGGGGCTTTGACCCACCCCAAAGCCCCTGCGCTAGACTAATTACTACAAAAATATACCAAAAACGCAGCTAGGGAACCACGTTCCAACAGGCCCCCAACATAATATTGTGACTTGTCCCAAGTCACAGTGGCCGTGGGGTTTGCATCTTGACCTAGAGCTGCTTGATTGCATCGACTAGAGGGGGTAGCACTCCTTCACTCTGTGGAGCAGTTTTCTGTGCAGTGTCCACCAAATTCTGCAAAGTTGGGCCTTTAGTGGCAGTAGTGACACTCTCCAAAGTCTTATTCAATTGTTTGACCGCAACATCCAAGTCCTGAGATATTTTGAGGGCTTCATCAGCCCATGGCTTGAGGTGGTCACTCAAAGCCTTCTTCTTGTGGCGAAGCCCTTCCAAGTCATCTCAGAGTGCTTTTTTGGCTTGCAGACATGCCAGGCGTTGAGCTAGGATCAGATTGGGCATTGTAGCCTCCATTTTCTCGAATTATTCCTCTTTCTGGCATAGTTATTGGGTAAATTCGCGTAGGAGGAGGTCGCGCTGCACTGTAGACCATAGCTTCATAGTCGTCTCAAGAAATTCGGTGCCCTGAGCAATCTGAACTGTAATAGTGTTCATGGATTTTGTGACCAGCGTAGCTCTCTGGGCGCATACCTCAGGAGGGGTTTCCAGCTGCAACTTAGCTTACAATGCAGCAATCTACTGCTCCATCTCAGTCTTGATACTATGGATCTCTGTCCGAGAAGCTTTCAGGGCTTCGATGAGCCCCTCAATCTTAGCCTGGGGGGTGGCAGAGGTGGGAATTTCTTCAGTCACATCTACACAGAGTCTGTTGATCAGGCACTCCAATCAGTCTGTTTTTTGGCAGCAAGGATGCACGCGGCCTGTGCCTAGGAGACCTCAGTAATCTTTTCCACGATTTTATGCTTAGCTGTACTTAGTTTCTGCTGCACCCGATGGTATCTGTGTTGGATTTCCTTAAAGAGGGATGTGTGGAGAACCTACAGTGGCTCCTACGGAAGCCAGGCCAAATCTGGATGTACTTCTATGCAGGCCTGGATTTTCACACATAAGGCAGGTGGACTCAAAGTGAGTGCTTCACCTGGCAAGGGGTAGAGGTGGCTCTCGTTCATTGAAATCAACTCCATGCTGGTTTCTCAAGGCAACCTTGCTTGCATCACGCTTGGTTTTAGAATATTGGCCTTAAGCTGTAGAGCTTGGAGCTCAGACTGTAATGCAGGGACTATGACCCTCTGCTACTCTTCCAAGGCAAGTCATCTCTCTTATGAAGTGAGGGTGACTGTATCTGCAATTTTCTCCAAATATTCCTCGGTTAAGGTACTCTCAATTTCCCTACCAAGCCTCGTAGCCTGCCATTTCATTCATTGGCCCTTGAGACGTTCAACGGTCTGCTTCGTGCCCTGTGTGGAACCATCCTTAGTCTCCATGTCTTTCTATGACTCCTATCCTCTACCCTATGATGAATCTGGGGGAACCTCCATCCCAGTGGAGCCTTTTGGGCCACGACCTTCTACGTTCTTGGCGGTATCAAGCAAGGCATTGGTCTTCGGAATTGTGCTTGTACCGGCAGTGCTAGCTGCTGCCGATTTGAATCCCAGTTTCCAGTGCGGCGACCAAGTGGTGACGAGTCGATCGATTTCCTCATCGGAAACCATCTAAGGCAGCGATATCCATGTTGGATCCTTGTGGCCCTGAATCTACACGTTCTGCATTGTGACCTGGAATGTTGCGATGCTTTTATATTTTTCGTACACCGTTGGCGACAAGCGTGGATGAGAGTGAATTTCTGCTACGAGCGCACTCTGAAATAGTACCCAAGATAATTTTTTATCCTTAATACACTGCTCATCTTTCAAATCCCACAAGTTTACATATCGTGCCCTTTTACATATGTCCGACTTGAGCTCAGGGAGGATCGAGTCTTCAGGGGCTTCCCATGTGACCAATGAAATTAGGAGCAATAACCAAGAGTAACAAAATGACTTCCCATGATCATGGGCCTCACACACGTTCTCCAAAAAATCATTGCAAAGGAACCGCGACCAGTTAAAGCAGAACCCATTTTCGCAGCGGCCAGCAAGCTGAATGACATAAGCCGAGACAGTCATGGCCTGGCACTTGCACATGATTTTACAAGCCAACCACATGGTACCCATGCGCACTCCAGGGTCGGCAATGGTGTTTATTAGGAACCCCCTAGTATTTCACTCGACATGGTAGTCTTCTCACACCTTGTCAGAAATCTGTTGCTCATACTTCTTGCCAATGTGCTCCATGGGATTCAGCCCCTCCATGGGGAGACTGGTAATGCGGTGAATTAGGGCGGCATCGATGGGTAGAACTAGACTCTGTATACCACGGTTTGTAGACCATAGGATAGCGAAGGCTATGATGATATACATAGATGGATAGTTTGAGTCTAAAGGTAGGCAGTAAATATTGATGCTACATACAAAATCTTGAGATCTGTTTTGGCAGTATTAGGTAAGGACTCCTACTGGCTGTGTGCGCGGAGATCCTCAATCCTGCTGTACGGATTCCACTGGCTGTGTGCACGAGTGGGGACTTGGTTTGTAACTGGATTTTGGATGATTAATGAATTTTGAATCTATTGAAGTATCTCTATGTTAGTTGGGTTAGTTGCGTTTGTGGTTGAAGTGTCTTTGTGTTATCTAGATTAACTACGTTACTATTGAAGTATCTTTGTATTATTTGACTAGCTGCGATTGTGTTATTTTGTGGTATTATTTATTGATGCGCACGTGGATGCGAAGAGTTTGCTAAGATATATTTAATGATTATAGCTATGTATATGTTACATGTTGTCTAGAAGGTTATAAGCTTCTCTGCTAAATTTTTAAGGGTTTGGTAATAAAACTGCTTTTGTGCGAACTTGATAGATCTTGATAAGAACTGCCTTCATTATCTGTTTTCTCCCAGGGTGTGGAAACCTGGTTCCAGCACCCACCCATACTACTTCGGGTGAGACCTTGGCCTATGAAAGCAGGTAATTTCTTAAAGGGACAGTAGTATAGGGATTTGTTGGCTTGAGGGGTCCTGACCTAAGTTTGGAGAGAAGGTTTGCCAACAAACCCATATAATACTGGCCCTTTCAGCAATGACCTGCTTTCACAGGCCAAGGTCTCACCAGAAGTAGTATGGGTGGTTGTTGGAACCAGGTTTCCGCACCCTGGGACAAAGCGGATAATGAAGGCAATCCTTATCAAGGTCTATCAGGTTCACATAGAAGCAATTTTATTACTGAACCCTTAACAATATAGCAGTGAAGCTTATAAACTTCTAGACAACATGTAACATATATAGAGCTATTATCATTAAACAGATCTTAGAAAAATCTTCGCATCCACGTGCGCATCAGTAATTACTACCACAAAATAACACATTCACAGCTAGTCAAATAAAACAGAGATACTTCAATAGTAATGCAGTTAATCTAGATAACATAGAGACACTTCCACCATAAATTCAGCTAACCCAGATAACACAAATATACTTCAACATATTCAACATTCATAAATCATCCAAAATCTAGTTACAACCCAAGTCCCCACCCGCGCACACAGCCAGCGGGGTCCGCAAACAACAGAATTGAGGATCTCCACACACACAACCAGTAGGAGTCCTTACCCAATACTGCCCAAAATATATCTCAAGAGTTTGTACGCAACATCAATATTTCTTTCCTACTTTTATACTCAAACTATCCATCTATTTATATCAGCATAGCCTTCACTATCCTATGGTCCACAAACTGTGGTTTGCAAACTCTAGGTCTACCCTTTGACCCATTGTTATAGGTCAATTTGGGCACCATTCCCAATGACTTGATTAAATGGGCATCATCTCTAGGACCAATGAATAGGGTCTATCATCCCCTATCATTTCAGTTGCTACATGCCCTAAGACAAAGAACAAGACAAATCATTCAAAGACTTTCATCTACAAAGGTTTCCAAGATTTGAAGTTTATAATATATCATATGAGAGCTCATCAACGCTGCCTCTAAAGGGACTAAGTGTGTTGCATATGCAGTTATCCCCATGCAAAGGTACTCTGCAAAGCACTTTACGACATTCACAGGTGGGTTGGTTACATTGGGAGTGAAATTCTCATTGTTCCTGAATCTCCACTTGGCTAGTGCCTTCTAGAAGAGTTCACATGTGTCAAAATTCAAATCCATGTGTCCATTTTACATATACAAGATTGGGAATATGTCTTTCCTATTATTGGAAAGTCATTGATTGTAAAACTACCTTCAACTCCTTTATAAATTGAGTGCAGATGTTAGTCTTTGAGAAGAAGGAATTTGAGTAGAGAAATGGTGGTGGAATTTCAATTGAGGAGTTTATTTGAGTGACATATTGCTGGAGATATTTGCATTTTGATGGGATGTTGCTAGATATGGTGACACTAAATCAATCACTGGGTTGTAACCTCCCCTTCTATCATTAATAAATATTACTGCTTATTTTTCCCTATATGCATCTGTATAAGCATTGATTCTCTATATCATGATTTCTTATTTGATGTATATGGTTTATGCTTTATTTATTTAGCTAAATAACTTGAATAGACATATGTATTATTGCTATCTCTTTTTGTTTAGCGTTCATTCTTGCAGGAAATATTTTTCACAGCCAGTTGGAATTTGAAGCTACAGCAAAAGCAACAGAAGGAGATTTTGGAAGTGCTTGGACTCCAAGTAAGCTTCTTATTTCATTCCGTGTGTTTGTTTACAGTTAGGAAATATATTCGTAAAGTATTTGACTTGTTGTTCTATATTAGCACATGTCTAGGGAAGAATGATTTATTTGTAATTCATAATTCCTCATAACAAATTGGTGACTCCTCTGGGGAGATTACTCTTTATCCTAGGTGTTTTAGCCTATGATTTTCTCTGTTTATTCACCTAGTAGCATTTACTTAGAAATATTAGGCTTTTTGAAATAAAATTTTCATTAGAAGTGTTTTTAGTAGCTTGAGTTTTGAATCTCTGCTACGCCCAACGCACTGTTGGTCAAGACACAGTGTTGGGGCCCTTGTTTTGAAATGAAATAGTTTTGAGTCACAGGTAACAGATGGCAGAGTGAAAATACGATAGATAGAGAGTTGTCACGGTTGCAAAGAGTTGAAGAGAAGGTGGCGCAGTTGTTGCAGAAACAAGCACATATGGCAAAAGGGAGTGACAAGAACAAATAATGGAACTCCCAGCGATTAGGGAGATGCATCAGACAGCAGAGTGGAAAGGAAGGGAGAACTGATAATCGCACTGGAAAAGGAACAAATAAGCAATTGGCCAGCGTAGACCATAGGTTGGCACAGTAGGGATTGGAGGAAGAGAACCGTAGGAGAGCTCTGTTTGCTCTATTCATTTTGTTCTCTCTCTCCATTCATTCTGTTTTATTCTATGAGATAATAGTGTAATCAGTCCTACTAGGATCGCTCGAAGGAGTAATGTAACTATCCCCTATTGTTAATACAATATACTATGATCTGGGTTTGATGTCCTGAGTTCTGTAATGTGTTTCTGGTTAAGTTTAATGTGTTTTTCCCTTTAAATTTTGTTTTCATCGTGAATACGTTCATGAGTATTATTGTTTGCAAAGTATTTACAGTTGTTTGGAGCACTCTGTTTTGTCTGCTTTATTCTATAAGTTATGCTTGATAAATACCTGATCAGATCCTAATCTTACTAAGGTCACGACACGCCTTGGGTGAGAATCTCTGCTCTTCGGAGTAGAGTGAAAATGTCGGTGTTGTGCTAGACTACTGTAGAAACCTTGTTGGCCTCTATCCTAAACCTGGGTCTTTCCCAAGAGACCTTCTTCCTCACCAACACACAGTGCTTTGCAGAGCACTCTCATCCATTTAGGGGTGTGTTGCAGAGCACTTTATCCCATTTAGGGGTGCTTTGCAGAGCATTGTCTCCCACTCCGGGGTGCTTTGCAGAGCATTGTCTCCCATTCAGCGGTGCTTTTAAAAGCACTGTCTCCCACTTAGGGGTGCTTTGCAGAGAAGTCTCCCATTCATGTGTTCTTTGCAACACACTTTCTCCCTTTAGATTCTGTGTTTCCCCCTAAGCCAACCCAATTCCCTTTGAGTTTTTCATTGCAATATTATTCAGCCTTTTTTTTGTTGTGTTTTCAAGTGCCTAATGCCTCATATTGACTAGTAACTTTATCTACCTCTTCCTCCTTTGAAAGAAAATTTTTTTCAATGTTTATTTAAAGCGTTTTTATTTATCATTGACGAATTAATTTCAAAGTATTTTCATTTCTGCATTAGATCCATTTTCTTTTCAAAAAGGAAATTGTCATTTAATTCTCCATTTCCTGATAGGAGAAATTGTTGTTAAATTCCTCATTTTCCTTAAAAAAGAGAAATTGTTGTTCTATTCTTTGTTTCTCAAAAGTAAAAGGAATTTATTTTTATTGATATGATGCACTTAGTTTCTTTTTTGCATTCATACCATTAAATATACTAAAAAGAAAAACCTGCATTTGCATATAGTGGATTATGTGTTTTGCAAAAGAACAATTAGGAAATCTGTATTTAGTTTGTGCTCATTGGTTTGTTTGCTCTCAAATTGATTGCTCTTTCCCTCTAGTAGCTAGGATTTTCATTGAAAAAACTAAAAGTGAAAGATTTATTATCATTCTTAGTTTAAATTTTAGGAATTTCCAATACATCATCGCGGTGAACCTTGAAAGGCAAATTGATAAACAATATCAACTTAAAATTTATCTCAATTTACCTAACAAAGCATTGGAACATTTAGAAGGTCTAGGCTAGAGATTGGTTCCGACGTCGTAAAACATAGCATCTGTTGTTAATTGTTTACTATACATTCCGAGTGTGATACCTCACTCCACGTATGTAATTATATCATAGCTCGTTCACATACTTTCAGGGATATCGGGTGGTGTTACAGTACGAAAAGTATAAAGGGGTGCTCTCACTGTGTAGTTTCACATCAAACAGCACCAATATGGACTTGGGCCTCCACATACCTTCGGGTATATTTTGGAGGACAAATTTAGGTTGCTATCCATCAATAGTGAACCAAATTGACCGCCTTGTAAATTTTGATACACCAAACACAACATTCGGGGAGATTGCCTGCCCGTACTTCTTGGTTCACCAGGAGGTATTCTGCAATTCACAGTTTCTTGGTAAACCTTTTTCCTAACATTACCCTTTTTTTTTGTTTTTTTTTTTGGTTAAAATAAATCAGTAATCGTAAAAAAAAAAAAAAATCCTTTCCCTCGTCGTTCACGTAGATTAGCTTTGAAACCACCTTTACCACCAGAAGTTACTACTGGTTGGTGAAGGCGACATCACTCTACCAAAACTAGTACTATCAGTACCTCTGGTGAAGCATCATCTTCCCATATAATAGATTTGGCACAAATTGTTTCTACACATCCTGGTTCATCTATTGTTGTCAAGACGAAGTCCTCATAGTTACCCGTGGTCACGATCCATCCAATCTGTGAGACCATACCTCCCGAACCCGACGTTGTTCAACTGGAAGTTGATCCAGATCCCATTGTGCTTTACGGGGAAGTTGTTATTGGTAAAAATGGACATCATCCCCAGGACCAATGAAATAGGGTCTATCATCCCCTTATATTTTAGTTGCTATATTCCCTAAGTGGAGAAAATCTTGATCCTGAAGTCGAACAACTGGAAGTTGCTCCTGTATTGGTTACTCCACAATCTATTGTAGCCATTGAGTCTCGCATATCGTGCAGTCAACCACCTAAAATATACTTTGGGCTAGACGACGAAGCTCTTCCACCTAGTTTGATTTCAATTGAAGAAATATCACAAGATGAGACACCTTTAACTCCAACTCATTTTCGGTAGGAGATTTACCTGTATGTGTCTTTTTATAAAACACCTTCCTCTTCTTTTGTTGATATTGTTTCACTTCGACTTCCCATAGATTCTATAGGGTATACACTGGGTCATTTGACCATGGATGAGAAAACATCCCAGACTAAACCATCTATTTCAGCTATGACAACATCTATTGTTGCTTCATCTTCTATGTTTTTTCCATTGACTTCACCCATGTCATCATCTGGAATCCTATCTGGTTCCTCCCTTATGAGTACTGAGTGGCTTGATCCTTTATTCACATCTTTAGTGCAATATCAAGCTTATCCCATCAGTTATTCTCCTTGGTGGTCGGTGATACCACAAAAATTATCCTCAGAAATTCCAAATTTCAATGGAAACCCTGGAGAAGACCCGTCAACTCATGTTATAACTTATCATTTGTGGTGCTCATAAAAATCCTTAAATGATGACTTCATTAGACTACGTCTTTTTCAGCACACACTCACTAGTCCAACTGCACAATGAGGATGGTTCTTTTACTGTGTCAGCCTCGTTAAAAAGTGAAACGGATTTTGAGGATATTTATTTTTTCTTGTGTCAACCTCGTTAAAAAATGAAATATGTCATGAGCATAGTTATTTTCCTGTGTCAAGCTCACTAAAAAATGAAACAAATCCTCCCCTATAATGAACCTTCATTCCATCTAGCTATTAGTAACCAGTAGTTTACTTAGGTTAATGAAATGAAGCTTGGGGGGAATCTTCTCTTGCAGGGGGCATTCGACATGTGCTCTTACAGGGGGAATTCAAAACATTCTTACCAATTACATGCAATCGACTGCTGAAGTTCGGGGGAAAAATAGGTTCAGAGCTCCAAAATGAAAATGGTAACTATTGAATGGTAAAAATGAATAGTAAAACTCTTTTTAATAGTCATTTAATTGTTTTCAAAACATATTTATTGCTATGACTATGGTTTTATTATATTTTTATCATGAAACAGGTATTTTTAATGCATTTGATGTTGTTTATAATAGGTCTTACAACTGATGAACAGATTAGTCATGTAGATTTATTTCAAGAATGATTTGACCACAAAGCATATTTTTTTATCCTTATTTTTCGAGCTTTGTTAAAAACAAAAAAGGATTTGAAGCGCACTTTTATCTCTTTTTCGAGCTTCGATAACAGCGAAAAAGGAACCCCTAGAGTCTTCTTTCAGCTCTTTTCAGACTCCGATAATGTGAAAATATTACTGAGCACTTGCCTTTTCGAGCTCGTAAAAGTAAATGAATTGATATCTACTCAGTATAAGTTTAACCCTTTTCCGGATTGAGATAGATTATTTATGAAAAAGGAATACCTTGGTCAAACATGACGACAGAGGTTCTCTCAGATATTATTTTACACTTTTTCGGATCTGAGCAACAAATTTACAAAAAAGTACTTTTGGAGTATTCTTTCGTCCTCTTTTTTCAAACTCTCTAAATATGAAAAAGGATTTGGTTGTCACTGTCGTTAAGCTCGTTAAAACATAAAATAGGGATGGGCTTTTCGATCATGGCAAGGATTGAGTTTCATTCATCGCTAGACTCGTTAAATTATTAAATAGTGATAAATTATTCACCTGAAGGGTTGAATTATAGATCAATAAAATGTTATCCTCCTCAGGCTTGTTAAAAAATAAAGAGGTACTGGTCGATAAATGACCACGGAAAATTTGGGAAATTGAGTAGAATTATTTATGATAGCAAGTCGCTCTTAAACATGACACTTCCTTCACTCCATGTCTGTGACTGTTTGGGTTGGGTAATCTTATTGATGGTTCATTCATACCTATGGTTCATCATACCTTCACTTCGGTTTTGGGTCAATGCTTCCAACTCATCTCAGTGTCGCCGATATGTTCAAGAGAAGTCATCCAGTGAATACTCATCCTTCTGCAATACTCATAAACCTTCATTCTCATGACCGTCATCTCTGGAAATTTCTATATCAAGTCATACCTTTGTCTCCAAAATTAGTAACTCTCGTTTCACAATAAGCTGGCTTCCTGTCAATGACAAATCATTATCCAAGAAGTTCACTTAGAAATATCTGATTCCAGTACCATGAGGCTTGTTACAACATCGACAAGATATTCTCTTATGGACTTTTGACCAAAAGATTTTGTTTGTCGTTCAACATCAAATCATCTATTCACGCCTTACGAAATGTAATGTAGTACCTTGAGGACCATTGACATCAATGGTGGTTCTCTCACATTTGTTAATAGCTCACACTATTGGCTGGTAATCAAATGATGTCTTTCCATATTCGACTACAAATCATATATTCGCATGGCTAGACTTGTACCCGAATGATTGAGTGAACGAGATAAGAAGACCCTGGATCTAGTTTTAGCCATCTAGACTGTGATTTCAGGATTGTTGTACACATCATCTGTAAAGTAAATTTACATAAAAATCGTCATCCAAACATGGGCCTATAGCTTTAGGCATGTCTGTATTGGGCAACATTCCAATGTAGATGACTTTCTGAATTATGTACATGTTATTAGTTTGTTTATGTGCTGAACATGGGAATGCCTACCCTAAGCAATTATGATCAAATAGGATATATAATGATGTAATGGATTGTAAGATTGATGCAGGTAGAAACTCCACTTCATCTCCAACCCATCACAGTGTAAAGCATCTCAATCAAAATATTGTTATTATTATTCTTACTTCATGCTTTAGGGGGAAATTGTTATAGGTAAATTTGTGCACCATTCCCAATGACCTGGTTAACTGGGCATCATCTCCAGGACCAATGAATAGGTTCTATCATCCCCTATCATTTCAGTTTCTACATGCCCTAAGACAAATAACAAGACAAATCATTCAAATATCTTCATCTACAAAGGTTTCCAAGATTTGAAGTTTATAATATATCATATGAGAGCTCATCAACGCTACCTCTAAAGGTTCTAAGTGTGTTGCATATGTAGGTAGCCCCATGCAAGGCTGCTCTGCAAAGCACTTCCCGACATTCATAGGTGTGTTGGTCACATTGGGAGAAAAATTCTCATTATTCTGGAATCTCCACCTGGCCAGTGCCTTCTAGAAGAGTTCACATGTGTCAAACTTCGAATCCATGTGTCCATTTGACATCTACAATATTTGGAACATGTCTTGCCTATTATTGGAAAGTCATTGATTACAAAACTACCTTCATCTTCTCTATAAATTGAGCACAGATCTTAGTGTTTGAGAAGGAGTAATTTGAGTAGAGAAATGCTAGTGGAACTTCAATTGAGGAGTTGATTTGAGTGACATATTGCTGGAGATATTTGCATTGTGATGAGGCTGGGATGTTGCTGAAGATGGTGACACTAAATTAATCACTGGGTTGTAACCTCCCCTTCTATCATTAAAATATTACTACTTATTTTTCCCTATATACATCTGTATAAGCTTTGATTCTCTATATCATGATTTCTTATTTGATGTATATGGTTTATGCTTTATTGATTTAGCTAAATAACTTGAATAGACATTTGTATTATTGCTATCTCTTGTTTTTTAGTGTTCATTCTTGTAGGAAATATTTTGCACAGCCGGTTGGAATTTGAAGCTATAACAAAAGCAACAGAAGGAGATTTTGGAAGCACTTAGACTCCAAGTAAGCTTTTTATTTCATTCTATGTGTCTGTTTATAGTTAGGAAAGATAGTCGTAAAGTATTTGACCTATTTTTCTAGATTAGAACCTGTATAGGGAAGAATTATTTATTCGTAATTCATAATTCCGCATAAAACCCATTACAAAACATTGGGGCTTTGACCCGCCCCAAAGCCCCTGCGCTAGAGTAATTACTACAAAAATATACCAAAAATGTAGCTAGGGAACCCCGTTCCAATAGTATGTTATGATGATAATGTGTTGGCTGAGATAGAGTAGGAGATGCAGATCATTAAAGTGAAGTTGCAACAATGGTCGTGGCATAAGAGCCTATCATTATACAAGTTTGTATGCCTCACATTCCAGTACGTGATTCATGGTTGTTGTAAGCATTAGGGTTATTTATATGTTTTTCATTCTATTATTTTTATGGTTACATACATAATAGATGTTAGTTAATTAGTGTGATAATATGTACATGCGTTGGTTAGTCAAGCATGTTATTAACTTAATGATTATGTTATATGTTGTTGATGAGCATGTTATATGTTAACTTGTAGTTAGCTCGATGATTATGTTATATGTTTTTTATGAGCATTCTATATGTTAACTTGTTGTTGTCTTATGTTAGTTAACTTGATTATTAATGTTATTGCCTTTAAGATATTGATGTTATATGTACTATGCTTGTTTGATTGGCTTATGCAGATGGTTATGGTTATGACATTCAGGTATGAGATGTTATAGTTGTGATGTTGGGTTGTATTAATCTGGACTGACTGTGCATATGTGATTGTTATGCATGAATGGCAATTTTTTATGATTTTATGATGTGAACAAGTTACCTAGCTATTGTTATAGATATCATGACATTATTTATGTTTGAGTGGATATCTTGTGAATTTATATCATGCTAATCTAGATTGATTGTGCAAAACAAATAGCCTCCTGTGAGATAATTAAGGTATGATTTTACTTATGTGCTCTACTTGGTGCTTTAATGTTTGATTATGTTGTCTATTTGGTGTTTGAGTGTTTGATCACATCATCTAGTTGACTCATTTAACATGGTATGTTTGCAATTTGTTTGAATTTTTTATTAATTGCATGATATGAGTATGTGTTTGTAATATTGTATGAAGATTTTTATTTTTTTTTAAGATGGTTGTACTAACGCTATGTGTTGAGATAATTGATGTGTACTTGAGTGAAAGTAGGTGATAGTTGTATCATTATGTATTATGACTAATGAATGTGGGTTGACTATTGGTTATGACATGATTGTTCATCTTCGCAAATATTTATTTCAAATTAATATACATGATGTTTTTATCTTTGGAATATGTGGTTGACATGTGTGAAACGTTTTAGGGAAACATGCTTGGTATTAACATGACAAGGTAATAGTTTATGTGTTTATATAACTAACATATGGGTGATATGAAAATACATAGTAGGATTCAATTGCAGCAAGTTAAATAGTAAAAGAAAGGAATTGGGTAATAATTCATTTGGCTATGTTTGGAAACCTTAATTCCAAACGAATGAGTTCTTTACATACAGGAATTATTCTTAGCCGTGATTGTGTCTAACATTATGCAGATATGTGCTATATTCATGAAAATATATTTGACAGGTATATCATTTGGATTCAAGTTATTGTTGGATTCGTTAAGGAATTGGAGTCCCTTGAGAGATGATATATGTGTGTGTTCAGTTGCAAGGCATTGTGTTTGGCACAACAAGGTAAGATAATTGGTATATTGTTTTATGTATTTATGTGCTAACATGTATGTGGTTATGGAAGTATGATGCAGAGGATTGCATGGCAAGATACTGCCATGAAATATTGGAGAAGGCTCAGGTTGAGCTTTCCTTTGTAAGTGTTGGGAAGCCATGGGGGATTGAGTCATGGTGTGTGTTTCTAGTCTTGCACTTTCGGCCTTTTATGATTTATTTGTGCTTGAATTACATCTTTGTTCATGTCTGATGCAAGGCCTTGCCACTTTTTTGCAGTGTCATATTTCTTTTGGTTTCTCATGGTATTCTTCTTGTTATTTCATTTTATGTATTGAGATTCTTGGGTATTGGTTGGGGAAGAGTAAAGTTAATGGAGCCCTGGGAGAGTTGTGTGGTACCCAACAGGTAATGCAAGACATGATTGAAGCTCGGTGCATGAGTAAGCACAACAAAAGGTAAGAGTATGATAGCTGGTTGGATTGGTTGGGTTGATTAGTGTAAATGGATGGTGGTAGGGAAATCACGAGAAAGGTGATTATAAAGGTAAAGTAAATGGATTTGAGGTGTCAAATTCCTTGGCTATGTTAGGGACTGTTGTTCTCAATGTTGTGCATGGTGTGCATAGATAAATGAATTGATCTTAACCTTGACCTAATGCTATCTATTAATTATGTTGTGATCATGATTATGCTGATATTTATATATGTATAAATGTATTCATGTATGTATGTCATGTCTAACAGGGTCATCATGGATCATGTGTATATATGTGGGTATGTATGTCATTGTCTGACATGATCGTGATTGTTTTATGTTAATGATTATATATATGTATGTGTGTAGGAATATATGTCACTGTATGACATGGTTTTCAAGGATAATTCTTGTGGAGGAATGATTTCTTATGCAGGTGAATGGCATGAAGAGGTTCTTGATATTATGATGAATCAAGTGGGAAGGGTAACTCTGAAAGATCTATGAGGTCAGTATGATGTGGACATGAATTTATATTATATGCTTGTATTATTCCTATGTTTATGTTATGGATATGTAATGCTGAGGGGTACATCAACGAAGTGAAAGTAGTATGATTTGTGGCATGCTAGGATAATCATGGATAAGACACTAGAAGAAAGGTTGCTTGTAGGGTCAATGTGTGGTCTATGTATGTGAAATCCTACTGTTGTTTATATGTTGTGAATGTTGTATATTTAGTGATTGTAACTATGGTGATGTGTACATGTAACATATGTAGTATTGTGTACATATTATATGGTATGTCTGTTGTATATATCGTGTTGTGTGTATATTGCATATGTAGTAATAGGCGTAGATGGTGCTATGTACATGTTCAATATGTGGTGTTGTGTACATATCATACTATGCGCATGTTGGATATGCGGTGTTGTGTACATATCGTACTGTGCGCATGCTGGATATGTGGTGTTGTGTGCATATGGTGTTATGTGCATGTTGGATATTCGGTGTTCTGTACATACGGTTCTATGTACATGTTGTATATGCAATGATATGTACATATGGTGTTGTGTGCATGTTGTACATATGGTGCTATGTACATATGGTGTTGTGTGCATGATTGTACATGTGGTTCTATGTGCATGTGGTGTTGTGTACATGTTTTACATATGGTGTTGTGTGTAGGTGGTGTCATGTACATGTTGTGCATGTGGTGCTCTGTACATGTTTTGTCATGTACATGTCATGAATGTGGTGTTGTGTACATGTATTATTGTGTACACATGGTACAGGCGGTACGATATGCATTTGGAGTTGTGTACATATATTATTGTGTACACATGGTACAGGTGGTGTGATATACATTTGGAGTTGTGTAAATGTTGTGCAGGTGGTGTCGTGTACATGTGATTTTGTGCACATGTTGTGTAGGTAGTGTTGTCTATAGGTGGTATTGTGCACATGTTGTGCATATTGTACTGGTATGTGTGTGGTATTCTGAGCATGTCATGCATGCAAGGTTGTGAGCATGCAGTACTATGTATGTGCATGGTGTAGTCATAGTATCATGACGTCTATATCTTGTTGTGTTTTAGACAAGATGTAGGTGTATGTGTTGTGTTGTATTGTACAATGTGTGTAGGTGTATGTGTTGTACACTGGATGCAAGTGTATATATTGTGTTGTGCCGTACACCAGATGTAAGTGTATGTGTTGTGTTGTATTGTACACCAGGTGTAGGTGTATATGGTGTACACTGGATGCAGGTGTATGTATTGTGTAGGTGTATGTGTTGTATTCCACTGTAGTCAAATGTATTGTGTTGTATCGTACATCATTTGTTTGTGTATATGTTGTATGTCGGGTGCGAGTGCATGTATTATGTGGTGTTGTATGTCATGTGTGGCTATATGTGTGTGATTCACATTGTGTGTATGTGTATGTGATTGAAGAGAAGAAAAGGAATTGGGTGCTCGCCGAGTGTGGCAAGCAATCCAGTGTATGTACAAAAGAACAAAGGCATAAGTAAGGACCGATGAAGGATAAGTATCGATATTTTATTTCAGTTCTATTATGCATGTGATCTACGATTCTGACTTACGATCGTTACATGTGATTTATGATTATGGTTTATGATGATTGCATGTGATACATGATTTTGATTTATGATGGTTGTGTTTTGAGCTAATGAGATGTGATATGTTTATTCGCAATGATTTGGTCAAAGATTTGATTTGACTTGTTGTCATAGGAAGTAAACATAATTGCAAGTGTACCTTATTATAGAGCTACCAATGAGGTATGATGTGAATTCATTTCAATTTATTTTGACTCTAATGGAAGTTATGTGCTTGGTATAGGAAGCACAGAAATTCCTAGTGGGATGGTTGAAACCAATCAAGCATTAGCAGCAACAACAAAAGGAATTGAAAAAACAAAAATGTGTTGGCAAAGCACTTCAGGAGCAGGGGCATTGTGGGACACTGGTACCCAATAGTGTCCATTGGTTTCCATGACAATGCTATGACCAATATGATGGTTGAGGCAGGTATATGCCTTGGTTTTTATATCTTCCGATGCGAGGAAGCCTTACCAAGGGATGGATCGCCCAGGATAGGGGATGCATGGGAACTTGGAAGGTGAGTGACTACACCAAATGGGGCTACCATATTTCCTGAGGAACTATGTAGTAGAGAAGGGAAGGTAGGGGATGGGTTTTTTTTTTGTCATTAGCATTACCAAATGGAATCAGATGCACATTGGGAGTGCGCCCTAGAATAATGAGTCGATAACTTCTCACTGAGAGGAAAAGTGGCACAATATTGTAGCACTAGAAATTGGATGCAACTTTGACTTTGGCGATGGATTTTGGACTTCCTCGGAAGGAGGTGAATCCTGGTATTACTTTGAGGGTGGATGTGTGAGCCTCTAGATTCCCTTTTTGCGGATGTAGACATCGTATCATTTTATTTTTCGGCTGAGAAAATATGTATATGTGTATATGTGTATATGTGTAGATTATTCTAAATACTATAATGATTTGTGTTAAAAAGCTCCATTAAATGGTATGATGTTCATGTTTTCAGCAGGTAGTCGTTGCAAATACTGCAATGAGCTATGTTATAAAGCTCCATAGGTAGTATGTTTTATTTTTTAGCAGTGTTGTTGGTTGTAGGTGTCATTGAACACCAACGACGGTGTTCCCCCAAGTGGGAGGCTTCTATAATAGCCTTCGTGAGAATTCCATGTAATAAAGTTAAAATAATAGTCGTGGTTGATGGGACACGTATTCCAAGCAGAATGTTGGAAAAAACATCCTACAGGGTGTTCATTTCGGTTAATATGGCTAAGGAAATTGGAAAATGAAAAGGATCTGGAAAGGAAAATTGGCATTTTGGCACATTTATTTGGAAATTAGGAGAAAGGGGAGGTGAAATTTCACATGTTGCATGTGAGGAGGAAAATGAAGGAAAACAATGAAAAATGAAGAAAATAGAGGCCTCATTGATAAAAAGGCTTATGAGGATTAGTTGAAAACTTTTTTTTCTCAAAACCTTTTGTCATTTTAATTTTGGAGCTCTCTCGTTATTATCTCTATCTCTCATTCTTGGGCACATATATTTTCTTGGAGAACTTTGGCATTGGACCATGTAAGGAAAATAAAGCAAGGTGAAGGAAGGAGAAAGCAAGGAAGATGAGGAATCGAGCAGGTACAACATGATTATTTGCAGGTATTGATTTGCGTGTGTGTTTTCCTTGCTCTATCTAGCATGCATGGTATTGCATGTGGTTCCTTTATGTCATGGCATGGGTTTTTCTAGGTGTGACAGTGTTTTCAGCCTAGCCTTTCCATTTATGGATAGCCATGGTGTGGTGGAGTTCTCATGTTTTGATTGAGTTGGATTGCTTGATGGATTGAAATCCGAGTGAGGTGGATCTCCGAAATGATATAAAATGTGGCTTAGTAACCCCTGAATCGTACTTTGGGTTGCGATAAATCTAGATAGTGCATTGCCTCGGTTTAGGGCCTAAGAGGTGGATTGCGGTAAAGCCTATTAGGTGGGTGCTCTTCATCAAGCCTACAAATCCCAGGTTGGGATATACAGTAAATCCTGGAGAGTGGGTCTCGATTTAGGGCTTAGTGATACTGTGTGGATTGCGGTAAATCCTAAGAGACTAGAAGACAAGATAATTCTTCACGGTGTAGGCAGAGAGAATCCAATGGTATCCATGCTTGTGTTGGACTAGTGATCAGGTGGAGATCAGGGTAAAGACAGATTTCTATTGACGAGCATGAGGTGGTTTAGCCGCGAGATGCCCTGGTTAGTTCTTTCAGTTTGAGTCCCACATTCCTCCTTGGAATATGGAACGAGGGTGATTGGATGAAGAGAGATTTGGCTCAGCCAATCTATGGTCAGTTGGAATGTGGAAGTCCCATTCCCTGTTGGTTTTTACATTAATTAATGAGAATATCATTCCTTTTTATTTTATGTATAAATGCACTTGTTTATATGTGCATTCTATTGTTGTTGTATATGTTATCACCCAAAAATTATTTTTTTCAAAACATCATTCTGTCAAGTTTTTTTTTTTGTCATGGTTCAAAATTGGGTTTAGAAGTCAATTTAGGATTTTATCAACGGTAGGTTAGATTTTCATAAGTTCAAAGCCCATCCTTAAGTCCAAATAAAGCCTTTTTTAAGGTCCATTCATTTTCAAGTATCCATAATTTCCATTTGTGGGTCATTTCCTAAAGTTTTGGGTCATAAATATGCAATTAGCCAAGAAACCTCATTTTCGTAGTGCCATTAGTTCAAAAAAATTGATTTGCGCTATCAAAGCACTAATTGTTTCATAGCGCAAACATGGAAAAAGACACTTCTGGCACTAGAAAGCGCGGTTTCTTAATTGCCTTGTCATCTGAGCTAAAATATGTCAGAATCTGTTGGGAAATCATAGCTTAGTGGTATGATGAGTTAGTTAATGATGAGATTCAGTGTACTTACTCATGTTGCAGTCAACATGGTCATGATAGGGTATGAATGAGGCATCATTCAGTTATGAGAAGACATTTTAAATTCAAAATCTTGCCTAATTAGTCATTCTTGTTTCCTTTGCCTCCATTTGAGTGTCTAAGCTCTGAAGTGTCTAGCCAAACCTGTGGTTGTTCCATACAAAATTTCTCTTCATCCTTATCAAGTGAGGCTGATATAAAATAATCAAGCGAGGCTGATTCAATTCATCAAGCAAGGCTGACATGTTTTCTGTGAAGCATGGCAGAGGAAAAGAAAGTCCACAGAGGGGGACACTGCTTGAGACATGAGCCTGAAGATATGAAGGCCATAATTGAAGACCCAACAGTGATGGAGGCATTTAGAAGAGTAGGTTGCCTTCGATTTTGTGAAAAATTGCAGGGTTGCCACATACAGGTGTCCAAAGAATTTTCCTTGAACTTCAATGGAGAAACTACCAACGTTGGGATGCTAAGTGTGTCAATTACACTAGAGATTATTGCTACTGTGATAGAGATACCAAGGGGCCAAGAAACTTGGTTCAAAAATTTCAAATTTGATATGGAGCCATGCAAAGAGTTTATGAAACCTGAGTACGTAGATATGGACCTCAATAATGCTATCCCTAGAAGCTGCATCAAAGACACTTATGCAAAGTTGATGCTCAACATTCATAGGTATTTTACATGTGAAGGAAGATATCATAAGGTTTACACATATCATTTCAAGCTGCTTTTGCATTTCACTAGTAAGATTTCACTTGATTTTCCCTTTTATTTGCATAGGAGTCTTGAAAAAATGGCTGATAAAGTACAAGCCAAATATGAAGGTTGTGAAACATCTTTGTTTCATCACGATTTGATGAATTTACCGCTTTTGAATGAGCTTCAGAAGATAAGCAGGGATTGGTCATCCTTTTTGTTTATAAATGGTTTTGAGCTGGAAACCCTAACTCCTACTAGAAACCCTAAAACTAAAGGAATTCCATCACCACTAGTAGTAGAGTCTAGTCAACCTGTGGTTGCAAAACCAAAGGAATATGCAAAACTGAAGCCAAGGAAAAAAGTTGAGAAAAGGACAGAGCAGACACAAGTGCTTGATACACCAACTCCATCACCTGCAAAACAGAGGTCAAAGATTGTCAAAGAGTCAAAATAGAAACAAGATGTCAGCAAGGGAAACTTAGATGACATCCTACATGCTATTGACATAGAGGAGACACCAATTTTTCAAGATGAGTTCATTGGAGAAGATGAGCATAAACAGAAGAAGGCTAAGTCTGCAAAGAAGCTTGAGTTTGAGGGTGAAAATTCAGCCTTCATCTTTCAAGCAAGAAAACCTATAACTAGGCATGCTAATAAATTCAAAGAAGGCTGCAAGGAAGTTCAAGAATCTATTGAGATAGCTAAAGCCCCTGAAGAAGTGGTTGATCTCTCATCACTTACAGTAAATCATGCAGCCTATAGAACAAAGAAGGGGAAAGAAGAAATGACAGAGTTTCAACATCTTGAGGAGAAATTGAGGTTGGAAAACCCATAAATTGCTTTGATAAGAAAGAGGGATAGAAAGCATAGTATTGAGAAAGCAGAGTTCAAAAGAATGAAGGCACTGTGGGAAGGTAAAACTGGTTCTATTTCTGAAACTCCAAGTAGTGCAGAGCGGTTTTTCACATGGAAAGTCCCAGCAATAAAGGAAGCTAAATTTTTTAGAGTAATAAATACTCACTTGAGAGCTAATAACAAGAGACTTAAAGATCAAGTGGAGGACTTGGAGCAGCAGGTGAAATTGACTATGGATGAGTTAAAGAACAAAGGTGTTTAAATGACAATCATTAAAGAGTCAAAAGCTAAATTAAGTGAAAATGAAGAAAGGACATCATGAAGGCTGAAATGACTATGTTTTCAGTTCATATGGGTTTTTGATATGATGAAATCAGTTTTATTTTGAGTTTTGGTACATTTTCAATTTTCATTTTGGAAAATTTTGAACAAAACTGCTCACTCAGCAGTTTCATACTGCAGACAGTGTAAAAAGCGAGAAAAGCGCTACGAAACTACTGTAGCAGCTTTTATTGCCATTTTTCATCATATTTTTAGGGGTAAAAACATGAATTTAGAACTAAAAATGTTGAGGAGGATGTATTTAAATATAATTAAGTTAGTTTTGGAGGAAAGAGGCCAATATTTTGAAGGAAAAAGTGTAAAAGAGTAGTGCTATGAAAAGCGCTACGAAACTATGTTGTTTTCATAGCACAGTCTATTACATCCCATTTGAACAGTTTGGAGATGGTTTTTGATAGCTGGAGCTTAAGGAGGAGGTTTTGCATGTGTTAATTCAATTTCTAATAGGTAAGGAGCTTGAAATAATGAAGTTCATGGTGGTCAGGATGTCTCAAGAGTGCAAAGGACCCTATGCCCAGAAAACAAGGGACTGTTTCCTAATTTGATGGAGGTCAGCATTATGGTCATAAAGATTTGAAGCCTATCATCCAGATTCGACCATGTGTGAATACACTTGGAAAATGATGTAATTTAGTTTAGATAAGGTTGTTATGGATAGAGATAAGGAGTTTGAATCCTATTTGTAATAGGACTGTTTAGTAGATTACTGTCTTTTTGTAATAAATACCATGTCATATGGTTATGCAAGGTGTCAAGAGTCAGGAATTCGATGTATCTAGCAAAAGATAAGATTATCTCATGTTGTAAATGGTCTATAAAGGACCAAGAGGTTGAATGTACATGGGTTGGAAATTTTTAGCAAAATATTGTGCTTATTGTAATTGACTGGTTTTCAGCTAATATAGAGATTTCTACTTAGCCAACTTGAGATTCAAAAGGATTTCTAGTGTATTCTTGTTCTAATTGCATCTTTATTATCCTATTGCAGTGGTGTTTGTCTATGTTACTTAGAATTCATATTTTATGCTTTGACTTCCTATATAGATAAACTGACTGTGTTTTTTGTAGTTTCACATGTCTATCTCTTGACTAAAACTCTGATATGCCTCAACTTCCATGTTCAGTAGATTTGTTGGTTTTCTGAAACTATTTTGACTCCATAAGCCCAATGTGTATTTGCTGATGTGATTTTCATCCTACATTCATAATCTATTTGATTATTACCCCACATAGAGTTAGCCATCTATATTTTTATCAAAAATCATTAATCCTTTGAGAGATCCCTCTCAGGTTGAGGAGGCTAAGCCTCAATCAAAATATTGGTTTGAAAGAGTTACATGAGATTGATTTGATTAACAGCCTGTCAGGCCCAATTTTGTGATAAAATTTTAGTGCATCTGCTGGGAGTCTGAGATTATATTTTCCCGAAATTTTGAAGCTGAACTTCTGAAGGCAGCAGGAGCTCAAGAATATTTTCGAGGCTGCATCTACCTTGGTGACTCCATTCATAATTTATATGATCAAAGGTGGCTTTGTGAAGGAGATACATGAGGAGTAATGCTAACCCAGATCTACTTACCATCGTGGACAATCCAAACACCATTTCCAGAGGCAGTAAAGGCATTTCTAAAATATCAAGTACTCCATCAGATTCGAAATCCTTGTCCTCTGAAACTTTAAGAAGTCCTGAAGATAAAAGAGTTTACGATAAAATTCAAGAGGTTTTGTTTAGATTAGAAAGTGAAAAAGAGCTAACTGAAATTATCTTAGACTTGCATAAGAGAGGTATTGATACCTCAGCTCTAGTAACACAGGAAGACAAAGAAGAATTTTGGGAAGCTGTTACTTTTGAGTTGTTGTTGGAAAAAGAGTTTTTAGATAAATTGAAAGAGCTTGATCCTTTTGAATTCTTGTTTAAAAGTAAAGCCGGTTTACCTCTTCCAAATTGGAGTTCAATTTTTAGTGGATCACAAAGACCAAACAGTCCTCCTCATAGTAGTTTTTCATCCTCTATTTTTTCCATCCCTAAAGCTACTACAGTCCCTTTAACCATGGCTGGAAATATACCTCCTCCACCTATTGCACCTGCTAGATATGCCCCTCTTGTTCTTCCAGCTGTCTTACATAACCTCCCTAGAAAATATGCTGCTAGAATCAAAACTTGGGGAAGTGATGAAGGCATTACAACAGAAGAACATGTGGATCAATTTAATGATTTTATAGGTAGGGAGGAGGTTGATGATGAAGATGTTAATTTGAGGTTGTTTGCTCAAAGTTTTACTGGTGAAGTTAGGAAGTAGTATAAATCCCTTACTCCTGGAAGTATTCATAATTGGAATGAGTTTGAAGGTAATTTTCTAAGAAAATGGGGAAATAGGACTAATCCAGTACAAGCCCTCACCGAGTATAGAACTTTGAAGAGAGCTGCTAATGAATCTGTTCAAAAATTATCAAAAATGTTTAACAAGGTGTATGACTCTATTCCTACCCAATTGAAACTACCACAAGCCTTAGCTCAAATGAGATATGCTGAAGCTTTTAACTATGAGTTTTCTATACTGCTGAGAGAAAGAGAATCCCCTTCATTTTTTGAAATGAAAAATGATGCAGTGAAGGTCGAGGTTAATTTTATAGCAGCTAAAAAGTCAAAAATGGGTAAGACTAAGTTGAAAGAATAAGAGAAGCCTTCCTCCTCTACCTCTCAAAATAAGTTGGATTCAATGATGAAAAAAATGGAAAAGTTGATGAATAGATTGGCCCTTGGGAATACCTCTGCTCCTCCTGCACAACATGAACCTCAATTTAGAAACCCTCAGTTCAGGAGACCTCAGAATCAGCAAAGACCAAGGGAAAATAGAAATTAGGAGCTTGATCCTCTAGGGAGACCTCCTTTCCAACAGAACTTGGTTGATGAAGAATATGATCTTGAAATTCCTGAAGAGTCTATTCACTGTTTAGATGAAGAAATGTCTAGAATTTTCTTGACTAAAGAAGAACATGATCAACCAGACTAAAGAAATCATGGAGAGGAAACATCAGATTATCTAAAAGGGTATCAACATTCTATTTTTGAGATGCAAAAACAATACAATCTCAGAAATAGAAATGTGCCTATCATTGAAAACAAAACACAACCTAAGAAAGATACACCTAAGGTTTCTGATGGCAGGAAAGATGCTCCTAAGGTCGCTGAATGTAAGAAAGATACACCAGTTTTTCCTCCTATCAAAGAAGTTGAAAAATATGTTTATGTTTTCAGCCTTGAGAATGAAATTTTTAAGATTAAAATATTAGTCCCTTTTGGTGAGATTCTCAAGGTAAATGAATATAGAAGCAGGATTGTCAAAATGTTGAATTCACAAATAGGAGCTACTGAAATCTTGAACGTACTAGAGGATCATCCAACCATATACTTGGGTCCAAGACTATAAGATCAACATAATGAGGAGGTGCATCCATTTTATGTGAGCCTTAGCATCCATGACATGACATTGCATAATGCTATGTTGGATTCAGGGGCCTCTCACAATCTTATGCCCAAAGTAATCATGGAAAGAATGGGGTTAGAAATAACAAGGCCATATAAAGACTTATTTTCTTTCAATTCAAAAAGAGTTAAATGCATTGGTTTAATTAATGATGTTTTTGTTGGTCTAACACAAATTCCATCTAAGACTGTGGTCATGGACATCGTGGTAGCAGAAATTCCACCAAATTTTGGTATGTTGTTATCAAGGTCATGGGCAGTGAAAATCAAAGGTACAATGCAGATGGACCTTACTTATGCCACCGTTCCTATTTTTGGTGAGCAAAGAATATTGTATCGAGAGACAAGAATGGCCTACATGGTGAGTAGTAAAGACAAACCCCAAAATTTTCCAATTTATGCTCTTGATACTGAACTTGGTTCTGTTATTCTTTTCAATGAGTTGACTAGTGAAGCAGAAGAGGAGAGGAAAGCAGAAAATCAGAGTTCTGAAATACAACAGTCTGAAAATCAGAAAATAGAAGATCAGTAAGTCAATGATAAGGAGGTGGAAGGTTGGTGGTCATTGCATTTTGATGGACCAGTAGGCAGAGAAGGAGCAAGAGCAGGGATTTGGATCAAAAGTCCAAGTGATGAGAGTAAGTTATTTTCCTATAAATTTAACTTTGATTGCACGAATAACATGGCTGAGTATGAATCCTTGATTTTGGGCCTAGAGGTTTTGACAATAATGAATGCTCAAAACATTTCTATTTTTAGAGATTCAAAGTTAGTCATTCAACACGTTAAAGGTGTTTATCAAACAAAAGATATAAAGATGAGGGCATATAGGAATTTAGTTTTGGACATGTTGGAAAACTTTCAAGCTTATTCATTCATGGTCAAAACTAGAGAACAAAACTCTATTGTTGATTCTCTTGCTATCTCTGCAAGTATTTTCATTATTCCTATGCATTCCACAAAAAAATATGAGGTTGAGATTCGCCATAGACCAGCTATCCCTGATAATATTACTCATTGGCAAGTTTTTGAGGATGATCAACAAGTGAAGAAATTTATTGAGCTGAAAGAAGAGTTTTAAAATATACAAGTAGATAAGAAAAATATGTTTCCTGAGTCTAAAGGGAATTCTGAAGTTTTGCAACTAAAGAGAAATTCCATACCAAAGGGACTCATACCTCTTGAATTTTTTTTTTAAGAGAATGATGTATTTAAATCCCCTAAAATACAAGCTGATGATGAAGAAGTTAAGAGTTCTAACCTTGGTACAGTAGCTACGCCCAAAATGATAAAACTTTTAAAGTTTCTTTCAGCTGATATGAAGTTTAAGTATATTGAAATAATGAAGAGATTCATAGATGTGTTTTCTTGGAATTATGCTGATTTGAAAGAATATGACCCCACTATTATTCAACATACTATTCCCATAAAAGAAAATGAAAAGCCTTTCAAGCATAAGTTAAGGAGGATTAATCCACTTCTCATGCCCCTAATTTAGAAGGATGTCAAAAAACTCTTTGATGCTAAAATCATTGTCCCAATCAGATTTTAAAATTGGCTTGCAAATTTGGTTTCAGCTAGGAAAAAGAGTGGAGAAATCAGAATATGTATTGACTTTAGAAATTTGAATAAAGCCTCTCTGAAGGACAATTATCCTCTCCCGTGGATGGACAAAATTTTTCAAACTATTGTTGGTTCTTAGAGAATGTCTATGCTTGATGGTTTTTCAGGTTATAATCAGATCCTTATACATCCTGATGATCAGGAAAAAACATCATTTACTACACCATGGGGTACTTTCATGTACACCAAGATGCCATTTGGTCTCATGAATGCAGAAGCTACTTTCCAGAGGGCAATGGATATTTATTTTTCTAAACAGAAGGACAAGATGGTAGTTGTTTATCTTGATGACATAACAGTCTTCTCAAGGAGGGAAGAAGATCACTTGAAACACCTAGAAAGAATTCTACTGAAATGTAGAAGGTTTGGTATCTCTCTAAATCCCACCAAGAGTATTTTTTCTTTAACTTCATGTAAATTACTTGGACACATAATTTCTAAATATTGGATTAAGATTGATCCAAACAGGGTCAATGCAATTCAGAAGGTGGATTTGCTAAGAGGCAAGAAGGAGATTCAATTTTTCCTTGGAAAGGTAAATTTTGTAAGGCGATTTATTCCTAATTTTGTTGAGACTGTGAAGGACATAACAAGGATGCTGAAGAAGGGAGTTGACATTAAGTGGACAACAGAAGCAAGACACTCATTTGAGGAAATCAAAAGGGCACTCACACAAGCACCGATATTGATCAACCCAGATTTCTCAAAAGAATTTCTGATTTTTACTTTTTCATCAAAGAATACTATCGCTAGAGTTCTGCTACAAAGGGGACAAAAAGGTATTGAGCAACCTATTTCCTTCTTTAGTAGGACATTAGCTAACTCTGAGCTGAAGTATAATATATTAGAGAAGCAAGCCTATGCCTTAGTGAAGGCTATCAAAGATTTCAGAATTTATATTATGCATTGTCATATTGTGGCTTTTGTCCCTAATACTGTCGTGAAAGACATCCTCACTCAAGCTGGCCCTGATGGTAAGAGGGAAAAATGGATTGATAAGTTGCTAGAGTATGACATAGAGATTAAGCCAACAAAATTGGTCAAAGGGAAAGGCTTAGCAAAGCTGAAGGCGCAGTCAAAATTTGAGTATCTTGACATAAACTTAATTGCAGAAATATTAGAAATTTCAGATGAGGAAGAAGAACTATTCCCTATTGAAGAGAAATACATCACTTCAGATTGGTACAAGGAGGTTGTTTTTGTTCTACAACATCATAAAGCACCTGTTGATCTAACAAAGTCTAAGGAAAGGTTTGTAAAGCTAAAATCCCTGAGATATTTTATTTTTGATAGAAATCTGTTTTGGAAGGATACTGGCGGAATTTTTCTGAATTGTTTGCTGGAAGAGGAGGCTGATAAAGTAATTGAGGAGTTCCAGAAAGGATATTGTAGAGGTCACCATTATTGGAAGGCCATAGTGAACAAGATTCTTAGAGCAGGGTATTATTGGCCTACAATGTTTAAGGACATCTACAAAAATATTGTTGCCTGCCATGAATGCTAGATTTTTGAGGGTAAGAAGAAGCTTGTACCTTTACCTTTAATGCCTATCTCTATGGAAGCACCATTTCAACAGTGGGGGCTAGATTTTATTGGATAAATTCATCCATCATCATTAGGTCAACATCGCCGGATTCTCACAGCGACTGATTACTTCACCAAATGGATTGAATCAATCCCAACTAAGCAAGCAAATGATTCTGTTATTATTTCTTTTTTAGAAAATAATATCTTGTCTAGGTTTGGTTGCCCCATGAAGATTATAACTGATAATGCACAGGCATTTAAGTCTAAGAAGTTGATTAATTTCTATCATCAATAGCATATTACTCTTGGGCATTCTACTGCATACTATCTGCAAGGGAATGGTCTTGCTGAATCTTATAACAAGAGAATTATGAGGATCATCAAAAAGGTGATGCAGGAGAATAAGAAGGCTTGGAATTTGAAATTGAAGTATGCCTTATGGGCTGATAGGATATGCACAAAAATGTCAATTGGGACCTCACCATATGAATTGGTATATGGGGCTGAGGCCATTTTTCCTACATCTCTAGGGGTACCTGTCATGAAGCTGATTCAAGGGTTAGAAGAGGAACCAAATGCAATCCAGAGGAGAATCAATCAGCTAATAGCTCTACAGGAGAAGAGAAATGAAGTTTATAATAGCAATCAACAATCTCAAAACAGAATCAAGAGGACAATTGATAGGAATATCAAGGAGGAAAGTTTTTAAATTCAGGATGAAGTGTTGAAATGGGAGTCCAGAATTGAAGAGAAAGGAAAACATGGTAAGTTTGAGAACTTATGGAAAGGTCCTTACAACATAGCTGCTTTCCATGGAAACAATACTTACATACTATAGGAGATGGATGGAAAATCATATGCTGGAGGACCTATCAATGGCAGGTTTTTAAAGCATTATTCTTCCTAAAAATCTGAATGATCATTCATCTCATTGTAGATATTCCATTTTATGAGTTTTTTTGCTAATAATGACAAGCTAAATCAACAACCTTAAGCCCGAGGTGAAGGCCATTAGAGCTTGAGGAGAAAGCGTGGCAATTTCAAAGTTTTTCTATTTTGGTCAAGAAAATGGATAGCAACACTGGAACTATTGGTTCTTAGTGTACCACAGGGGCACACTATCCCAAGTGGAACCACTGTTATCACCAATTTTGTTTTTTTTTTCAAAAAATCATTGTGTGAAATTTTTTTTAGTCATGGTTCAAAATTGGGTTTAGAAGTCAATTTAGGATTTTATCAAGGGTAGGTTAGATTTTCATAAGTTCAAAGCCCATCCTTAATTCCAAATAAAGTCTTTTTTAAGGTCCATTCATTGTCAAGTATCCATAATTTCCATTTGTGGGTCATTTCTTAAAGTTTCGGGTCATAACTATGCAATTAGCCAAGAAACCTCATCTTCGTAGCACCACTAGCTCAAAAAAGTTGATTTGTGCTATGAAAGCGCTAATATTTTTGTAGCGCAAACAGGGAAAAATACACTACCAGTGCTACGAAAGCACGTTTTCTTAACTATCTTGTCATCTGAGCTGAAATATGTTAGAATCCATTGGAAAATGAGAGGTTAGTGGTATGATGAGTCAGTTAATGATGAGATTTAGTGTACTTACCCATGTTGCAGTCATCATGGTCATGATAGGGTATGAATGAGGCATCATTTAGTTATGAGTTGAAATTTTAAATTCCAAATCTTTCCTAATTAGTCATTCTCGTTTCCTTTTCCTCCATTCGAGTGTCTAAGATCTGAAGTGTCAAGCCAAACTTGTGGTTGTTCAATAAAAAATTTATCTTCATCCTTATAAAGCGAGGCTGATATAAAATAATCAAGCGAGGCTGATCCAATTCATGAAGCGAGGCTGACAGGTTTTCTGTGAAGCATGGCAGAGGAAAAGAAATTCCACAGAGGGGGAAACTGCTTGAGACATGAGCCTGAAGATATGAAGGCCATAATTGAAGACCTAGCAGTGATGGAGGTGTTCACAAGAGTAGGTTGTCTTCGGTTTTGTGAAAATTTGCAGGGTTGCCACATACAGGTGTCCAAAGAATTTTCCTTGAACTTCAATGGAAAAACTACCAAGGTTGGGATGCTAAGTGTGTCAATTACACCAGAGATTATTGCTGCTGTGACAGAGATACCAAGAGGCCAAGAAACTTGGTTCAAAAATTTCAAATTTGATATGGAGCCATGCAAAGAGTTTATGAAACCTGAGTATGCAGATATGAACCTCAATAATGCTATCCTTAGAAGTTGCATCAAAGACACTTAAGCAAACCTATTGCACAACATTCAGAGATGTTTTACATGTGAAGGTAGATATCATAAGGTTTACACATATCATTTCAATTTTCTTCTGCATTTCATTGGTAAGATTTCACTTGATTTTCCCTTTTATTTGCATAGGAGTCTTGCAAAAATGGTTGATAAAGTACAAGCCAAATCTGAAGGTTGTGAAACATCTTTGTTTCATCACGGTTTGATGAAGTTATTGGTTTTGAATGAGCTTTAGAAGATAGGAATGGATTGGTCATCATTTTTGTTTATAAATGGTTTTGAGCTGGAAACCATAACTCCTGCTAGAAACCATAAAACTAAAGGAACTCCATCACCACTAGTAGCAAAGTCTAGTCAACCTGTGGTTGCAAAACCAAAGGAATTTTCAAAACTGAAGCCAAGGAAACAAGCTGAGAAAAGGACAGAGTAGACACAAGTGCTTGATACACCAATTCCATCACCTACAAAACAGAGGTCAAAGATTGTCAAAGAGGCAAAACAGAAACAAGATGTCAACAAGCAGGAAATCAAGAAAGTAACAAGAAGCCTGGCAGTGGCATTAAAAGGAAAAACAATTGTTGTAGCTACAAAGGACAGCCCAATGATAAAGGGAAACTTAGATGACATCCTACATGCTATTGACATAGAGGAGACAGCCATTGTTCAAGCTGAGTTCATTGGAGAAGATGAACATAATAGAAGAAGGCTAAGTCTGCAAAGAAGCTTGAGTTTGAGGGTGAAAATGCAGCCTTCATCTTTCAAGCAAGAAAACCTATAACTAGGCATGCTAAGAAATTCAAAGAAGGCTACAAGGAATTTCAAGAACCTATTGAGACAGCTAAAGCCCCTGAATAAGTGGTTGATCTCTCATCACTTACAGTAAAGCATGCATTCAGCAGAACAAATAAGGGGAAAGAAGAAATGACAGAGTTTCAACATCTTGAGGAGAAATTGAGGTTGGCAAACCAAGAAATTGCTTTGATGAGAAAGAGAGCTAGAAAGCATAGTATTTAGAAAGCAGAGTTCAAAATAATGAAGGCATTGTGGGAAGGTAAAACTGGTTCTATTTCTGAAACTCCAAGTAGTGTAGAGCAATTTTTCACATGGACAGTCCCAGCAATAAAGGAAGCCAAATTTTTCATAGTAATAAATACTCACTTGAGAGCTAATGATAGGATGCTTAAAGATCAAGTGGAGGAATTGGAGCAGCAGTTGGAATTGACTCTGGATGAGTTAAAGAACAAAGGTGTTTAAATGACAATCATTAAAGAGTCAAAAGCTAAATTAAGTGAAAATGAAGAAAAAACCTCATGAATGCTGAAATTACTGTGTTTTCAGTTCATATGGCTTTTTGATATGATGGAATCAATTTTATTTTGAGTTTTGGTACATTTGTAATTTTCATTTTGGAAAATTTTGAACAAAACTACTCACTCAGTAGTTTCGTAGCGCAGACTGTGTAAAAATGGAGAAAAGTGCTACGAAACTGTTGTAGCAGCTTTTCTTGCCCTTTTTCATCAAATTTTGAGGGGTAAAAACATGAATTAAGAACTGAAAATTCTGAGGAGGATGTATTTAAATATAATTAAGTTATTTTTGGAGGAAAGAGGCCAAGATTTTGAAGGAAAAAGGGTAAAAGAGCAGCGCTACAAAAAGCGCTACGAAACTGTGTTTTTTTCGTAGCACAGTATATTACAACCCATTTGAAAAGTTTGGAGATGGTTTTGGACAACTGGAGCTTAAGGAGGAGGTTTGACATGTGTTAATTTAGTTTCTGACAGCTAAGGAGCTCAAAATAATGAAGTTCATGGTGGTCAGGATGTCTCAAGAGTGCAAAGGACCCTATGCTTAGAAAACAGGGGATTGTTTTCTACTTTGATGGAGGTCAGCATTATGGTCATAAATATTTGAAGCCTATCATCCATATTCGACCATGTGTGAATACACTTGGCAAATGATGTAATTTAGTTTAGATAACGTTGTTATGGATATAGATAAGGAGTTTGAATCCTATTTGTAATAGGACTGTTTAGTAGATTAGCTATCTTTTTGCAATAAATACCATGTCATATGGCTATGCAAGGTGTCAAGAGTAAGGAATTATATGTATCTAGTAGAAGATAAGATTATCTCATGTTGTAAATGGTCTATAAAGGATGAATAGGTCGAATTTACAGGGGTTGGACTTTTTTAGCAAAATATTATGCTTATTGTAATTGACTGGTTTTCAGTTAATACAGAGATTTCTACTTAGCCAACTTGAGATTCAGAAGGATTTCTAGTGTATTCTTGTTCTAATTGCATCTTTATTATCCTATTGCAGTGGTGTTTGTCTATGTTACTCAAAATTCATCTTTGATGCTCTAACTTCCTATATAGATAAACTGACTGTGTTTTTTACAGTTTCACATGTGTATCTCTTGACTAAAACTTTGATATGCCTCGACTTCCATGTTAAGTATATTTGTTGGTTTTCTAAAACTATTTTGACTCCATAAGCCCAATGTGTACCATTTGATGTGATTTTCAACCTTCATTCATCATCTATCTTATTATTACCCCACATAGAGTTAGCCATCTATATTTTTATCAAAAATCATTAATCATTTGAGAGAGCCCTCTCAGGTTGAGGAGGCTAAGCCTCAATCAAAATATTGGTTTGAAACAATTACATGAGATTGATTTGATTAGTAGCCTATCAGATCCAATTTTGTGATAACAGTATCCATATTATTTCTGTTTTTATTATGTTGGTTATAAGCATGTATTTTGATAGTGATGATGTATGCCTCTCTCCATGTTTTTACTTGTAAATGAATGCACAAAGTATCTATGGTCAAATAGATGGTATTTATGCTAATTATGTAAAAGAATAATGCTTCTTAGTGGTTCTTAGATAAGTATGAGACCCCTATGCTCCCTTACGTTGTTTATACTTGTATCTTGTTTGTGACATGTTTGAAGAAATGCTTGTTATGGTTAGTAGAGGTCCAGTGTAGTCCTCATGGATATTTTTGTAAATACATCATTCTTTCATCATTATAATTCATCTTTGAACTTGTAATGAATTTCTAGGTAGAGAACTAGGTTCTAGGCCTAAATACATGGCTCAAATCCCAGGGACGTTGGAACAATACTAAGTACTTTAGTCTCTGTACGCTAACATGTGGGCTTATGCATGCATCCAGAGCCTCATAAACTCTATCTTGCAAGCATGTGCATGCGTCTAGAGGCCCAGAATCTAAAAATCTCAGTGGGACCCAGGGGTAGGATGCCTGAATGGCTAGGTTAGCTCCTAGGGATGATGTGCAAGGTTTATGTGAAGAGGTTCCATCGATTCCACTTCCTTAAGGTCATTTAGAAGGTTGAGTATGATCATAGTAGCCTCTCTTCGCATGTTTACCCTGGTTGGTCGTTTACTTTGGTAAATGTGGGAAAATGGCGCTACAAAGGTTTTACAACATTTTGGTGTTGGGAAGACAATTACCAAATTACAAAGGTATGTGTATTAGCATGAAACACAAGAAGTTATAACTAAATATATCAATGGGATGGAATACTTCATTATATCAACAAGCCCAATAACATAAAAAATATTTATACCATCTCTTACCTATACCCTCTTGACCCTAGGAAACCATTTCCTTGGATTTTGTGGGCGGTTTACCAGCAACCAAGAAGGGACATGAATATCTATTTGTCAAGTTTACATGTTAAACAATATGTGCATTATGGTGCCTTGTAAGAAGACCATCAAAGGATAAGAACCAACAAACTTTTTCTTTGAACACATCTAGTTTCACTTTTGGGAGACAAAGGAGTATCATTTTGGAGGATAGTAAAATTCTCAATGAATTTGGACTACACTTTAGGAAAGTGTGGACATCAAATTGAAGAAGTCTACATTATAATATTAAAAAGCAAATGGGTAGACAGAAGTAGTCAACAAGACATTAGTTCAACTTTTGAAGAGTTATAAATAGAGGCTTCCAATGACTTGGGATGAAAACCCACTCTATATTCAACACTCTTCTAGTAGAATAGTTCATATTTCTACTTGTAAATCCCTCTTAGACTCAACTTTATTTGGTAATTTTTGATCTTAACCCTTGGACGCGAGTATATCAAATTAGCCTTAATTGGAGCTCATATGTGGAAGTTATACCATTTTGAATTTTACCTACCTTGTTGACCAACATGGTACCCTGTGCATGTCAAGTCAATAATCATTGCTCACATATGTGGGACTAGCTACCTATTAACTTTTAAAGATATTCTAGAAAGTCCTAAACCTAACAATAATGGAGAGTTGAAACATGCAGAAAAACTAACCCGAGATGATTAAGTTTCGTTAAACAGTGGACTACCAACAAAAGAGTGTATTGATTGTTTTATTATGTACTTGTTCCATAGGTGAGAAGAAAATATTTTACTAGCTTTTATTTACTTTGATAATGTGGATCTCCACCTTGGATAAGTATCGATATTTTATTTAAGTTCTATTATGCATGTGATATACAATTCTGACTTATGATGGTTACATGTGATTTATGATTATGGTTTATGATGATTGCATGTGATACATGATTTTAATTTATGATGGTTGTGTTTTGAGCTAATGAGATGTTATATTTTTATTCACGACGATTTGGTCAAAGATTTGATTTGACTTTTTGTCACAAGAAGTAAACATAATTGCAAGTGTACCTTATTGTAGAGCTACCAATGAGGTATGATGTGAATTAATTTCAATTTATTTTGAATCTAATGGAAGTCATGTGCTTGGTATAGGAAGCACATAAATGTCTAGTGGGATGGTTGAAACTAATTGCAAGCATTAACAACAACAACAAAAGTAATTGAAACAAACAAAAATATGTTCGTAAAGCACTTCAGGAGCAGGGGCATAGTGGGACACTGGTATCCAATAATTTCCATTGGTTTCCATGAGCATGCTATGACCAATGTGATGGTTGAGGCAGATATATGCCTTTGTTTTTATATCTTCTAATGCGATGAAGCCTTGCTAAGAGATGGATTGCCTAGGATAGGGGATGCCTGGGAACTTGGAAGGTGAGTGACTACACCGAAGGGGGTTACCAGATTTCCTGAGGGGCTGTGTAGCAGAGAAGGGAAGGTCGGGGATGGGTTTATTTTGATTATTAGCATTTCCAAATGGAATCATATGCACATTGGGAGTGTACCCTAGAACAATGAGCCGATAAATACTCACTAAAAGGAAAATTTGCACAGGATTTTAGCGCTAGACATTAGATAAAACTTTGACTTTGGCAGTGGATTTTGGAATTCCTCAGAAGGAGGTGAATCCCGGTATCACTTTGAGGGTGAATGTATGAGCCTCTAGATTCCCTTTTCTCATATGCAGACATCGTATCATTTTATTTTTCGGTTGGGAAAATGTGTATATGTGTATATTTCTATATGTGTAGATTATTGTAAATACTGTAATGAGTTGTGTTAAAAAGCTCTAGTAAAAAGTAGATGGTCATGTTTTCAGTAGGTAGTCCTTGAAAATACTGCAACAAGCTATGTTATAAAGCTCCATAGGTAGTATGTTTTATTTTTTAGCAGTCTTGTTGGTTGTAGGTGTCATTGGACACTGAGGATGGTGTTCCCCAAAGGGGGAGGCTTCTATAACAACCCTTGTGAAAATTCCATGTAATAACATTAAAATAATAACCACGGTTGATGGGAAACATATTCCAAGCTGAATGTTGGAAAAAACATCCTAGAGGGTGTTCATTTCAGTAAATATGGCTAAGGAAATTAGCAAAGGAAGAGGCTTTGGAAAGGAAAATTGGCATTTCGGCACATTTATTTATGAAAATATTGGAAATTAGGAGAAAAGGAAGGTGAAAGTTCACTGGTTGCACATGAGGAGGAAAATGAAGGAAAACAATGAAAAATTAAGAAAATAGAGACCTCATAGATAAAAAGGTTTATGAGGATCAGTTGAAAACTTTGTTTCTCACAACCTTTTGTCAGTTTAGTTTTGGAGCTCTCTTGTTATTATATCTCTCTGTCACTATTGGACACTTATAGTTTCTTGAAGCACTTTGGCATTGGACCAAGTAAGGAAAATAAATCAAGGAGAGGGAAGGAGCAAGCAAGGAAGATGAGGAGTCAAGCAGGTACAACATGATTCTTTGCAAGTATTGATTTGCATGTGTGTTTCTTTGCTCTATCTCAAATGCATGGTATTGGATGTGGTTCCTTTATATCATGGCATGGGTTTTTCCAAGTGTGACAGTGTTTTCAGCCTAGCCTTTCCATTTATGGATAGCTATGGTGTGGTGGAGTTCTCATGCTTTGGTTGAGTTGGATTGTTGGATGGATTCAAAGCCGAGTGAGGTGAATCTACGAAATGATATAACATGTGGCTTAGTAACCCTTGAATCATACTATGGGTTGTGGTAAATCCAGATAGTGCATTGCCTTGGTTTAGGGCCTAAGATGTGGATTGCGGTAAAGCCTAAGAGGTGGGTTCTCTTCATCAGGCCTACGAATCCCAGGTTGGGATATAAAATAAATCCTGGAGAGTCGGTCTCGGTTTAGTTATCAGTGATCTGGTGCGGATTGCGGTAAATCCTAAGAGACTTGGAGACAGGAAAATTCTTCACGGTGTAGGCAGAGAGAATCCAGTGGTATCCATGTTTGTGTTGGCCTAGTGATCAAGTTAAGATAAGGGTAAAACCTGATTTCTATTGATGAGCATGGGATGCCCTCGTTGGTTCTTTTAGTTTGAGTCCCACATTCATGCTTGGAATATGGCACGAGGGTGATTGGATTAAAAGAGATTTGGCTCAACTAATCTATGATCAGGTGGAATGTGGAAGTCTCATCTCCAGTTGGTTTTTACATTAATTAATGAGAATCTCATTCATTTTTTATTTTATGTATAAATGAACTTGTTTATATGTGCATTCTATTGTTGTTGTATCCATAGTATTTCTGTTGTTATTACGTTGGTTATAAGCATGTATTATGATAGTGATGATGTATGACTCTCTCCATGTTTTTACTTGTAAATGAATGCACAAAGTATATATGGTCAAATAGATGGTATTGCAGCTAATGATGTAAGGGAAAAATTCTTCTTAGTGACTCTTAGATAAGTATGAGACCCCTATGCTCCGTTATGTTGTTTATACATGTATCGTTCATGTTTGTGACATGTTTGACGAAATGCCTATTATGGCTAGTAGAGGTCCTATTTATCCCTCATGGATATTTTTGTAAATAAATCATTCTTTGGTCATTATAATTCATCTTTGAACTTGTCATGAATTTCTGGGCAGAGCACTAGGTTCTGGGTCTGAAAACGTGGCTCAAATCCTGAGGACATTGGAACAATACTAAGTAATTTAGTCTCTGTACGCTGACATGTGGGCTTATGCATGCATCTAGAGCCTCATAAATGCTAGCATGCAGTCATGTGCATGCGTCTAGAGGCCCAGAAGCTAAAAATCTCAGTGGGATCCAGGGACAGGATGCCTGAATGGTTGGGTTAGCTCCTAGGAATGATGTGCAAGGTTTATGTGAAGAGTTTCTGTCGATTCCACTGCCTTAAGGTCATATAGAAGGTTGAGTATGATCATAGTAACCTCTCGTCACATGTTTACCCTGGTTGGTCGGTTACTTTGGTAGATGTGGGAAGAGGGTGTTACAAAGGTTTTACAACATTTTGGTGTTGGGAATACAATTACGAACTTACAAAGGTATGTGTATTAGCATGAAACACAAGAAGATATAACTAAATATATCAAGAGGATGGAATACTTCATTGTATCAAGAAGCCTAATAACTTAAAAAAATATTTATACCATATCTTACTTATACCCTCTTGACCCTAGGAAAGCATTTCCTTGGATTTTGTGGGCGGTTTACCAGTAACCGAGAAGGGACATGACTATGTATTTGTCATGTTTACATGTTCAACAATATGTGCATTATGGTGCCTTGTAAGAAGACCATCAAAGGATAAGAACCAACAAACTTGTTCTTTGAACACATGTAGTTTCACTTTTGGTACACAAAGGAATATCATTTTGGATAAGGATAGTATATTTCTCAATGAATTTGGACTACACTTTAGGAAAGTGTGGACATCAACTTGAAGAAGTCTACATTATAATATTAAAAAACAAATGGGTAGAAAGAAGTAGTCAACAAGACATTAGTTCAACTTTTGAAGAGTTACAAATAGAGGCATCCAATGACTTGGGATGAAAACCCACTCTATATTCAACACCCTTCTAGTAGAATAGTTCATACTTCTACTTGTAAATCCCTCTTAGACTCAAATTTATTTGGGTATTTTTCATCTTGATCCTTGGACATTATATATAGATAGCATGGGAAAGAGAGGGAAATTACATAGGAGAAGAATTGAAAATGGAAAAATTATTTGAAAATATTAGGCAAATCCATTTGCAAATATGAGAGGCATTGAAGAAATCACAAGAAAGGTGTAAGTCCAAACCTGATCAACTCAAAACCTGGAGAATTTTCAAGGTGGGAGATAGAGATTTTGGTTATATTTCGACAAAGAAAGACTACAAAGTCCTAGAAAGAATATCAAGGTTATGTGGTATGACCCTCTTGAGGCATTGGGAAAAGGTGAGTAATGATTCCTACAGACTATGTTTACCCCCATATGTGAACATTTGCTCAGTAGTGAATGTTGAAAATCTAAAATTCTATGAGCTTTCCATGTTGGATTAGGAAAATATGTAGGTCCTACCCATCATAGAGGAATCGACACCAGAAGATGATGAAAATTTGGAAAAAACGTAGTTTTGCAAAAGAAGTCCATAAGTAGAAAATATGGACAACATGAGCATTGGAAGATTGGGTTGAAAGGACAACTTCTAAGGAAAGAGAAATGGTACTCCATTGAGAAGGTAGAGGAAAATTTCCCCTGATTTAGTAAAAGATTTTGGGGACCCAAAGCTTCACTAAATGGAGTAGTATGATATGAAATTAACCAACATATAATCTATCATCAATCTTGGTACTTTATAGGTGGAAAATTTGAAGAAATTAGCTTGTGGGGCCCATTTTAATATCTTGAAAATTTGGGGTCCAGAACCTTGTAGATCCATTTTCCTGTGTTAAATAAAAATTTTTGGGTTGAAACTCTTTGAACACAGTCCTTATCCCCTTAATGTTGTTTTACACACCAAGACCTTTCCAATTAGGGCTCATATGTGAAAATTATATATGTTGCAATTCGACCTATCTTGTTGACCAACATGGTACCCAATGGGTGTCAAGTCAATAATCATTACTCACATATGTGGGGCTAGCCACCTATGAACATTTAAGAATATTCTGTAATCTCCAAAACCTAACAATAATTAAGAGTTGAGCCATGCAAAAAACCTAACCGTAGATGATTATCAAATTATGTTAAACATTGGGCAACTAGGAAGAGAGTATATCAAATTAACCTCAATTGGAGCTTATATGCGGAAGTTATAACCTAGCAAGTTAGACCTACCTTGTTGACCAACATAGTACCGAGTTGATGTCAAATCAATAATCATTACTCACATATGTGGGTCTAGCCACCCATGAAATTTTAAGGATATTCTAGAAGGTCCAAAACCTAATAATAATTAAATTTGAGCCATGTAGAAAACTTAACCCTAGATGATTATCAAAATACGTTAAACATTGGGCAAATAGGAAGAGAGTATATCAAATTAGCCTCAATTGGAGCTCATATGTGGAAGTTATACCCTTGCAAATTAGACCTACTTTGTTGAACAACATGGTACCCACTTGATGCAAGTCAATAATCATTATTCATATATGTGGGGCTAGTTACTTATGAACTTTTAAAGATATTCTAGAAATTACAAAACCTAACAATAATTAAGAGTTGAGCCATGGAGAAAACCTAACTCTAGATGATTTTCAAATCATTTTAACATTTGGCAACTAAAACAAGAGTATATTAAATTAGCCTTAATTGGAGCTCATATATGGAAGTTATACCATTGCAAATTACACCTACCTCGTTGACCAACATGGTACCTTGTACATGTCAACTCAATAATCATTATTCACATATGTAGATTGTATTATTATTTATTGAGATAGAGAGTTTGGTTATCTTTGGACAAAGAAAGACTAAAAAGTCCTAGCAAGAATATCAAGGCTATGTGGTATGGCCCTCTTGAGGCATTGGGAAAAGGTGAGTAATGATTCGTACAAACTAAGTTTGCCTCCATATGTGAACATTTTCTTAGTAGTGAATGTTGAAAATATGAAATTCTATGAGCTTTCCATGTTGGATCAGGAAACTGTCTATGTCCTACCCATCATAGAGGAATCAACACTAGAAAATGAGGAAAAGTTTGAAAAAACACAGTTTTGTAGAATAAGTCCAAAAGTAGAAAATATGGGCAACATGAGCATTGGAAGATTGGATTGAAAGGACAACTTCTAAGGAAAGAAAAATGGTACTCCATGGAGAAGGTAGAGGAAAATTTCCCTTGATTTAGTAAAAGATTTTGGGGATCCAAAGCCTCACTAAATGGAGTAGTATGGTATGAAACTAACCAACATATAATCTATCATCAATTTTGGTACTTTCTAGGTGGAAAAATTGAAGAAATTAGCTTGTGGGGCCCATTTTAATACCTTGGAAATTTGGGGTGTTGAACCTTGTAGATCCATTTTCCTGTGTCGAATAACAATTTTTGGGTTGAAACATTTTGAACACAGTTCTCATCCCCTTAATGTTGTTTTACACACCAAGACCTTTCCAATTGGAGCTCATATGTGGAAATTATATATGTTGCAATTTGACCTACCTTGTTGACCAACATGGTACCCAATGGATGTCAAGTCAATAATCATTACTCACATATGTGGGGCTAGCCACCTATGAACATTTAAGAATATTCAAAAAGGTCCAAAACCTAACAATAATTAAGAGTTGAGCCATACAAAAAACCTAACCCTAGCTGATTATCAAATTATGTTAAACATTGGGCAGCTAGGAAGAGAATCTATCAAATTAACCTCAATTGGAGCTCATATGTGGAAGTTATACCCAAGAAACTTAGACCTACCTTGTTGACCAACATGGTTCCGAGTTGATGTCAAATCAATAATCATTACTCGCATATGTGGGGCTAGCCACCTATGAACTTTTAAGGATATTATAGAAGGTTCAAAACCTAATAATAATTAAGAGTTGAGTCATGTAGAAAACCTAACCCTAGATGATTATCAAATTATTTTAAACATTAGGCAAATAGGAAGAGAGTATATCAAATAGCCTCAATTGGTGCTCATATGTGGAAGTTATACCCTTGCAAATTAGACCTACTTTGTTGACCAGCATGGTACCCACTAGATGTAAGTCAATAATCATTACTCATATATGTGGAGCTAGCTACTTATGAACTTTTAAACATATTCTAGAAAGTCCAAAACCTAACAATAATTAAAAGTTGAACCATGCAGAAAACCTAACTCTAGATAATTATCAAATTATGTTAAACATTAGGCAACTAAGACTAGAATATATCAAATTAGCGTTAATTGAAGCTCATATGTGAAAGTCATACCATTGCAAATTACACCTACGTTGTTGACCAACATGGTACGCTCTACATTTCAAGTCAATAATTGCTCACATATGTGGGACTAGCTACTTGTAAACTTTTAAAGATATTCTAGAAAGTCCTAAACCGAACAATAATGGAGAGTTGAAACATTCATGAAAACTAACCCGAGATGATTAAGTTTCATTAAACAGTGGACTACCAGCAAAAGACTATGATTGTTTTAGTATGGTATGTGGATCTCCACCTCGGCAAAAAGTAGAGAGAACAAATGTCCGGTCCTTAATCTGGCGTACTACTGAAAGAATTTGAAAGTTTCATGAAGCTGAATCACTTCAAATTCCAACTTCCCATTCCATATATACATGAGGAAAAATGCCTTCTGTCATAATAGGTTCCTCGTCTCTCTCAGAATGGACACCAACAAGAACATGGCTCCCTTCGCCTATATCTCAACACCCGATGATTTGGATCCTGCAGTCACATCTCTATTAACTCGAGACGAAAATGACATATTGGACGAATCCGGCCTGCTGAATAATCTCAGTCAATTCAGTTCAGCCATTCAAGGCAAAATCCCCATCATAAATTCGGATTTGGGCTTTTCAATGCTGCTCAGGCTCGTAGCAGGTTGCCCTGTGTCTTCTGATCACAATGTGTCCAAATGGGTGCAAATCTCTGTGGGCATCCTGGCTAATGTCGACAATATCCAGAATGAAAACCCCTCTCTCTTCATGGATTACTGGCGCCCAGTGCTTGAGGTCATTGACAGAGCATGCGTTGATATTGAGGATTCAGACTTTCAGGTGGGTTTAGTCAATTTAATTTACTTGTTCCTGAAATTGGAACTTGAGGGCACTGAGCACATAATTACCAGTCATGGCGAAGTAATAAGAGCTTTATCTTCTTACATAATTTTACCCACTCACAGGCATTTTGCCACGAGCAAAAGCAATTTCGACAAATTGTTAGATGTGACCTTGAGAGTCTGGGCTACAGAGGAAGGATTGAAGCAGCCCAGACTATCAGAGGCAGTGGCTAGCTTAGTGTGGCCAGTGCACGAGCAGTTTACTGATGGATTGTACTATTATTTATTGAGCTCAATTTCCTCTGTACTCGATTCCAGGCCTCGTGATCCTGATAATATTAATCTTCATAACTACATGGAAGGTTCGTTAGAACTGATGACCCGTGCAGGGCTTGTGAGCCGAGTGTTTCAGTTATTGGACAACGCAACACTGTCAGATAATATGATTATGAGGTGCTTTGAGATTCTGTGGTTCCTGAGTTCGATTACCATTGGGCGTCTAGAGATTATAAGAGTCACAAATTGCAGTGATAATACATATTTGGAGAGTTTCTACACAGCTATGGCGCGAACCGCTTCCAATGCCACCGCGGAAAGTCATTTGATCCCCGCGTTACGTGTTATATATAACCTTTTAGTAAATGCTCGTTATTTATTGGTAAATGCTCGTTATTTTCAACGGGTTCACTCGGCAGGACGGCCCGGCTTTCATGACTCCAGGAATACAGATTTTCAAAATTTGGATCACGAGGGAGTAAGAACACTCCAGAAACAAATTAAGAAGGCCTTTACTAAAATCGCATCAGATGAAGAGTATGCCCTAGCAGCAGAGAATTATCAATATTAATTAGTTTACGGGATGTGGTGGGATGTGGTGTAACTATTAGGTGGGGAGGTTGGTCTCCGATGAGTATCTCTTAGCAGCAGAGAATTATCAATATTAATTAGTTTAGGGGATATGGTGGATGTGGTGTAATGATTAGGTGGCGAGGTTGATCTTTACAGGAGTATGGGAGTATGTTTTAGCAGCAGAGAATTATCGATATTAATTAGTTTAGGAGATATGGTGGATGTGGTGTAACGATTAGGTGGCGAGATTGGTCTTCACAGGGGTATGCCTTAGCAGCAGAGAATTATCAATATTAATTAGTTTAGGAGATATAGTGGATGTGGTGTAACAATTAGGTGGGGAGATTGGTCTTCACATATTTTATAGTCCAGGTTTTATAGTCCAATCTTAGATAAGACTATGTAATCTTGATAGTTGTTCCAAGTATAATTTCTAATAATTGCTGGAGATACAATTTTTCCTAGTGAAAAAAAATGTCTGTTATTAATTAATAAATTAATTATTATAATTATTATAGTATAAGATTATGTAAGCCTTATAGCTGCTTCAAGTATAATCTCTGATAATTGCTCCCGGCATAAGTTTTTCTAGTGAAAAAAAAATGTCCATTACTAATTAATAAAAATAATTATTATATTATAAGACGATGTAAGTCTCATAGCTGTTCTAAGTATAATCTCTGATTATTATATTATAAGACTATGTAAGTCTTATAGCTGTTCTAAGTATAATCTCTGATAATTGCTCTAGACACAATTTCTTTTAGAGAAAAAAAAATGTTTATTATTAATTAATAAAAATAATTATTATATTAAAACATTATATTATATAATAAGAATTAAAAAGATATAATGAAATAGAAAAAATGTTTGAAAAACACTTTAATTTTTTTTTTTTTTTTTTATAATACAAGGTAGAGGAAATGTGGGATGACACTTTATCCATTTTTATGTAATGCAATATGGGTGTACATTTTTATGATCATGTTGTGTAGTCCTATTGTATGGGGAGGGCCTTGACTTTTCATAACCTTTTAGTTTCCATATATTGTTCTTATTAATAGTCCATTACCAAATGCAATTTTAGTTTTGTTGTATGTATTATATATTGAGAATATTTTGGAAAGTTGGTAAATTTAAATTTTCAAAGAAATTATAGTTTTATGTTTATGTTTAAATATATTTTAGTAAGTAAATTACAAATAAAATATTTTTAAATAAAAAATAATAGCATTGAATTTAGATATTCATATTATCCCAAGAAAATAGCAATCGAATTATAATATTGATCAGAATGAATTAAATAAGCAACTAATTCGAGAGATGGAATTGAAGAAATGGATATAGATTTTCTCGTAAAGGAGATCATTGTAATTGATCCCTAAAACTAATACTTTTAATTTAGATAAGAACTTGGGTTATTTTAAGAATGTTGATTTATGGGCTTAGAACATATAATTAGTTATGTTGTTTTTTTAATAAAGTTGCAAGAATTTTAAAAAAGGAAAAAATAAAAGATCAAAGAATATTTTTTTAAAGTGTATTTTAATTTACAACATGATTTATTTTCGGAGTATTTTTTTTTGGTTAATTTTAATTAAAATTTGGTAAAGGCTTTTTAAAACTTGAGATTAAATTGTTATGTGTAAAATTTAAGTGTCTCCACAATTTTTCATGATGTTGAATCTATTTATGCATTTAAAAATTTATTTTAAATAATAAAAAATCACAATATTGTTTAAGGTTGTATCATCAAATTCCAACGAAAAAATTATTTCATCTATAATTTAGATCACCCATTTTTCTAAAAAATAATATATGACATGTAAAAATAACATATGACATGTTCACTAATTATGTTATTTTAGTTTATCTTTAAACCCTTATAAATGCAATACTTATGTTTATTTGATTTTATTTCCTAAGCACCTAAGAATGTGATTTTTATTCTACATATTTTTTTCTTATTGTTGTAAAAAATAAATCATGTATTGGTTTGTATAGATATTTTAAGATACCAACCCAATAAATTTAGAATTGTAAGTTAGAATATAAATAATTTATTTATTCAAAATTTCACAACTATATCAATTTTGATATTAATTTAGAATTGTAAGTTAGAATATAAATAATTTATTTATTCAAAATTTCACAACTATATCAATTTTGATATTATTGAATGTTAGACATTTCTTTTGAAAATATAAAACATATGTTAATGTTCGTGTTTGAAAACCTAGAAAATGGAATCAATATATCAAAAATAGTATAAGACAAGGAGTACTAGTGTGTTTGTTATTTTCCCTGATAAAATTGTTTTATCTTAATAAATTCAATATTATTATCTTTCAATAAACCCGTAATGAGTATGTCAAATTGTTATGGTAATGTTTGAAGATCTTAACATAAGTGGATTTTAAGTCAATAAACCCTTAAGTCAAAGTGTTATGGTAATGGTAATGTTTGAAGATGTGGATTTTTTTTTAGCATGTAGATACTAGTTTTTAAATTATATAATTTATTTATAGGGTTAAGGAATCAAAAGTTTAAGGAGAAACCCTAAGAATATATATTTTTCATTAATAAATTATATTAGAGGAAAAAAGAAAAAAATAAAAAATTATTTAAAATATATATATGTTTTGTTGGGTGTGGAGCCTGATTATCTTATTTACTTTGTATCACAGCATTGGACCCATGTACCTTAAAAGGGGAAGCAACGCCGCCCATAATTAATCGTTGCCATGGGGGGTCCAGGGGGGGGCGGCAACGCATTTCGGAGCCCCCCCCTGGCGGGGTGTTTCGGGAGCAGCGCCCCCGAAGCTAAAACAGATGTAAAATTGCCTTGTAAAAGTATAGTAATTTCTAGTCAATCTGGGCCGTTCATAGGCGGATGATCTGACAGTAGAAGTTATGTTTAGATTAGGGTTTTTTACCCTAGAAGGCAACCCCTCGTTTTTATGAGGGTATTGTATTGCGGCTGTGTATTGGGTGTGTATTCTTGGAGCGAGAAACAGAGAAGGAGACTGTGAGAGAGAACATAGGATATTACAGCGGATCTGTTGTATGTTTTGTCTCTTCATTTTGCTGGATAATAGAAAGGAAGGACTGGTTGTTCGGGGTGGACGTAGCCCAAACTGGGTGAACCACGTATATCTGTGTCTCTCTGGTTTTATGTGTTTTGTGTACTTATATTTTCCGCATATTTTATGTGTTGCATTGCTCCATAATATATAATTTTCTAACAAATGGTATCAGAGCCGAAGGTATATTTGGCTGATAAACTCGCAGGAAAGAAGGGTTCCTAGTTCGAGTGGGAGCAATGGCAGAAGATGGTAAGTTTAGGGTCAAGAAATTTAACAGCCAAAACTTCCCACTGTGGAAGATGCAAATGGAAGATTATCTGTATCAGAAAGATCTGTACCTACCATTGAGTGGAAAAAAAAATAAGCCAACGGCCATGACAGACGCGGAATGGAACATTCTCGATAGAAAAGCACTTGGAACAATACGGTTGTGCCTTGCGGCGTCAGTCGCCTTCAATATTTCGAAGGAAACAACAACAAAGGGTTTTATGCAGACGTTAGCGAAACTATATGAAAAACCCTCGGCCTCAAACAAGGTATTTCTTATGAAACGACTATTTAATATGATGATGTCGGAAGGTGGATCTGTTGCAGAACATTTAAATGATTTTAATATAGTTACTAGTCAGTTAAGTTCTATAGGGGTAAACTTTGATGATGAAGTTAGAGCTCTGTTATTCTTGTGCTCATTGCCAGAGAGTTGGAATGGTTTAGTAATGCCCATTAGTAACTATGTCTCTAGATCTAGTACTTTAAAGTTTGATGATGTTGTTGGTGCTATCCTTAGCGAGGAAATGCGACGGAAAAGCTCCGGTGAGACATCGATTAATGCTTTGAGTGCAGAGTCTAGGGGAAGGAGAATGGAAAGAGGAAAGAGCTCGGGATATCGCAGTAAATCAAGGAAAGGCAGATCCAAGTCCAGATCGGGGATAGTGTGCTGGAAATGCAGAAAGAAAGGACACCTAAAGAAATACTGTAGATCTCGGAAGGGAAAAGAAGGAGATACACAGCAAGAAAACAATCATGAAGCAAATGTGACAAGTGATGTGTTACAAGATGTTTTGATTCTTTCTTTCGAAAATGTTACTGATTCTTGGGTTGTAGATTCAGGGGCTTCATTCCATGCCACACCTGATAAGAAATATTTTCATGACTATGTTCAAGGAGATTTTGGACAAGTTTGTTTGGGTGATGATAAACCCTGTAAAATTGTTGGAATTGGTAAGGTTCTTGTAAAAAAACAGAATGGAAACCAATGGCTATTAAAGGAGGTAAAGCATGTTCCAGATCTAAAGAAAAATCTGATTTCAACAGGGCAGTTAGGCGGTGAAGGTTGTGTGACAACTTTCACAGATAAAACTTGGAAGGTCACCAAAGGAGCCCTGGTAATAGCAAAAGGCGAAAAGGTTGGTACATTGTATTTATGCAATGGTATTTCTAACTCGGTTAATGCTTTAACTTCCAAAGGAGCAGATGCAGCATTATGGCATCATAGGCTCGGACACATGAGTGAGAAGGGGATGAAAATTCTTCACTCAAGAAATTTGCTGCCAGGTTTGAAGAATGTTGATTTGGATTTCTGTGAGAATTTCATTTATGGAAAACAAAAGAGAGTCATATTTCTCAGAGTTGGGAAAGAAAAGAAGAGCGAAAAATTGGAGCTTGTGCATACAGATGTATGGGGACCTGCTCAGGTATCATCTCTCGGTGGCTCTCGTTATTATGTTACTTTTATTGATGATGCAACTAGAAAACATGGATTTATTGTATTCAGAATAAATCTGATGTATTTGATACTTTCAAGAAATGGAAAGCTTTGGTTGAGATTGAGACAGGAAAGAAGTTGAAGTGTCTCAGATCAGATAATGGAGGTGAATATTGCAGCAAAGATTTTGATAGGTACTATTCAGAGCATGGAATTAACAGAGAGAAGACAATTCCAAGAACACCACAAGAAAATAGTGTGTCAGAAAGAATGAACAGAACAATCATGGAGCGTGCAAGGTGCATGAGATTGCATTCAGGATTGCCTTTACAATTTTGGGTAGATGTTGTAGATACTGTTGTTTATCTAATAAACAGAGGGCCTTCAATTTCCTTGGATGGTGGTATTCTAGAGGAAGCATGGACAGGTAAAAAGGTAAACTACTCTTTTTTAAAGCCTTTTGGTTGTGAGGCCTTTGTCCATATTAATAAAGAAAATAGAACAAAGCTTGAGACAAAATCAAAGAAATGTACCTTTATTGGATATGGTGTTAATGATTTTGGTTATCACTTATATGATTATGAAAATCACAAAATCATTAGGAGAAGAGATGTAATATTCAATGAAAAGGTCTTGTATAAGAATCAGTTGCAGGAAAAGAAACAGGAAAAAGAAATCAAGGAATACACAGTTCTTGATGAGATAACTGAAAAAGTAAATGTGCCTGAAAATAATAATAACGAACAACCACAGCAGCAACAACCACCACAACAGCAACAGGCACCTCAAACACCTGAAAGTGGTGTTAGAAGATCTACCAGGATAAGTAGACCCCTTGAACGATACTCTCCTTCATTATATTATTTATTGTTGACTGATTATGGTCAACCCGAATGTTATGAAGAAGCAATGCAGGTTGAAAGCAGGAAGAATTGGGAGCTAGCCATGGATGAAGAGATGGACTCCTTAATGCATAACTAGACTTGGGACTTAGTCAGGTTGCCTGCAGGTAAAACTACATTGGAGAATAAATGGGTTTATAGGTTGAAGGAAGAAGATGGAGGAAAACAGAGGTACAAAGCTAGACTTGTGGTGAAGGGGTTTGCACAGAAGAAAGGTATTGATTTTGATGAAATATTTTCTCCTGTTGTTAAAATTACTTAAATCAGAACTATTTTAAGTCTTGTAGCAGCGGAAGATTTACATCTTGAACAATTAGATGTAAAGACAGAATTTCTCCATGGAGATTTGGAGGAAGAGATATACATGTAGCAACCAGAAGGATATGAGGTAAAAGGGAAAGAAAAATTGGTGTGCAGGTTAAAGAAGAGCGTGTATGGCTTAAAACAGGCTCCAAGGCAGTGGTATCTAAAATTTGACAAGTTTATGTCTGAACAAGGTTATACTAGATGTCACTCTAATCATTGTGTTTATCTAAAAAGACAAAATGATGGCAACTATATTATATTGTTATTGTATGTAGATGACATGCTTGTTGCAGGGTCTAACATGCAGGAAATAAATGTTCTCAAAAGAAAATTGGCAAATTCATTTGCAATGAAGGATTTGGGAGCTGCAAAAAAAATCCTTGGTATGAGGATAACTAGAGACAGTAAAAATCGCAAATTAACACTATCTCAGAATGAGTACATAGGAAAGGTGTTGAAAATATTTAATATGAAGAATGCAAAACCAGTTAGTACACCTTTTTCTAGCCATTTCAAACTTAGTAAGGAGATGTGCCCCAAGACCCAAGAAGAAATGGACTATATGTCTAAAGTTCCATATGCATCAGCAATTGGAAGCTTAATGTATGCAATGGTCTACACAAGGCCTGATATTTCACATGCAGTGGGAGTTGTAAGCAGGTACATGAATAATCCAGGAAAAGAACATTGGATGGAAGTAAAATGGATTCTCAGATATTTGAGAGGTACCACAAATCAAGCATTATGCTTTTGTGGTTCAAACATTGCTCTACAGGGATATGTTGATGCAGATATGGCAGGTGACAGAGATAACAGGAGGAGCACTACAGGATATGTATTTACTGTAGGTGGAACAACTGTCAGTTGGGTTTCAAAAATCCAAAGTGTTGTTGCACTTTCAACAACAGAAGCAGAGTATGTTGCTGCTACTGAGGCTAGTAAAGAAATGATTTGGTTACAAAGGTTTATGGATGAACTGGGTAAGAAGCATGATATGGGCACGTTATACAAAGTGATAGCCAAAGTGCCACTACTCCGCAAAGAACTCAGAATTTCATTCCAGGACCAAACACATACATCTCAAGTACCATTTCATACGGTCAGTATTGGAAGATGGAGAGTTGAAGCTGGAAAAGATACACACTAGCTAGAATCCTGCAGATATGCTAACAAAAGTTGTAACCAGGGAGAAACTGAGAACATGCTCAGTTTCAATTGGTCTTCAATGATGACGATGAAGATGAGAAACAGCCAGGTCCAAAGAGGAGTCATTGTCCAGCAAATGAAGCAGCGGTGGAGTTGCTACAATCAGTCTCCAAGTGGGAGATTGTTGGGTGTGGAGCCTGATTATCTTATTTACTTTGTATCACAGCATTGGACCCCTGTACCTTAAAAGGGGCAGCAATGCTACCCGTAATTAATTGCTGCCATGGGGGGTCCAAGGGGGGGCGGCAACGCTTTTCGGAGCCCCCCCCTGGTGGGAGGTTTCGAGGGCAGCGCCCCCGAAGCTAAAAACAGATGTAAAATTTCCTTGTAAAAGTATAGTAATTTCTAGTCAATCTGGGCCGTTCATAGGCGGATGATCTGACGATAGAAGTTATGTTTAGATTAAGGTTTTTTTCCCTAGAAGGCAACCCCTCACTTTTATGAGGGTATTGTATTGCGGCTGTGTATTGGGTGTGTATTCTTGGAGCGAGAAACAGAGAGGGAGACTGTGAGAGAGAACATAGGATATTACAGCGGATCTGCTATAGGTTTTGTCTCTTCATTTTGCTGGATAATAGAAAGGAAGGACTGGCTATTCGGGGTGGACATAGCCCAAACTGGGTGAACCACGTATATCTATGTCTCTCTGGTTTTATGTGTTTTGTGTACTTATATTTTCCGCATATTTTATGTGTTGCATTGCTCCATAATATATAATTTTCTAACATGTTTAATTTCATGATTTGGGATATATGTAATATATTGGAATGGTTTGTTAAATATAACCATTAAAAAAGGAAAAATATGTTAAATTTGATATAGTTTATGTATTATATTTCACTAATTTGGTTATTTTGGACCTAAGGTTCAAAGTATACACACAAGATGAAAAATGACATATAATAGGTGATAGGTGGCTGGGATAAATGTGATTAAATACAAGCACATATTTTTTAAAATCAAAATTTATGTGTATTAATTTCTTGATTACATTTTGAATTTCACTTCACAAAACCATGTACAAAATTTCAGTTAAAAAAATACAAGCATGATTTCACTTCACAAAAATGTGTTCATGTTACTAATCACTTTAATGATGTCCAAAAGTGAGAGCCCTCTATCGCATTGGACTTGCATATTTTTCTAGCATGTATACAAAGTACACACATATAGAAACTAGTATTATTTTATATTATGATGTGCAAAATGCAAAGCGTGTACTACACTTAATCGCCCAATTATAAATGAGGAGTCTAAGGATAAGGAAAGGCTTAACTTCTCAACATGGATTCAACTGTTGAAAATTGTTTTTGGCATTATGATGTAGGTGTTGTCCTTGATGGAAACCCACTTGTAACAGGATAAGTATGTGTTGACAAGATGTTCTTAGATAAGTTCGAAGGTGACACAGTGATGGAACAGAATGAAAAAATGTTGGGAGATAGGTTTGCAAGTCGGAGACAAAAGAATTATGAAGGAAAATATTTGAATAAATACACGTGGGTTATATAAGGAAAAGTCATGTACACACGCAGGACAAAAGAAGCTAAGTTGCATACATTTGGTGCACTATTTTTATTAAATACGAAGGGTATTTACCATGGTATTAGCCCACAATATTGAGCATAGTAATAACTATTTGATCTCGTCAAAGATTACCACCAACACTAGTGTGGTTTTCACTCATGGTATTGGCTAAGGCTCAAACTATATAAGGAGGTGAAGATCAAAGTGCTAGGTGGGTGCATGTGTAAATTTGATTGATGAATACTTCAATCTGAATTATATTTGCATTGTATGGGCTATAGTTGATAAGTTGATCTGAAATAATTATACAACTACAAATAAAATGATGGATCAAGATCATGAGACCTAAAATGAATTACCATTGTATGATCTGCTCATGGATTGACTAGATCTATGCATTAGGGGAATTTTGAGGTCTAAAATGGGCCTCATAAGAAAAATGTACAACAAAAATAAACTTTATAACAACCAATAGGATTCAAGATGATGATGTCAACCATGGGGGATGATTCACCATTTTTTAAATAAAAGGGTAAAAATATTAAAAAAATAATAAAATAATAAAACTACTTTTTCAACTTGTATTTTCAACTTATCTCCCAAAATTTTTACTCAAATTTCGAGCGGGAGTACTCGTTGGATGTGAAATTTAATTCCTCATCCAAGGAGTACCCATGTTGCATACTTTCGATGAACTCTACTACACGAAAAATGAGAAATACATAAAAACGTGATTGTAATCACGTTTTTTTATGTATTTCTCATTTTTCGTGTAGTAGGACCCATCGAAAGTATGCAACATGGGTACTCCTTGGATGGGGAATTAAATTTCGCATCCAACGAGTACTCCCACTCGAAATTTGAGTAAAAAATTTGGGAGATAAGTTGAAAATATGAGTTGAAAAAGTAGTTTTTTCCATTTTTTCCTCTAAAATTTGATGATGTCATCAAATCTTATTTGATTTTTTCCACTATTATTTTATAATTTCCTTAGGAGGCCCATTTTATACCTCAAAATTCCCCTAATGATTTTACGCATGTTTTTATCTTTGAATATTATGTTCTGGGTCTTTCTAAAGTTCTGGAGTGCTGCACAACTATAGTTCAAAATTTTCAGATCTGTACGCCAGTTGGTCTCTATGAAAGCGTGTATATACGTGCGATTGCTTCATAAAATGCATGTACATAAAGTAGGGTTCCTACTGAAAAATATTTCTAATCAATCTGATCAGTGTTGTTGTATTTCTGCTATCTGTCAATGATTTTTTCATGTTGACCTAGGTTTAGTAGCAAAGTATGAAGTTGAATTGATTGAATGTTGATTGGTTGGAGAATATCCATGTAGCAGCTAACTATAACAAGTTTCAGAGTTCTGTAATCTGACATAATATTTTAGTATGTATGTGTGAAATTCTATGTCTAATTCAGATTAACAGTTTTTCAGAACTTGGTAGGTTGAGACATGTACACGGGTTTCTTTTCAAAAAAGTGTGTATACATGCATGTTGACTTAAGAGAAGTAACATATATATTTTATTTTATGAATGATCAAGGCTTCAGTTGATTCAGGATGTTGATGCAGTATTTTGGGTTCAGTTCTGATATTTTGGTTACAGTGATCTCACTGTTATGTTTGATTTGAGTTGATGATTGGTTAAGTGATTGTTTTCTTTAGTGATTGATTGGATTTATTGGTTCAGTGGTTGTTTTCAGTGATTGGTTGAATTTTTTGGTATAGTCATCAGTTTCCATTTTGATATTGGACCTAAATGATGTTAGTGGGTTTAGTATGAAACTTTGATGAAAAATATCCTACAATTTATGATGTGTTGAAGTAGGTGGATCCAGTGTGAAAATTTATGAAACGTGGTCCAAATATGGTATGAGGGTTGGAGCCTTCAATGAGGAAGTCGAAGCTTCCTGCTAGTAGTAGCTAGTGATCACATCAGGGGGTTGGAGCTCCCTTCCAGTGGGTGTTGGTAAACGAGATCATGGGGTTGGAACTCCCTTCTAGTAGAAGCTAGAGAACGAGTGAAGGTTGTAGCCTTCAGCAGGTGGGTGTCTGTGTGCTGGTATGAGTCTGCACCATTACAATAATGTAAGAAGTTTTTCATAATAATAATATTGAAGACAAAGATGACATCAGTAGTGGTTTTCTCCCACATTGGGTTTCCACCTTAAATCCTTGTGCTCTTATGTGTGATGGTTTACTCTGTTCTTACTGCACATGTTTACTGCTTATTAAAAGTATGATGAACCAATGATGCATTAGTTTAAGTTAAACAAATGATGATTTATATGAATTATAAGTTTACTGGGTATACACTAGTGTCCTTAATAAAAAATGCATACATATACTAGTTTTCTTTAGTCAAGTCACGTACAAAATTTAGAAAAAGAAAAGTAAAATTTTAAGTGAGTTTTTAAATACTTATTCAACCCCCCATCTTAGTATTTTTCCCAAAAATTGGAATATTTTAGAAGAAGCTTGATCCCTTGAAGGAATATCTATCAAGATGAGTAATCAAGACAAAAAATCATCTATCAGCCCACCACTCTTCAATGGGAGTATTCTACTTTTCTAGAAAATAAGAACCAGATCCTGTCTACAGTTTCTTGGGGCAGGCACATGGGAAATTGTTGAAGGAGGTTATTTGTATCTAGCTATAGTTCCCACAGATACAGTAGAAAAGAAGAAATATGAAACCAATGCAAAAGTTGTCAATTCCTTTTTGGGAAGCCCGACATAATTAGAACTTTTCAAAGTTATGCAGCTAAATTCAAAAAAGGAAATATGGGATAGGATCATTTAGAGTTATGAAGGCGATGACAAGGTAAAAAGTGATAAACTCCAAAATCTTAGAATTCAATGTGAAACTCTCAAAATTCATAATGATGAAAGTATTGCAAGTTTCTTTCTACGAATATATGAGATTGTGAATCGTATGAGAACTATGGGTGAAGATATAAAAGACTTGATTTTAGTAGAGATAATCTTGAGATCTTTAGCTCCAAAATTCAAGTCAAAAGTGTCTACCATTGAAAAATAGCAGGATCCGCAGAACCTTACTGTTGTAAAACTTCTCGAGATCTTAACAACCTTTTAAATGACAAAAGGAGGTCCCTCCAAAATCATATAAGCTACATTCAAAGAAACTACAAGAGGAAAAGAAAAGGAAGAACACAAGGAATAATCTTATATATCAGAAGAAGATGAGGTAAATTTTGTAAAGAAACTCCAACTAGGCACCAAAACGTTTAGAAGTAAGCTTCCCTTCAAGTGTTTTTCTTGTGGTAGAGTTGGTCATTATGTTGCTAAGTGTCCTTATAAATAAAACCATGAAAAGGGGAAGGCAATTGCAAAATGAAATAGGAAACGGTTTGAAAATAAGAAAATTTATTATACTGAAGAAGATAGTGATGGTTGATCAAATAGTGAAGAAGGAGCATTTGATCAAGATCTTAAATTACTCATGGAATTTGAAAGATGTACTAATGAGTCCAATGACAAATTCATGGATTCTTTAGAAGAAAAGGATCATTGAAGAAATCACCGAGCTTAAAGTATGTTTAGATGAAGATAAAATAGCTATAGATACTTTAAAGAAACAACTCATAGAAAATGAGAAGTTAGAATGTGAAATAGTAAGTCTAAGAAAGGAATTTGAGAAGATAAAAACTCTAATTATTTGATTTGCTAAAGGTTATGAAACCTTAGATGAAATATCAAGGTACAACACTCTCCTCTTATGAAGACATGTCTTGGAAACAATGGAGAAACATCAAAGACAGGAAATTCCTCTACTATAACAAGAAGCTATCTAAATGCAACAAAAACCAGTCAGCAAAGCTCCATCCTTCAACAAAATAATAAAGATACGTAACAGGGAAATCGTGCCTACTCTAATCCAATGATAAACAATAAAAGAAGCCTCATTCAAAAGGTAAAAAACACCACATGATTCTATTATCACAGGATTTTCTACTTTAATGGACAATGTTTCTCATGTCATAACTTTGGTCACAAGACTGCTCAATATGTTGCAGACAAAACCTTCATTACTAGAGAAGCAAGAAAACAAAGGAATGAGATAGGAATCAATAAAAACACCTATAATAATTTCTCACCTCTTAAAGACAAAATTGAATGATCATTTTGTAATAACTTTGGACATGAGGAATCTGAATGCAGGAGAAAATTATAGCCAACATCTCAAAAGGAGAAAATAACAACAACTTCTAAGGTTTGGAAAAGGAAGGACTTAGAATCTGAAATTTGTGGTATAACATTTTATGCAGAAGATCAAGAAAATCAGTGGCACATTGATAGCATATGCTCAATACACATGGCAGGTGATAAAGATAAACTCATTTCATAAAATGCATTAGAGAATGAAAATAATGTTACTTTTCATACTGACTCACATGTTGTCATTAAAGGTAAAGGATCTATTTTTCTAAAGGAAAATGTTAAAGTTGGCCATGTTATGTTTGTTTATGGATTAAAACATGACTTTTTAAGTGTCAATCAAATGTGCGACCAAGGAAAGGAGGTCCTTTTAAGATCAAAAGAATGTGTGGTTTGTGAACTTGACATAGGGAAGACCATAATAAAGGGAACAAGAACTCCAAGTAATATTTACGTATTGAAAGGAGGCCAAGAACAATGTTACTTAGGAAAAGCAGAGGAAAAATGACTATGGCACAGAAGGTTGGGACATCTAAGCTTCTCTCAACTACACAAATAAAGAAAGCTCAAAGTTGTTCGTGATTTTCCCAACATCACCTTGCGAGAATTTAACATATGCAAGCCATGTCAATTCGGTAAGAAAAGCATGGTTCAATTCAATGCCAAAGAAGGATCAACAAGTAAGTCTCTTGAACATATACACACTAATTTGTGTGGGACAGTAAGCAAAAAGTCACCTCGAGGAGAACAATAATATATCTTATTTGTTGATGACTTCTCTAGAATGCGTTGGATCAATTTATTAAAATAAAAAGATGAAGCATTTGATAAATTCAAAACCTTTAAAGAATTAGTTGAAAATGAGTTACATCTAAAAATCAAATGTCTCAAATCTAACAGAGGAGGATAATTCATATAAGATGAATTTTATTTATTTCTATGAACAACATGGCATCAAAAGGCAGTTTTATGTAGTCATAAATCTTCAAAAAAATGGTGTGGAAGAAAGGATGAATATAAAATTTAAGCAAATGGCTCATGCTATGCTTGATGAGTCTGGAACACCTGACACATTCTGGGGTGAAGCAACACCTACCGCAATAAATATTCTCAACAAATCTCATGTTCAAGTAAACAATGATAAAACACCTTATGAAATTTGGTATGGTAAGCCTCCTATTGTAAATCATTTTAGAGTCTTTGGAAGTAATTTTTTCATAAAAATAATGATGAAAAACTTGGTTACTCATATATAAGCAAAGGATACAAATGTTACAATAAGAGACTTCAAAAAATTATTGAATGTATTGATGTTGTAATTGATGAAGCATGCACAATTCTAAAAAGGTAACAACAAAAAAAGATGATGAGGATGAATGCTTTCCCACATCAAATCAAAGCGATATAGAAGAATAAAATAATGAAGCATCATAAGAAGACACAACCGATAAGGAAAAGGCTTGTAATGTTCCCAAATTTTAGCTACAAAGCTAAATGGAACATTAGAGTTAGCAGTATCTTTAGCCGGCGAACAAATGGGTAGAAAAGCCCATAAGTCTCCTAAGGAAGAATAAAAACACTTCAAGTGTGAAAGGAGACATTACTTGTAGCTTAATAAAACACCTCCATGTGTGAACAGGGATAATATCATGTTGATTCAGTCTCCTCTGACTAAGTCAATAGTGCAGATGTGGAGGAGTAGGGATCAAGGAAGGAATAACGCAGTTTTGGAGGGAGATGAATCTATTGATGGAAATGACCTAATTGGGTGGGGCCAAGGGAAAGAAAACTCACATTTTATTTAAGGAAGAGGATGGCAGCATTATTATTCATGTTTTATATTGTTGTTGTTAGAAAATTATATATTATGGAGCAATGCAACACATAAAATATGCGGAAAATATAAGCACACAAAACACATAAAACCAGAGAGACACAGATATACGTGGTTCACCCAGTTTGGGCTACGTCCACCCCGAACAGCCAGTCCCTCCTTTCTATTATCCAGCAAAATGAAGAGACAAAACCTACAGTAGATTTGTTGTAATATCCTATGTTCTCTCTCACAGTCTCCCTCTCTGTTTCTCCCTCCAAGAATACACACCAAATACACAGGTGCAATACAATACCCTCATAAAAGCGAGGGGTTGCCTTCTAGGGCAAAAAACCCTAATCTAAAAATAACTTCTATCGTCAGATCATCCGCCTATGAACGACCCAGATTGACTAGAAATTACTATACTTTTACAAGGCAATTTTACATTTGTTTTTAGCTTCGGGGGCACTGCCCCCGAAAGCCCCCGCTAGGGGGGGGCTCCGAAAATAGCTGTTGCCCCCCTGGACCCCCCACGACAGTGATTAATTACGGGCGGCGTTGCCGCCCCTTTTAAGCTACAGGGGTCCAATGCTATGATACAAAGTAAACAAGATAATCAGGCTCCACACCCAACAATCTCCCACTTGGAGACTGATTGTAGCAACTCCACCGCTGCTTCATTTGCTGGACAATGAATCCTCTTTGGACCTGGCTATTCCTCATCTTCATCGTCATCCTTGAAGACCAATTGAAACTGAGCACGTTCTCAGTTTCTCCCTGGTTACAACTTTTTTTAGCATATCTGCAGGATTCTGGCTAGTATGTATCTTTTCCAGCTTCAACTCTCCATCTTCCAATACTGACCGTATGAAATGGTACTTGAGATGTATGTGTTTAGTCCTAGAATGAAATGCTGAGTTATTTGCAAGATGAATGGAACTTTGGCTATCACTGTATAACTTGCCCATATCATGCTTCTTACCCAATTCATCCATAAACCTTTGTAACCAAATTATTTCTTTACTAGCCTCTGTAGCAGCAACATACTCGACTTCTGTTGTTGAAAGTGCAACAACACTTTGGATTTTTGAAACCCAACTGACAGTTGTTCCACCTACAGTAAATACATATCCTGTAGCACTCCTCCTGTTATCTCTATCACTTGCCATATCTACATCAACATATCCCTGTAGAGCAATTTTTGAACCACCAAAGCATAATTATTGATTTGTGGTACCTCTCAAATATCTAAGAATCCATTTTACTGCCATCCAATGTTCTTTTCCTGGATTATTCATGTACCTTCTTACAACTCCCACTGCATGTACAATATCAGGCCTTGTGCAAACCATTGCATACATTACGCTTCCAACTGCTGATGCATATGGAACCTTAGACATATAGTCCATTTCTTCTTGGGTCTTGGGACACATCTCCTTACTAAGTTTGAAATGGCTAGCAAAAGGTGTACTAACTGGTTTTGAATTCTGCATATTAAATCTTTTCAACACCTTTTCTATGTACTCATTCTGAGATAGCGTTAATTTGCGATTTTTCCTGTCTCTAGTTATGCTCATACCAAGGATTTCTTTTGCAGCTCCCAAATCCTTCATTGCAAATGAATTTGCCAATTTTCTTTTGAGCACATTTATTTCCTGCATGTTAGACCTTGCAACAAGCATGTCATCTACATACAATAACAATATAATATAGCTGCCATCATTTTGTCTTTTCAGATAAACACAATGATCAGAGTGACATCTAGTATAACCTTGTTCAGACATAAACTTGTCAAATTTTAGATACCACTGCCTTGGAGCCTGTTTTAAGCCATACAAGCTCTTCTTTAACCTGTACACCAATTTTTCTTTCCCTTTTACCTCATATCCTTCTGGTTGCTGCATGTATATCTCTTCCTCCAAATCTCCATGGAGAAATGTTGTCTTTACATCTAACTGTTCAAGATGTAAATCTTCCGTTGATACAAGACTTAAAATAGTTCTTATTGAATTCATTTTAACAACAGGAGAAAATATTTCATCAAAATCAATACCTTTCTTCTGTGCAAACCCCTTCACCACAAGTCTAGCTTTGTACCTCTGTTTTCCTCCATCTTCTTCCTTCAGCCTGTAAACCCATTTATTCTGCAATGTAGTTTTACCTGCAGGCAACCTGACTAAGTCCCAAGTCTGGTTATGCATTAATGAGTCCATCTCTTCTTCCATGGCTAGCTCCCACTTCTTCCTGATTTCAACCTGCATTGCTTCTTCATAACATTCAGGTTCACCAGAATCAGTCAACAATAAATAATATAATGAAGGAGAGTATCGTTCAGGGGGTCTACTTATCCTGGTAGATCTTCTAACACCACTTTTAGGTGTTTGAGGTGCCTGTTGCTGTTGTGGTAGTTGTTGTTGCTGTGGTTGTTGATTATTATTATTTTCAAGCACCTTTACTTTTTCAGTTATCTCATCAAGAACCGTGTATTCCTTGCTTTCTTTTTCCTGTTTCTTTTCCTGCAACTGATTCTTATACAAGACCTTTTCATTGAATATTACATCTCTGCTCCTAATGATTTTGTGATTTTCATAATCATATAAGCGATAATCAAAATCATTAACACCATATCCAATAAAGGTACATTTCTTTGATTTTGCCTCAAGCTTTGTTCTATTTTCTTTATTAATATGGACAAAGGCCTCACAACCAAAAGGCTTTAAAAAAGAGTAGTTTACCTTTTTACCTGTCCATGCTTCCTCCGGAATACCACCATCCAAGGAACTTGAAGGCCCTCTATTTATTAGATAAACAGCAGTATCTACAGCATCTGCCCAAAATTGTAAAGGCAATCCTGCATGCAATCTCATGCACCTTTCACGCTCCATGATTGTTCTGTTCATCCTTTCTGACACACCATTTTCTTGTGGTGTTCTTGGAACTGTCTTCTCTCTGTGAATTCCATGCTCTGAACAGTACCTATCAAACTCTTTGCTGCAATATTCACCTCCATTGTTTGATCTGAGACACTTCAAATTCTTTCCTGTCTCAATCTCAACCAAAGCTTTCCATTTCTTGAAAGTATCAAATACATCAGATTTATTCTGAATACAATAAATCCAAGTTTTTCTAGTTGCATCATCAATAAATGTAACATAATAGCGAGAGCCACCGAGAGATGATACCTGAGCAGGTCCCCATACATATGTATGCACAAGCTCCAATTTTTTGCTCTTCTTTCTTTCCCAACTCTGAGAAATCTGACTCTCTTTTGTTTTCCATAAATGCAATTTTCACAGAAATCCAAATCAACATTCTTCAAACCTGGCAACAAATTTCTTGAGTGAAGAATCTTCATCCCCTTCTCACTCATGTGTCCGAGCCTATGATTCCATAATGCTGCATCTACTCGTCTGGAAGTTAAAGTATTAACAGAGTTAGAAATACCATTGCATAAATACAATGTACCAACCTTTTTTCCTTTTGCTATTACCAGGGCTCCTTTGGTGACCTTCCAAGTTTTATCTGTGAAATTTGTCACACAACCTTCACCGCCTAACTGCCCTGTTGAAATCAGATTTTTCTTTAGATCTGGAACATGCCTTACCTCCTTTAATAGCCATTGGTTTCCATTCTGTTGTTTTACAAGAACCTTACACATTCCAACAATTTTACAGGGTTTATCATCACCCAAACGAACTTGTCCAAAATCTCCTTGAACATAGTCATGAAAATATTTCTTATCAGGTGTGGCACGGAATGAAGCCCCTGAATCTGCAATAGATCCACCTTCCGACATCATCATATTAAATAGTCGTTTCATAATAAATACCTTGTTTGAGGCTGAGGGCTTTTCATATAGTTTCGCCAACGTCTGCATCAAACCCTCTGTTGTTGTTTCCTTCGAAATATTGAAGGCGACTGACACCGCAAGGCACAACCATACTGTTCTGAGTGCCTTTCTATCGAGAATGTTCCATTCCGCGTCTGTCATGGCCGTCGGCTTCTTTGTTTTTCCGTTCAATGGTAGGTACAGATCTTTCTGATACAAATAATCTTCCATCTGCATCTTCCACAGCGGGAATTTTTGGCCGTTAAATTTCTCGACCCTAAACTTACCATCTTCTGCCATTTCTCCCACTCAAACCAGGAACCCTTCTTTCCTGCGAGTTTATCAACCAAATATACCTTCGGCTCTTATACTAGTTGTTAGAAAATTATATATTATGGAGAAATGAAACACATAAAATATGCGGAAAATATAAGTACACAAAACACATAAAACCAAAGAGACACAGATATACGTGGTTCACCTAGTTTGGGCTACGTCCACCCCGAACAACCAATCCTTTCTTTCTATTATCCAGCAAAATGAAGAGACAAAACCTACAACATATCCGTTGTAATATCCTATTTTCTCTCTCACAGTCTCCCTATCTATTTCTCGCTCCAAGAATACACACCCAATACACAGCCGCAATACAATACCCTCATAAAAGCAAGGGGTTGCCTTCTAGGGCAAAAAACCCTAATCTAAATATAACTTCTACCGTTAGATCATCCGCCTATGAACGGCTCAGATTGAATAGAAATCACTATACTTTTACAAGGCAATTTTACATATGTTTTTAGCTTCAGGGGTGCTGCCCCTGAAACCCCCCGCCAGGGGGGGGCTTCGAAAAGCGCTGCCGCCCCCCCCTGGACCCCCCACGACAGCGATTAGTTACGGGCGGCGTTGCCGCCCCTTTTAAGCTACATGGGTCCAATGCTATGATACAAAGTAAACAAGATAATCAGGCTCCACACCCAACAATTTTTTTGGTCTGCTCATACTTTTGCTGCCTCTTGCTGTTTAGCAGGGTTGCTGTGTTGTTTAGCACCGGGTGTTCCCGAGCAGGAATCCCACCTCTTTCCTTAAGGAGCCTCTTGGGAGAGTTTTCATTCATTTGCCACATCAGGTTTTCAGGCCAAGCTTCAACTTACTTCATCAGTGCAGTTTCTGCAGGTCATTGTGATGTGTTGCAGGGTGCAGCAGTGGAAGGGATTGGAATCCCACTTTCTGAGCTAGTTTCTCATTGGAGGAAGGATTCCTTCACTTGGGAGATCTATTTGGAGAGATTAATAGCTCATTTTTAGATATGTGGCATTAGGCCACTCATTTCCCAACATTCCCACCATTGTTCTAGCTAGGGAATGCATTATTTTTGGAGGCAGTCTCAATGGATGGTCTAGTGGCTTCTTTGCAGTGTTTTCTTGTGATTGAAGAGTTCATCCTTTCATGGGAGGAAGCCTTTGAGGGATATACATCAGATCAGATGTACTTCAGCCTTATACACTCTTATTCTTCAGTGTTGTAGTGATTATTCAGTAATTTTCTGAAGATCACATTTGTATGCAGAGTGTATGACAAGAAACCCTTCTCGGGTTTTCTTGTAATTGTAATAAGGAGACTAGATCTCAGTTCTTCAGCATTATTGATTAATACATGAGTAGATCTACTTGTTCTCCTAATTTCTGAGTTGAAACCCTCATATTACTATGCAGTCTCTTTCATGTATATTTCTGTGTAGCAGGGTATTGGGGTTTTAGTGTTTTTCAGTTACACTAGGTGGTGGGAGATCTGTTTACCTCACCTAGTTTCATTTCTTTCTGATCTCCTCTTGGACTTAGATACTATATGGATATATCTAATGGATCCAAGTGATGGTTTTAATTTTTATGGTATATATTTCTGGAAATGCGTTTTTCTGTGAATGCATTGCTGAGTAGTCCATATTTGGAATATTTTAAGATATTCCCAATACTGCTTATTTTCCCTATTTTGGGATATTACAGTGGTATCAAAGCTTCAATCTTGGCTCAGCTTGTGGATCTCAGGCCATTATACTTTCAAGAGAGATGGACAAAAAAGAGAAGGCTCCATTATGTGAAGGGAAAAAGGAAGACAGGCTTACAAAGCTTCTTCCAAGATCTATGCAGAGCTTTCAAAGAGAGCTGAAGAAAATAAGAATGGAGATGGGATCTCCAGAGGAGTTTGGATCTAGAGCTAAATCTAGATTTTCACATGGTGAGTGTGAGCATGCAGCTACACACCATGATGCACAGTGCAGTCAAGTGCCCAGATCTATCTTGAGATGGATGAAAGGAGGGAGAATAACTAAGACGAAAACTTTTAGTGAATATTTGTAGGGGTATGAATCTCAAACTGAGAGGTTTAGAGATCATACCAATTTCCAAGAGTATTGCAAGATCCAAGTGGAGAAGAGCAAGCAGGAGGATGCAGATAGATTTCTTCTATCTACTTTTGAAGGTTCACCTACATGTTCAGCTGGAGCTTGGGTGAAGGAGCTAGACTCCTATCTACAGCAGCACCATATTTTTGAAGATGAAGCCATCAGAATTGCAATTCTGCATCTTAGAGGTAAGGCCTATGCATGGTGGATTTTTGAATCTTGTTCTTTGAAAAATGCAAACACTTCCTCTTATGCAAGATTCATTGAAACATTGGTGGGAAGGTTTGATGGGAAACTTCCTAAGACACATGAACAAGAAAAATTTAAGAGAACAAAACCCTTGCATATGATGGAGGAGACTATAAAATTCACTCCACTTCAAAAAACCATGGGAGGAGCTAACATCTTGCATGATACCTTGCTAGAGGCAAGATCCTTATTTCATATTCCTAAACAAGATGGCACGGGGATCTCTTTTTCACAAAGGGATAAAATTGTTGAGAGGTTGCCCATACACATTGATGGAGATGAGGGAAACAACGCTGTCACATCTAGAGCACATCTAGTACCTCATGCAGAGGAAGGAGGAGCACATGCTCGAATAGGAGGGATTCTTGTATCCTTGCAAGAAGTTCCCCAGGATCTCATACATGGAGGTCCAAGCACAATCAGTGAGCAGCATGATTGTGTAGCATTGCAGATGGAAGGAGGAGGTAGGAAGGAAGAGCAACATCACTTGATGAGAGGCACACACCCTTTTCTATTTCAGAAAGCTAATGCAATGAAGAGGCAGACTGATTTGCACTATGAGGGCAAGGGCAAGGTTTCCCAACCATATGTACAGTCTACTCTTGACATTGATGTCTCACTACATGGGGGCATTCCACCTGGGAGGCCACCATATCTAGAGTTGATGAAAGACATCTTGTCTTTGGATTCACCACTCTTGGATTTCAGAGAGGTGGAGAATTTGGAGGAGAACTTTGGCATGGGAGATGTCAAACTAGCAGGCAGTAGCATGACACTTACATTTGGCGGAAATTCCGACACTTTTGACCAAATGTCGGAAATTTCCCCAAAATTTATCAAATTTTCAAATCCCGCCCACAACTGTCGCTATACCGACATTTGGAGACAAGTGTCGATATTGCGACACATAGAAGTTAGTGTCGGTCTTGCGACGTTTATAGCAAAACTTCAGAATTGCGACAATTTGGGAAAAAGGGTCGAAATTGCGACCAATTAGAGCTATGTGTCGCTATTGCGACGTTTGGAGGAAAACGTCGCTATTGCGATAGTTTGGGCAAAAGCGTCACTATTGCGACAATTTGGGAACGATCGTCGCTATTGCGACAGTTTTGGCTAAGTGTCGCTCTTGCGATGGTTTGGGCTAAGTGTCGCTCTTACGATAGTTGGGGCTAAGTGTCGCTATTGCGATGGTTTGTAAATTAATGTCTTCGGCCTCTCCTTTAATAAATAATAATCTAACTTGGTTCCCCTTTTTGAATGGTTGGAGCAACATAATAAGATATCTTTAGTTGACATATCACATTGTGATGAAGATGGAAGGTGGTTATGATGGAACTTCTAAGGAGTTTCATAAAATATTAAAAACGTGATGCGCTCACTCCTTGGTTCACTTTTAATGTGTGCCCCCAACCACGGTCAAGGGCGCCGTATCGTGCAGTGTGAGGTCACTCGACCGAGCGCGTTCAGGTCGGGCCATTTCGTTCGAGAGCGCTCATATCAGTTTTTCTAAGTTATGACTACCTGAGTGCCTTGTGCATGTTCGAGTGGCCCGTTTTCCATTTGCTCCCTTTTGGCATCATTCGTTCGGGTGCGCCGTACTGTCGCACCGTGTGAGGTCGCCCGACCGGGCGCGTTCGGGTCGGGTCGTTTCGTTCAAGGGTTCTCGTATCAGTTTTGCTAAGTTGTGACCACCCGAGTCCCTTGTGAACGTTCGGGTGGCCAGTTTGTCGTTTGCTCCCTTGTGGCATCGTTCGTTCGAGCGCGCCGTGTCACGCCATGTGAGGTCGCTCAACCGGGCGCATTTGGGTCGGGTCGGGTCATTTCGTTCGAGGGCGCCCGTATCAGTTTTGCTAAGTTGTGACCGCCCGAGTGCCTTGTGCACGTTCAGGCGGCCCATTTTCCATTTTCTCCCTTGTGGCATCGTTCGATTGGGTGCGCCGTGTCACGCCGTGTGAGGTCGCCTGACCCGGCGCGTTCAGTTCGAGTCGTTTCGTTCGAGGGTTCCCGTATCAGTTTTGCTAAGTTGTGACCACCCAGGTGCCTTGTGCACGTTCGGGTGGCCGACCGTTTGCCGTTTTCTCCCTTGTGTCATCGTTCGGTCGAGCGTGCCGTGTTGCGCCGTGTGAGGTCGCCCGACCGGGCGTGTTCAGGTCGGGCCATTTCGTTTGAGGGCGCCCGTATCAGTTTTGCTAAGTTGTGACCACCCGGGTGCCTTGTGAACGTTCGAGCGGCCCATTTGCCGTTTGCTCCCTTTTTGCATCGTTTGGTCGAGCATGCCATGTCGCACCGTGTGAGGTCTCCCGACCGAGCGCGTTCAAGTCGGGCCGTTTCGTTCGAGGGCGCCCGTATCAGTTTTGCTAAGTTTTGATCACCTGGGTGCCTTATGCACATTTGGGTGGCCTGTTTTCCGTTTTCTCCCTTGTGGCATCGTTCGGTCGGGCGCACCGTGTCGCGCCGTACTGTGAGGTTGCCCGATTGGGCGCGTTTGGGTTGGGCCATTTCGTTCGAGGGCGCCTATATCAATTTTGCTAAGTTGTGACCACCCGAGGGCCTTGTGCACGTTCGGGCAGCCCGTTTTCCATTTGCTCCCTTGTGGCATCGTTCGGTCGGGCGCGCTGTGTCGCACCGTGAGAGGTCACCCGACCGGGTGCGTTCGGGTCGAGTTGGGTCATTTCGTTCGAGGGCACCCGTATCATTTTTGCTAAGTTGCACTCACCCGTGCCTCTGTATGTTCGCGGCCTGACGGTCGCTTTTCTCCTCAGGCATCGCCTGGTTGGGCTACAGGTCATGACCGCGGTGAGGTCATCGACTGAAAGCACATTCAAAGGTCGGGTCATTCTATCTGATGGCACCTGATTACTTCATGTTGTGACCTTCCTGGTGCGCCTTTGGCATGTTTGATCGGCCCGCTTTCCATTTGTCTTCGGCATCGCTTATTCGGGCGCTACTGCGATCACGACTCAGGAGGTCGCCCACTGTGGGCGCTTGGGTCGGCCGCTTGCCTGAGGGTGCCCAGACATGGTTGCTGATGTTCTCGGTCCTCAGGCATCAAGCCAGGTCGATTTTCCGGCTTGTTCTTTTGTACATCGCTCGTCAGCGCGCTGTCGCGCCATGTGAGGTCGCATAACTAGGCGCCGCCGGGCCGCTCTGCCATTTATCTGAGGGTGCTCAGATTGACTTCGTTGGAGGTTAGACGCACTGTGCCTTGTGCATGTTTGGGTGGTCTGCTCAATCGATTGCCCTTATGGCATCATCTGGCTGGGCACATGCATAATGCCAGACTGCAGGAGGCTACCCATCACAGATCTGCCAGTTGCTTGCCTGAGGGTGCTCAGATTGGCCATGGTGCTAGATCGCCTGTGTCCTCAGGTGCCTGTGTGGCCTGTTTTCCATTTTCTCCCTTATGGCATCATTTAGTCGAGCGCGCCATGTCGCGCCGTGTGAGGTCGCCCGACTGGGCGCGTTCAGGTTGGGCCATTTCGTTTGAGGGCAAACGTATCAGTTTTGATAAGTTCTGACCACACAGGTGCCTTGTGCACGTTCGGGTGGCCCGTTTTCTGTTTTCTCCCTTGTGGCATCGTTCAATCAGGCACGCCGTACTGTTGCACCATGTGAGGTCGCTTGACCGGGCGCGTTTGGGTGGGGCAGTTTCGTTCGAGGGTGCCCGTATAAGTTTTGCTAAGTTGTGACCGCCCGGGTCCCTTGTGCACGTTTGGGTGGCCCGTTTTCCCTTTGCTCCCTTGTGGCATCGTTCGATCGAGCACGCCGTGTCGCACCGTGAGAGGTTGCTCGACCGAGCGCATTCGGGTCGGGTCGGGCCATTTCGTTCGAGGGCGCCTGTATCAGTTTTGCTAAGTTGGGACTGCCCGAGTGCCTTGTGCACCTCCGAGTGGCCCATTTTCCATTTGTTCTTTTGTGGCATCGTTCGGTCGAGCGCGCCATATTGTTGCATCGTGTGAGGTCACCTGACCGGGTGCGTTCGGGTCAGGTCGTTTCGTTCGAGGGTGCCCGTATCAATTTTGTTAAGTTTGACTGCTCGAGTCCCTTGTACACGTTCGAGTGTTCCGTTTGTCATTTTCTCCCTTGTGGCATCATTCGTTCGGGTGCGTTGTGTCGCGCCGTGTGAGGTCGCCCGACCGGGCGCATTGGGTCAGGCCGGGCCGTTTCATTCGAGGGTGCCCATATCAGTTTTGCTAAGTTGTGACCGCCTGGGTGCCTTGTGCACATTAAGGCAGCCTGTTTTTTGTTTGCTCCCTTGTAGCATCATTCGGTCAGGCGCGTCGTGTCGCGCAGTGTGAGGTCGCCCAACCGAGCGCGTTCAAGTCGGGTCATTTCGTTCGAGGGCACCTGTATCAGTTTTGCTAAGTTGTGACCACCCGAGTGCCTTATGCACATTCGAGTGGCCCGTTTGTCGTTTGCTCCCTTATGGCATCGTTCGGTCGAGCGCGCCGTACTGTCGCACTGTGTGAGGTCGCCCAACCAGGCGCGTTCGGGTCGAGCCGTTTCGTTCAAGGGTGCCCGTATCAGTTTTGCTAAGTTGTGACCGCTCGGGTCCCTTGTTCACATTCGGGTGGCCCGTTTTCCATTTTCTCCCTTATGGAATCGTTCGGTCGGGCGCGCCGTGTCGCACCGTGTGAGGTCACCTGACCGAGCGCTTTGGGTCAGGTTGGGCCGTTTCGTTCGAGGGCGCCCGTATCAGTTTTGTTAAGTTGTGACTGCCCGAGTGCCTTGTGCATGTTTAGGCGGCCCGTTTTCTGTTTTCTCCCTTGTGGCATCGTTCGGTTGGGCGCGCCGTGTCGTGCTGTGTGAGGTCGCCCGACCAGGCACCTTCAGGTCGGGCCATTTCATTCGAGGGCGCCCGTATTAGTTTTGCTAAGTTGTGACCACCCAGGTGCCTTGTGCACATTCGGGTGGCCCGTTTTTCATTTTCTCCCTTGTGGCATCATTCGTTCGGGCGCATCATGTCGCACCGTGTGAGGTCGCCCAACCGGGCGCGTTCGGGTCAGGTCAGGTTGTTTCGTTCGAGGGTGTCCGTATCTGTTTTGCTAAGTTGTGACCCCCCGAGTGCCTTGTGCACATTTGGGTGGCCCGTTTGCCATTTTCTCCCTTGTGGCATCATTTGGCCGGGCGCGTCGTGTCGCACTGTGTGAGGTCGCCCGACCGGGCGCGTTTGGGTCGAGTCGGGCCGTTTCGTTCGAGGGCACCCCTATCAGTTTTGCTAAGTTGTGACCACCTAAGTCCCTTGCGCACCTTCAGGTGACCCGCTTCCCTTTTTCTCCCTTGTGGCATCGTTCGGTCGGGCGCGCCGTGTCACGCCGTGTGAGGTCGCTCAACTGGGCACATTCAGGTCACGTCGAGCCGTTTGGTTCGAGGGCGCCTGTATAAGTTTTGCTAAGTTGTGACTACCCATGTGCCTTGTGCATGTTTGGGTGGCCCGTTTTCCATTTTCTCCCTTGTGGCATCGCTCGGTCGGGTGCGCCGTGTCGCCCCGTGTGAGGTTGCCCGACCAGGCGCATTCGGGTCTGGTCGGGCTGTTTCATTCGAGGGCGCTAGTATCAGTTTTGCTAAGTTGTGACCACCTGGGTGCCTTGTGCACGTTCAGGTGGCCTATTTTCTGTTTTCTCCCTTGTGGCATTGTTCGTTCGGGCGCGTCGTGTCACGCCGTGTGAGGTCTCATGACCGGGCGCGTTCGGGTCGGGTCGGGCCGTTTCGTTCAAGGGCGCCCGTATCAGTTTTGCTAAGTTTTGACCGCATGGGTGTCTTGTGCACATTTGGGTGGCCTATTTTCCATTTTCTCCATTATGGCATCATTTGTTTGGACGCGCCATGTCACGTCGTTTGAGGTCGCCCGACTGGGCGCGTTCAAGTCGGGTCATTTCGTTCGAGGGCGCTCATATTAGTTTTGCTAAGTTGTGACCGCCCGGGTGCCTTGTGCATGTTAAGGTGGCCCGTTTTCCATTTTCTCCCTTTTGGCATCGTTCGTTTGGGCACAGTGTCATGTCGCGCTGTGTGAAGTCACCCGACAGGGCGTGTTTGGGTCGGGTCGGGTCGGGTCGTTTCGTTCAAGGGCACCCGTATTAGTTTTGCTAAGTTGTGACCACCCGAGTGCTTTGTGCACATTCGGATGGCCCATTTTCCATTTTCTCCCTTGTGGCATCGTTCAGTCGGGTGCGCCATGTCGTGCCGTGTGAGGTCGCCCGACCGGGCGCGTTCAGGTCGGGTCAGGTCGTTTCGTTCGAGGGCGCCTGTATCAGTTTTGCTAAGTTGTGACCGCCCGGGTGTCTTATGCATGTTCGAGTGGCCTATTTTTTGTTTGCTCCCTTGTGGCATCATTTGTTCGGGCGTGCCGTGTCACGTCGTGTGAGGTCGCCCGACCAGGTGCGTTCGGGTCGAGCCGTTTCGTTCGAGAGCGCCCGTATCAGTTTTGCTAAGTTGTGACCGCCAGGGTGCCTTGTGCATGTTCCGGTGGCCCGTTTTCCATTTTCTCCCTTGTGGCATCATTCATTCGGGCGCACTATGTCGCGCCGTGTGAGGTCGCCCGATCGGGCGAGTTCGGGTCGGGTCATTTCGTTCGAGGGCACCCGTATTAGTTTTGCTAAGTTGTGACCGCCCGGGTGCCTTGTGCATGTTCAGGTGGCCCGTTTTATGTTTTCTCCCTTGTGGCATAGTTCATTTGAGCGCCGTATCGTGTCACGCCGTGTGAGGTTTCCCAACCGAGCGCATTCGAGTCGGGTCGGGCCGTTTCGTTCGAGGGCACCCATATCAGTTTTGCTAAGTTGTGACCGCCCGGGTGCCTAGTGCACGTTTCGGCGGCCTGTTTGCGATTTTCTCCCTTGTGGCATTGTTCGGTCGGGCGCATCGTGTCGCACCGTGTGAGGTCGCTCGACCGGGTGTGTTCGGGTCGGGTTGGGCCATTTCGTTCGATGGCGCCCGTATCATTTTTGCTAAGTTGTGACCACCTAGGTGTCTTGTGCATGTTCGGGTGGTCTGTTTTCCATTTTCTCCCTTGTGGCATCGTTCGTTCGAGCGCACCATGTCGCGTTGTGTGAGGTTGCCCGACTGGGCGCGTTCGGGTTGGGCCATTTTGTTCGAGGGTGCCCATATCAGTTTTGCTAAGTTGTGACCACCCGAGTCCCTTGTGCGCGTTCGGGTGGCCCATTTTCCATTTTCTCCCTTGTGGCATCGTTTGTTCGGGCTCGTCGTGTTGCGCCGTGTGAGGTAACCCGACTGGGTGCGTTCGGGTCGGGTCGTTTCATTCGAGGGTGCCCGTATCAGTTTTGCTAAGTTGTGACCACCTGGGTGCCTTGTGGACATTCGAGTGGCCCATTTTCTGTTTGCTCCCTTGTGGCATCGTTCGTTCGGGCACGTCGTGTCACGCCGTGTGAGGTCACTCGACCGAGCGCGTTCAAGTCAGGTTGGGTCGTTTCGTTCGAGGGCGCCCATATCAGTTTTGCTAATTTGTGACCGCCCAGGTGCCTTGTGCATGTTCAGGTGGCATTTTTGCCATTTTATCCCTTGTGGCATCGTTCGGTCGGGCGCGTTGTGTCGCGCCGTGTGAGGTCGCCCGACCGGGTGCGTTTGGGTTGGGTCGGGCCGTTTCGTTCGAGGGTGCCCGTATCAGTTTGGCTAAGTTGTGACCACCCAGGTGCCTTGTACACGTTCGGGTGGCCCATTTTTCGTTTTCTCCCTTGTGGCATCATTCGTTCGGGCGCGTCGTGTCGGGCCATGTGAGGTCACCCGACCGGGCGCGTTCAGGTTGGGTCAGGCCATTTCGTTCAAGGGCGCCTGTATCAGTTTTGATAAGCTGTGACTGCCCAGGTGTCTTGTGCACGTTCAAGTGGCATGTTTTCCATTTTCTCCCTTGTGGCATCATTCGTTTGGGCGCGCCATGTCGCGTAGTGTGAGGTCGCCCGACCGGGCGCATTCGGGTCGGGCCGTTTCGTTCAAGGGAGCCCGTATCAGTTTTGCTAAGTTGTGACTGCCCGAGTCCCTTGTGCACATTCGGGTGGATCGTTTGCCATTTTATCCCTTATGGCATCGTTCGGTCGGGTGCACCGTGTCCTGCAGTGTGAGGTCGCCCGACCGGGCGCGTTCGGGTCAGGTCGGGTCGTTTCGTTCGAGGCTGCCCATATTAGTTTTGCTAAGTTGTGACCACCCGGGTGCCAGCTTATGCAAGTTCTGGTGGCCCATTTGCCATTTTATCCCTTATGGCATCGTTCGGTCAGGCACGCCATGTCGCGCCGTTTGATGTCGCCTGACCAGGCACGTTCAGGTCAAGTCGTTTCGTTCGAGGTTGCTCGTATCAGTTTTGCTAAGTTGTGACCACCCGAGTGCCTTATGCACGTTCGGGCAGCTCATTTACCATTTGCTCCCTTGTGGCATCGTTTACCGTGTCACGCCATGTGAGGTTGTCGTGTCACACCGTGATTGGGTCTTGTCATGTGAGGCCGCCCAAGGAAACACATTCGTACGGGTCGGGTCGAGTCGTGTGATGGCGTCCAAGTAGCTAGAAATGAGTTTGGGTTAGGTCAGGTCGATTCGTGTCGTATTGTAATTGAAGGTGCCCAAGGAAACACGTTTGGGTGAGTCAGGTCGGGTCGGGTCGGGTCAGGTCGTGCCGTGTAAGGCCGCCCAAGGAAATGCATAGGTAGGTAGGTAGGTAGGGTGCCCCTATCTCCCATCTCCATATAGAGTAATTTGGTCACATATTCTTTCTTCTATGATACTGGTTCCATCTCTCTCTTAAGTCCTATCTCTTGTCCTTCTTCTCTCTCCCTTTCTCTCCTTATACCTCCCTCTCTCTTCCCCAATCTCTCTCTCTCTCTCTCTCTCCCTCTCTCTCTCTCCCTCTCTCTCTCTCTCTACCCTCCAATCATCTCACTATATCCTTGTTACATTGAGATGCAAATAATAAGCAACTAATGTACACAAACAGAGACCAATGAAACTATCATCTTAACCCCTAACCCCTTAAACACTAATTCCCAACCCCTAACCCATTTAACACCCTAAACCTCTAAACCCCTAACCCATTTAACCCCTAAACCATTAACCTCTATGTTAGTAATCAGTATTTTTCACCTGTTGTTGATGACTAGTTTCCTAAGTTAATTTTTCTAGAAACTGATCTCCAAACTGTCCAATTTGTCATCTAGAAAACACCTCGAAACAATTTTTGTCCTCCTACCCCTTCCGGTCAGCCTATGATGAGAAAAAACCCATTTGTCAAGTCCTATCTGGTTTCAGCAAAATAACCCTGTCCATAGTTGTCATAGCTGAAAGTTATCTGTCGTCATTTACCCTTATTCCTCTAGCCATTCATTATCCAACTGTTGACAAAGTGTATGCAACCCTATCTCTGGTCACCTGTCATTTGAAAATCTAATCATACCCAAGAAAACACTCGGAACATGTCAAGATCACCCCTAAGTTAGATAGTGGTGTTTTAGGGAATCCTTTCCTTGGCAAAAACATCCTGAACCAAAAGCCTCTATTCAGTACCAGTCAGCCCTAAATTAGTTCCTAATCTGTAAAAACAAGTCTTGATCCATCCATAGGTCGCGCGCCACTAAGAGGTCATTCTGTCTCAGTCCGGAAGAAGTTCAACAAAGATCCAAAACAGAAGAAGATAAGCATGTCCGTTGTCTAAAAGAATATGTTTCGCTCAGGCGCAGTCTCCTTGAAACACCAAAAGAGCTCTCCAAGGCTCAAATTCATCTATTTTTACATCTCTGCAAGGGTGTAATTATAATGATGATCAATGTGCAAGAAAGAAAAGGACAGGGTCAAAAGGGTCCTTCATGCTGAGTTAGTTTGCCATCAGTAAAACAAATGAAATACAATAAGTAAAAGGATACCAATAGGTATGGTTTGAAAGCCAAAGTCACCTAAAAAATAGAGAGCAGCCTCCAAGTCATATGAATGCAAAGGGCTGATGTTATGTTGATCAGTAGTCTTTTCAACATCTCCTCCAAAAAGGAATTTCAACATGCCTCTGCAAACACAATCAAGGGAGGACAGTCAACTAGGTTTAAGCAAGCATCTACTCTACATATACAAGTCACATGGTTTCTGTTCTAAATTTTCACAGGGATCTGTTACAAAGAACACATATCTCAGAACATATCTCATAAAGCAAATTGTTGCCTATTTGACATGATACCAAGCAGAGACATATAATTTTCATAAAGGTGATACAGTTTTGAAATAGATGAAATAACATATCTACAGTAAGAGCCTCCTCCAGCAAAAGAGCAGATGGTTGAAAACACAGTGATAACCTCCTTCATTCAAAATTAGATGGTTAGAATACATCATGGTAAAGCCTCCTCCAATCAAGAGCAGATGGTTGGGAGCATGATAAAAACCTCCTTCATTTAAAAACAGAGGGCTAGGAAGACATGATGTGGCCTCCTTCACAAACAAGCAGAGGGCCAACATGTTCTTAAGTGTTTTCAGAAGCTATTATGAGCCACCTCCTCCAAAGATGAACAGTAGGTGCATCATCAGAGTTTCAAATTGTGTTTGAGTAAGTTGTCTATCAGAAAGCACATGGTTCAAAATCAGTGGTGATTCAATAAAGTTTCATAGGTTAAAAAACCCATTTCATATCAAAAGAAAAAGATAGCTGCTGGTATTTAAAGACTCTGATCCTGTATTTCTGACAACCTCATTCAAAGGATAAATCGCAGGTTGCAATATTGACTAAACAAGCCTCTTATGGATGGTAAAATTGACAGACCTGAAGCTCAGGTTCTAATCTTATCTGAAAATGGTATAAGGGACAATCCACCTAGATAACTGATGAGAAAAGGGAATTTTAGCTTTTGGATAAATTCATTATGTTATCAAAGCTAAGCTCCCTACAGGTTATGAATGAAAGGAAAAACTTAAGAGCTACCTGTTCAGATCAGTGAAAGACAAAGGGCATACTCTTAAAACAGATGAGTTTGCATTAAAGGAGGACCTTTTCATTTTTGTGTCACAAAGTTTATGGGATAGAAACATCATCTACATCAAAGGCCAAAGGTGAAATAATGGTGTCAAAAGGCCATCTATTGTTCTGTTTATAAAGAACTCTTTCAAACTAAATCTAAGGGTGAAATTTTGGCTGGGGACAGCCTCATCTGAAAGATCAAAGAAAGTAGACCAAGTTTGATTTTTTTTTTTTAAACCAACTTCTGCACATGAATTCAAAGAGACATGGGTCTAGTCTTGGTTTAAAGGACCTTCGTTCTTCAAAAAAAATAGGTAAATAGGGCTTCAAGGCTGCAATGATTGATATTTTTATAAACCTCTTCAAAAAAGGCACAAAGTCACTTTCAAAGTTTCTTTCAAAAGCCAAAGGGAATTTTATCTTTTTAAATCAAAATAAAGGAAAATTGGGGATGTTCAAGTATAAAAGAGCTCGACTGATTGGGCATTCATCACTTTGAAAAACCCAATTCAAGGAAAAGAAGCAATTTTCGAGCGATTTTGAGAAATTTTCAAGTTTAAAGAAGTGTGGCACGCCTGTTACAATGTGCGGCGCGCCTGTAAGGAAGACTCAGTGTAATTTCGTAAGGAGCGCGACGCACCTGTAGCACTGCACGGCGCGCCTGTGCCCGGCGCCCAGGGCTGACCCGACAGGCCTGTGCGCGGCACGTTCTGCTTTCAAAAGCACGCCCATCAAATTTCTCTTAACGCGCTACTTTGCCCGCAGGACCAATACTTAAAAAACATCAAGGACTCATCTTTTGAAGGTATTCTTCTATCTCTTATCCAAGTTGTGAGTTCAGAGGAGGGTTTAATGATAAAATTCAAAGAGAAACAATGATAAAAGAAAAGCCTTGTTTTTTTGAATAGCAGAAAGAAAAACTGTTGGTTTTCAAGAGTAAACTTTATTAATTCATCAAAATCAGAGAAAACAGAGTTTGGTTATAGAAGTTTGTGGTCAGTTTGAAAGAGTCTCTCAAAAAACTGTGATGTCAAAAAGCCCCCTGTTTAATCAAATTCAAAGAGGGACAATGATTAGGGAATAAGGCTTTGTAAAATTAAAAGAGTTTTTCTTGCTGTGGGTTGCAAAGGATAAAAAAACAGAGATTCAAGGTGAAGAAACTGTGTGTCAAAACCAATAGAGATTGTCTCCAAAATCCACAAACAGATCTTGTCAAAGACCGCCTTGCTCAAACACAAATGCCGAAGGGGTGAAATGATTTTCATTCAACTCATACTTGTTTGATAAACTCAAAGAAATACAGTGATCATAAAGGGAGACAAAGTTTGTTTGAAAGGCCTATTACTCAGTAACCAGGAGACTATTTTATGTTTTGGAAAAACAATAAACATCAAAGGAGGGCAGTTTATTCAAAACCAGAACACAGTGTTTTTCTAAAGGGTATAGTCTTTTTTTTAAATCAGTCCCTTAAAATAGTGATACCAAAGGAGACAGTGATTTCAAAGAACCTTTTCTTGCTTCAAACAACCATAGAAAACAATAAATTAAGGGAGATGAATTCATATTGTCAAAATCAAAGAGAGCTGGTTTCATTTAAACAAATTTGTTGGCTAACTAAGGACAGACTTAGTTTTTCAAAAGGTAAAGGGTATTGTTTTGAGATTTATCTCAGTGATCACTCAGACAGTTTGCCTTGGTGAATCAGCCAAGGATCTCAGAAGAAAAATACCTCCTAAGCAAGATAGCAGGAGTGGTCCTCACAAAAGGTATGAGCCTTTTTCAACTCAGGAAGTGAATGCATCCCCTTTAGTGCTCTTTAACTTTCATGAAGTAGGATGTTTGGAATTTTGTCAAAAGGTTCAAGAGGTGAAAAGTCATCTTCCCTTGACACATTTGTTTGCTTTAAGGTTGCAAGGGAAACATGTTCATATAGCAGGTTTAGATTTCAAGCTCTCCCCTTGGGCTATCTCCAAAGCTACCAAAATTCCATATATCGAAGAAAAATGGTTCAAGAAAACATACCTAGATTTGAATCACTACAAACCCTTCTTAAAACCAGAACATTGGGATGCTTACCCTGCTATCTTTCATTTTTCCTACTTATCGACCAGCTGTGCTCCTCTTATGAAAATCATCATGAAGTATTTCACATGCGAAGAGAGGTTTTCCCGGCTTTATGCTTACCATATCAGGCTACTCATGCACTTCACAAGAACTCAATTGCTAAACCTACCTTTTTTCCTCTATAGAAGCATTGACAAGATGGCTTCTACTGTTCAAAAGAAGCCTTCCTCTCAATAGCAAGCTTGTCTATTTCATCATTCCGTTATCAAGATCATCATCCTCCATCAACTTGAGAAAAAGGGAGTTTATTGGGACTATTTCATTTCACATCCCAATTTCGCCACTGCTTCTTCATCTCATGTGCCTCCCTCACCATCCATTCATCATGTTTCTCCTTCTTCTAGTAAATACACTCCTAAGAAACGAAAATCTCCTATAATTGAAAGTGAAGAAGAGTAAAGTGAGAAGGGGAAAAATAGTGATCAAGAAGAGAAAAGTGAGAAGGGGAAAAACAATGATCAAGAAGGACAAAGTGAAGGACAAGCTAGTGATGAGGAAGGGAAAAATGAAGAATCTAAGCATGACAGTGAGCATAAAGAAGGCAATGATGAAGAGCTGGAACAAATTGATGAAGATAATAGCAGTCATATAGAAGAAACTATTAGCAGCCCACACAGCAGTGAGCATGATGTAATGAGGCACAAAATAATGAGGATACATAGCCCAATAGTCATGAAGAAAGCAGGGAGAGAAATGAACAAGGAAGCCCTCAAGGAGACATACAAAATGACAGCCAAAACACTTGTGAGGAGGGTCAAGACAGTCCTCAAAGGGACATTTATGATGAAAAACAAGAAAGCCCTCCAGCCAGCAAGGATGATGATAATCAAACCCCAAGCATTAAGCATTATAAAGAGGGCAGCATAGAGCAAAAGGGCCAAATCAACAACCATGAGCATAACAGTGATAAAGACCAACAAGGCAGTCTTCAAAAAGAGGAAAACAGTGACAAAGATGATGATGGGAGAAGTAAGGTTAAATACCAAATAGAGCATGCGCTAGCTACCTCTCCTAGGCAAGGGGCCATGCTTTCTTCTCCAAAGGTAACAAAGCCCTAAACTTCAGGAAAGAAAGTGGCTCAAGTTGTAACTCCCAATGTTACTAGAGCACTTCGAAGCAAAGGCAAGTTGCCCAAGAAACCTATCATCGAAGTGCCAAGAAGGACAAGGGCCAAGAAACCTATCAAAGGCAAAGGGAAGGAAAAGGAGGAGAGTAGCCATGAGAAGGAAAGGGATTTCGACATCATCCAAATAGACAGTGATGATGGGGATAATGAAGCCAAAATTCTCGAAACTCTTTTACTGAACAGAGAGGCACAAATTCATGACCTAAGAGCTGATCTAGAGAGGTCAAAGGACCTCATACATGTTCTGCAGACACAAAACAAAAAAATGAATGTCCACATGGCAGTTTATGAGGCCCTTGCTTTCAAGTACCAAAGGGAAGCCTCCAAAGTGCAAATCAAGTTGGAAGAGCTTATAGGTGAATTCAATGACACTGAAGAAGAATAACAGCCAAAGAGGAAGAGGCCTAGGACTATGGGTCTCAAAAGAGATTTGGAGAAACAGAAAGAAGAAGAGGCAGCCCTTTTCCGATCTTTTGCTCTTACTTATTTACTCACCCAATAAATATAAAATAATAGAGAAGAATGGCTTGAAAGGGAAAATACACACTTGGAGGATAAGTTGGAAAGAGCTAATAGAGACTTACAAAAGAAAAGCTCAAGGTGGCCCGAAAGAGGCGCCCGGTAGAAAAAGTGAGAAAAGGCACATCAAAGCTTGAAATTTTTGCCTCCGCTTCTCTACATGCTTCTGAAAACCCATGAGGGGTATGCTCGCCAAAATTGGGCATATTTTGACAAGTTTTTGTTTTTTGACATTTTTGGGCTTATTTGCAGAAAATCATGGGCATCGCCATTTTTGTTTGAAGCATCCTTAGAGGTTGAAAGTGGTATTATTGGATGCATTAAATTCAGGGTCATATACTCAGAAAATTTTAGATCAATTGATGATGTTTTGGTCCCCCAAAGAGGCGAAAAACAGTCACTTTTTCAACACTCTTCCTCGCATATCAGCAAGGGCTAATTTCTGAGTTTTTCCACTCAGGTCAGTTTTTCACAGGCTTCCAGTGATCATTTTGGGGAAAAAAAAAAGTATTTTCAGAAACTAGACATCTAGGGCTTTTCAACGAGCTGTCACGGGCCGCGTTTCGACATCGGGAGGTCCTTCAAAAGTTTCCCACAAGACAGGGAATTTTCTGCTGCTATATTTCTGAAGCATTTTGGTGAAAAATGCAGTTTTCTGAAGTGGCTTTTCCAAATGTGCGTTTAGCCTTTTTTGGCCTTTGTCAGTTGGGAAAAGTCAATTTAATTTCCTTTTTTAGCATTTTTAAGATATTTTGTGCCTTGGGCTTTGCAAAGCCTCAAGGACAAAATCAGATATTTTTGATGGGCCAATGGGCTTGCTAGTTGCTCTAGGAGGTTTTCCTTCTATTTGGCCTATTTAATCCAGGAGATTTTATTGTAAATGAGGCTAAACTTGATGATATAGAGAAATACATGATACTACAAGCTTTGAAGAAACACTTTGTCTCATGATGTGGATGATTTCTTGTTTGTCTTGGATGGTGGAAGAGGACTGTTTGTTTGATTCCTTGGCTTGGTAAATGGTATAGTTTTCCTATCTGTATGTTTTTCTTAGTTTATCATACATGTTTTCATGTTTCTTGCTTGCTGTAGGTCAATAAATAATAGATTTGAGACATGCCCATGGATGCACCTCAAGTTTCCTGATTTTATTACAGCTTCTATGTTTTTCTTCCTTCTTAGTCATATCAAAGAATTCTTAACTGCTCTTTGATCACTAAATAACTTGTTGTTTGTTTCATTTATGGTTGTTATGCATGCTAAGTATGATTCAAGGTATGCCCTGCTTACTCATGGCTAGTCAAAGCTCCATCTCTAAAAACTCTCTTTGAATTATTGATTGTCTTAGTTGAACCAAGGAGGTCTTGTTTCGATCTTTCCCTTTGCCTAAAACTTTGCATTATGTTTTCAAAGTTCCCAATAACTCAAAATATGATGTTTAGGAGTTCCCTCTTCATAAATTGAGTTGTTTTTCCATATTATTTGTTTTCCCAAAAATCTGAAGGTGATTTCCCAAAGTTGGAGGGTCTTATACTTCCATGCATCACTGGAATTTTTATTTTATGCATTTATTAGTTTAAGTTTCATTCATAGAGACCAATGGTTAGCCCTAACTTATGAATGCTTGCTGATTAACTGTTCATGTTTAAAATCTCTTTGTATGCACAAAATTAGTGTCCATCCCATTTCATTCCACCTAAAAGAATCCATTTTACCTCAACCAAATCGGCCCTGCAATATACCTTCTCCACCCTTTGAGGCAGTCTCAACCTTATTGACCCCATAGCCCAGTTGATCTGATATCTTGTTATCTATTTATCTTTTGATCATTTCTTCCCTCAAAAACCTAAAACAAACCAAAACACACTTAATAAATAGCCTAAAATCATAAATGTAGAAAGAAAACAAGTTTATATCCTTTGCACAAATAGAGAGAGCCCTCTCTGAGTCCAGGAAGGCTAGGTCCTTGGGCTCCAAATTTGGTTTGATGTTACCCTGTCATTTGGCTTGCCAATCTGCCAAATCATGGGACCCGAACACTCTAAACCCTTAACCCTTAACCCCTAACCCATTTAACCCCCTAAACCCCTAGTAAACCCCTAACCCATTTAACCCCTTAAACCGGCCTAAACCTATAAACCCTTAACCCCTAACCCCTTAAACCCTAAACCATTAAACCCTTAAACCTAACCCCTTAAACCCTAATTCCCGACCCCTAACCCATCTAAACCCCTAAAACCTAACCCCATTAGCCCCTAACTTCTAAACCCTAAAATCCTTAACTGCTAAATCCCTTAACCCCTAAACCCCTAACCCATTTAACCCCCTAAACCCTAAACCTATAACCCCTTAACCCCTAACCCATTAAACCCTAATTCCCAACCCCTAACCCACTTAACTCCCTAAACCATAAACCTCTAAATCCCTAACCCATTTAACCCCTAAACCCTAAACCTTTAAACCCTTAACCACTAACCCTTAAACCCTTAACCCCTAACCCATTTAACCCCCTAAACCCCTAACCCATTTAACCCCCTAAACCCTAAACCTCTAAACCCTTAACCCCTAACCCCTTAAACCTTATTTCCCAACCCTAACCCATTTAACCCCCATTTTCCGGTTTCTCCCTTATGCCTTCGTTCAGTCGTGCATGCCGTGGGAGGGCGACCGACCAAATCTATCACACTCCTTAAGTACCTCTTGTGACTGCATGGGTGCCTTGTGCACATTCGCCCGACTAGTTTTATTTTTTCTCCCTTATGCCTTTGTTCGGTCAGGCGTGCCATATTGTCGGTCGGGCGTGCCATATTGTGAGGGTGCCTGCCCAAACACATTCAGGTCGGGTCGGGTCGTTTCGTTTGAGGGTGGTTGTATCAAATTTGCTGAGTTGTGATCGCATGGGTGCCTTTTGCACATTCGTGCGGCCCATTTTCTGTTTTCTCCCTTGTGCCTTCGTTTGGTCGTGCGCGCCATGTCGCACCATGTGAGGGCACCCGCCTAAACACATCCAGGTTGGGCCATTTCGTTTGAGGGCGGTTGTATCAAATTTGCTAAGTTGTGACCGCACGGGTTCCTTGTGCATGTCCGTGCGGCCCGTTTTTCATTTGCTCCCTTGTGCCTTCGTTCAGTCGGGTGCACCCTGTCGTTTTGTTTGAGGGTGCCTGCCCAAACCCGTTCCCTAATCCCTAATCCCTTAACTACTAACTCATTATTCAACCCCTAACCCCTAAATGCACCTAAATCCCATGACCCCCAATCCCCTAAGCCCTCCAAATTCGACGAATTAGCTTTGAAGAAGTAATTTTTTTCTGCAATATGGTTTGTAAGTTATTTAAATAGAGGTATCTTCTCTAGATTTCTTTTTTAGATCCACAATTTCATTTAATCATTTTTGAACAAGGCGTATGACACTCTTCATGTCTATGGGATTTTTATCTTGAAGCTCATTATCTATACAAGTATTTGTTGCTTCAAGGGTTTCCTAAACCTCTAAACCCCTAACCCATTTAACCCCTAAACCATAAACCTCTAAACCCTTAACCATTAACCCCTAACCCATTTAACCCCCTAAACCCTAAACATATAACCCCTTAACCCCTAACCCATTAAACCCTAATTCCCAACCCCTAACCAATTTAACCCCCTAAATCGTAAACCTCTAAACCCATAACCTCTTTAAGAGCTCGCTTTGTAGCCTCCACAGTCTTGAATGTCACAAAGAAAATCCCCTGGATTTGTTGGTATTCTTATCATATGCAATCGAACCTTCTTCTATCTCTCCATATTTGGAAAAAACTTTTAAAAGCTTATCATTGGCCGTGTCATATGAAAGACCACCAATGTAAAGTTTCCTTTGAGCCTGATCTGTACTTTGACCAGTACTTGTACTTGCCACGTCTGCCAGATTGCTTACAGTAATCCTCCCATCAATTGTCTTGCTAGGCTCTTTCAATGCCCTTTGAGCAGAATCCATATGCTTAAATGAGTCATTTTCAAAATTTATTGCTTCATTGAGCACAACATGCAGCTTATCTAATACTTTATTGAAGCTAAGAGCTCCATCTTTGGGGCAAGCTTATTTTCGGCTAACTCCACTGCTTTTAATCTCAATTTTTCCAATTTCTTTCTTCTCTCATATGATACTTGAGCCTTTTCCTTTCTCTTCCCTTCTAATTCCGTAATAGTGTCATATTGATGCTAGCCAACTTCTTTGTAAAGCCTTCCTAGCAGACAATACTTGTGCCTAGCTGAAGCCTCAACACTTTCAGAGCATCTGGAATGACCATTCTCTTCTTCCGGTCATATGGTGGGGGAACCCCTTCAAAAGCCCTTAGCCTAGAAAGTGCTGCAGCACCATGCTTGGTTTTGTGTGGAATCATTCCTCTAATTGTCCAGTAGTCAAATCCTTCTCTTACTTTATTATGGAATATCATGGTTCCCCCTACCTACCTAGTAACTACATTACATTTATTTCATGACAAGACTACCCTACAACCCACCAAATTTCTATCATATCCTTGACGTCAACAACAATTTGTTGTTCAAGATATAGCTAAGTTGGAACAAACTTAGCTCTAGAGCTTAGGATATTTTTCCACCTCTAATGTTTATAAACCAATCGATATAAAATTTCTAAAGCATGTGGGAGCCCTTTAAGTATCACCTTTCCTATATTGACTCCATCTTAAAAATCATGGAAAATGTCCATAGATGAGTTATCCTTACTAAACCAAAAATTTCATTGAAAATAATCATTCATACCATAACATTACTACTTCCCTTTTAACCACATAAAAATTATTTTTAAGTTACCATAATTCATCTTTAATATCACATAATTAGATTAAAAAATCAACCAAAATCCTTAGTTTATGAAATAAAAATTCAACAATTTTATATAATTAATAATTTAAATAAATTTCTTAGATTTAATCTCATTAATAATTATTTATAATCAACAATACCACTTATTTACCCAAACCAGTTTAAATTATTTAATTTATTAAGTTTTAATTTCTAAAGAGATTTTTAAGGTGTTTAATTCATTTATGTATTCAAAAATTGATTATAAACAATAAGAAATCACAATCTTGATATTGTGGGGTTTCAATCCAAAAAACCATTTCATCTATTAATTAGACTACACTATTATTTATTATAGAAAATGTATCTAATTTGAATGAATGAATACATAGATTACTATCATTAAAGATAAAAAATGTAAATTTCAATTTTAAAGTAATACTTAAAAATAAGGAAAAAATAATACATAAATTATAAAGAAAAAATATATATATATATATAAAAGAGATTAAAACTCCCAATATTTAAAATACAACATAATTTAATAGTGTAAAGTTTAAAACTCCTTTTAATAAAGCATGATGATTTAGTAGGGTAGACGAATTACTATATGCAAAAATCAATCCATTATTTACTCATATAACTTTAATTGCTTCTCAAAAAGATATGTTTTATTTTTTTGATTGTAAATATTTTTAAACAATCAAAATAAACAAACATTTAATTATTTAGAAATGATTTTAATTATTTAAAAATGATTATAATTATTAAAAAATATTTATTTTTAAATTAATTTGAGTGGCCTTAACAAAACACACGTGTTTCATTTCAAAATGTAAAAAAAATTCAAATATCAAAAGTTTTAATTTCCCTCATTCATTTTGCTCCAGTTGCATGGTTTTTCCAGAGAAGGAGGGAGGATCTGATCCATATCTGAGTTGGATGATAGCAAAAATGCGAGAGATCCTTCACATTCAGGGGGGTCAATGTGGCAACCAGATCGGCTCCAAGTTCTGGGAAGTGGTCTGTGAAGAACACGGGATCGATCCTACTAGGAGATATAAGGGCACTTCAGATCTACAACTTGACAGGGTTAATGTTTATTGCTTGATGTCGTTAGGAAGGAGGCTGAGAACTGTGATTGCCTGCAAGGTATGTGTCTTTTTCAGATTCGAATCCTTGACCTTTTGTTTTTGAAATGTAGGATTTCATTTGATAAAATGATGTGGGTTTTTGTTGTGTACAAGGTTTTTGTTGTGTGGGTTTTTGGTTACCTAGATTTCGTATTTTTATCACCAATTAGATTTTCAGTTAATATGTCAAATGTATCTTATAAAATTTTATTCTTGTGATATTTCTTTGTCTGCGAAAATTTCTCTACGTGAGAAGTTTTTCGATGAAGATATTAGGATTGATGTGAAGATATTAGTATTGAAGTTTTTCGATGAAGATATTAGGATTGATGTGATTGATGTGAAGATATTATACAGCTTGAGTGATACAGGGGAGTGATTATTTTGGGGAAAAAACCCATAACTGACATTCTATTGATCTGTGTGTCCATGCAGTTGGTGACTTGAACCACCTGATCTCGGCAACCATGAGCGGAGTTACCTGTTGCCTAAGGTTTCCTGGTCAGTTTAACTCAGATCAAATCCAATGTACTGTAAAACGATCATTCAGTTCCTTCTTTTGGTATCTAGGTAAGGCATTTCCCTTTAAATAGGCTTTTCTTAATTGTCTTTTTGTTCTTACCATAAACTATGTTCATTCCCTTTGATTTGAGTTGGATTCTCAAGTTTGACTCTTCTCTATTTGGAATCCAAGCCGACTTTTTTCTGGGTTGGACTCAGCCTCAAGTCATACCATAATGCTAAATCCATTACCATCTTTAAAAAAGAAAGAAAAAAAATACACAACAGTTCAAACACTTCCACTATTCCACTATTGATTAAATTTTTTGATAAAAAATTAGCTAAATTCATGCCAGAAAGTGTCGTCTCAAACAAATTGTGACATGAGTAAACAACGCCTTAATAATTGAACAAGGTATGACAAAATTTCAAATCATATCCTGTAGTATTTGTTGGAGAAGTCCCTAATGTTGGTGGAGCAGATAGGACTGCAATTACAACAGAATTAAGAACCCCCTTACCTCCATAGCCTTTGGCAAGTCTCTACAAAAGGGATGAGCGGTATTAAAAGAAAGTATCGATCTGGTACTGGGTACTTGGTCTGAAGGCTACAATCTAGAGAAAGTATCAATCTGGTACATCATAAGTCAACCCTCCTCAAGACTTTGCCTTAGTAAATATATCTTGGATCACATAGTGAAATACTTATATTGTCCCTCTAAAGTTTAGCCTGGAGATTAGCTTCATAATGTAAAGAGTAAAAACAAATTCTCGGAGAACTAGAACTATTTCTATTTCTTGGTCTAGAACTAGATCTGAGATGGCGATGCATTGAGTACAAATTTAGGGTTATAGAACTTGGAGAAAGAGTATACTTCAAACCTCCGCACAATACTTCTTTCTTCATGTATCTTCAAATAATAGGGTTTTACTTGAGCAAGGGCTACTTCTGTGTTATTGAAAAGGTGTATCTAAAATTTGCATCATTATGTACCTTTTGACATTCATTTTAGCACAATGAATCAGGCCACAAAGAATCATATAAAGAGAGAGATATGTCATAGAACTCAACTACCACATATGCATAATGCCACAAATATTTCAAAACTTGTATGTCAAAGTGTCACAAAAATTCAGTATACTATAATGCCATAAATGATTCAGATGCCACCAAAGAAGTCATAGGTTCATATCTATCGTGAATGCTTCTTGTTTTTTTCTATTGTAAACAATTCTCCCAATATTTTGAGATTATATGCTTCAACAAATTTATTGTCATATGATCTTTGATACTTCAGATCACATGTCACATATATACGGTACTCTTCCAAATCCTATTCTACTTCATTTTCTACCTTCATTTGCCCATAAAATATTTATCCTTTTGTAAAGATGATTATCATAAACTTGACCTTCAACCTTAAGCAAGAGCGAGTTACATTAGATGGTTAAGAGGTTTCAAAATTCATTGGATATTCTTTCATCTTCTTCCATAAATCACAAAAAATATTGTATTGAATGTCATGTATAGTCACATGTAACTATTTGGTGTCATCATAAGTGCTTGTTTCTATAACTTGGTCGAGATATTAGCTTCAAAGATATGTAGGATTTATTCTTTCAATCTTGGTCCTAGATTCCTTTAGGATTCAACCTACAGAACTTTTGGAAAGATGCTTCAGACCATAGTCTCAAATTATGATATAGACTTTTGGATTGCAGACATAGAGCATAGAGGATAACTTACTTGTAAAAGGAAAGAGAATCTATCAAGAGTATTGATTTGGCTTCCAATAACGTCTTCCAATGATGGCTACTACAGAGAAGATGATCACATAGTGAAGTACTTATATTGTCCCTCTAAATTTTAGCCTGGAGATTAGCTTCATAATGTAAAGAGTAAAAACAAACTCTCGGAGAACTAGAACTAGTTCTATTTCTTGGTCTAGAACTACATCTGAGATGGTGATGCATTGAGTACAAATTTAGGGTTATAGAACTTGGAGAAAGAGTATACTTCAAACCTCTGCACAATACTTCATTCTTCATGAATCTTCAAATAATAGGGTTTTACTTGAGCGAGGGCTACTTCTGTGTTATTGAAAAGGTGTCTCTAAAATTTGCATCATTATGTACCTTTTGACATTCATTTTAGCACAATGAATCAGGCCACAAAGAATCATATAAAGATATAATTTCCAGCGTGTTCTTTTCAATGCTATGCTACATATAGTTGGAGAATGTCATTCATGCTTTCCACAAATGTAAATCAAATGATTATGCCTCTTTTTGTATGTTTAATTGCAAACGAATTCTAACTCAACTCTCTGGTTTGTTGGTAAATTGAAGGATATGATTTATTAAATATATATCATGCCTATCAGGTGTGTTTGGACAAGTAAACCTTCAGATTGCAGTTTGTCTCACTTTAAGTCAATTCCAAATTGTGACTCTTATGTTGTATATGGCAAGAAAATGCATTCTATCTACTTTCCTGATTAGGATAATCTTAATTGTTATGTTTTCTTGTATGTATTTGTATTAAATTTGAATATTCTATTTTCTGTTTTCTTGGCAAATTGAATTACATGTTTCTTTTAAATAATTTTCTCAGCTGCTTGATGTGTTTGTACATTAGTTTTTACAAGTGGGTTTCTAATTGCCTGTCCCCTTTGGCTACTAGTTTTGTAGTATCCAAACCAACTCCCTCCACCAGGAGAGATTCCATGCAATGTATGGCCAAAGATGAGTGGCCATCTACACTTATGGTGAGCTTGGTAGATTATTATGGGGGAACATGTACTGTATCAATTGACCAGCAAGGATTTGTTACATCTGAAACTATAGGGAAAGGTAAGAAAAATCGTTTACCTGTGGTAGAAGGAAAGGACTATCAAGCTGAGGCTCATCAGATTTTGGAGTTTGTAGTAGTAGAACTGCATGCACTTTCATGGTTATCTACCACATCTAAATGATGATCTTCCGATTGTTTTAAAATAGCAATAGTGACGCACAACCTTTTACCATTTATTCTGAATGAAATGATGTTGAAATTTTGGATGATAGTGGCATTGATGAAAAATATCAACTCAGGAATGTTACATAGATCATTACGCTTGGGTAACTAATGTTGGGATATGAATTTCCTACTACATGGTCCATTTTTTGGCAAAATATTTTGATTGAAAAATTAATTTATGGAGTCTGGACAATGAATTTATTTTGGATTTGTGGGTAAGGTTTCAGTTCTATAAAAATTTCATAATTCAGCTCTTTTGAATTTTGCAACTCAGCCTTCAACAAGCCTGTAATTAGGCCTAAGTAAAATCCTGAATTCCACTCCTCTTGTAGTCTACAACTCAACTCTGTGACCAACAAAATTCACTCTGTGGAAGCCTGTAATTTTGACCCATGTGCAAGCAACTTTAGACCTGCAACTATTGCAGGTCTAAAGTTAATAGGCTCAATTTCTCCAATAGTCACATGCTTTCCAATAGTTAAACAACTATATATATCAAACTAAATTATACACTTTAGAACATGAACTTGACCAATAATTCGGTGAAAGCACAATAGAATATTTCAATTATGAAGCAATAAAGAATAAGAAATCTCTGAAGCATATTTGAATCAATTAATTTATGGAGTCTGGATATATATAGACACACAACACAACTTATGGAAACCTTTGTATATCTGTTTGTCATCAGAGCTCTTAAAGGCATTCCTGTGATCATCAATGGTCTATCAAGGATCTTAGAAATGCAATCTTTCATGAGACCAACTCTGTGATGTATTGAAGAGACACCAACTTAATAAATTAGGGTGTTTTGCATTGGGAGTTATAATTTTTGCTGTAAAGGATTATCATCAGTAGTACTTGCATCCCTTATGTGGCTCATAAAATTGCTTTGTTGACAATAAAATAATGACCCTTCCTGACAGTGAAAACTTGTGAACATAAATAATTTAACAGTGAAACAGTGACCCTGGCCTTGAGATAACCTGTCCAGTGAAGCACATTCTAGTTTGGAACTTGATATATCTACTTGACAGCAAGATGGATGTGACAACAACGTTGAAGACAATATGCTAGGATTTGATGCACAAAAGAAACCTTGATTACTGAAACCTTGATTACTGTCCATATCTGTTTTGTGATTATGTATTATGCAGCATATATATAATTGTCCAGAGAAATGGGGTTATGTACATAATATATATCATTCTATTTTATTTTTCAAATCATAGGTTTTAATATTAATGATTGCCATGATTCCCAGCGCCGCAAATAAAAGAGGAGAAGACAATGAAATCAAAGCTGATAATAAACAGATTATCAATTTATTGATGTGCAAGCAATGCATAGATATGGATATTACAAAAATTTTCCTCTTGTTCGCTAAATTCACTCATGATCCACTCATCTAGACTGCAGGAACGGTGATTTATTGATTAATATGAGGCGAAGCAAGAGTATTAATAAGTATCATGCTTACTCGCTTCTGCTCCATGAAAGGATCCACATTGGTACTGCGTGGTATCGCTGCCTGCAAAGTCAAAGAATGTATTGTTGTGAGAGTTAAACTATATCAAATCCTATCTAAGCTTTACTTTATTCCGTCACTTGTGAGAGTTAAAATGAAATTGGTTGCATTCATTTTTTTCTAAATATTTTAAGCCGTGCGTTGGAAGACCGACGCTTCGTAAGCATCGGAAGACCAATGTCCCTTTTTTAAAAAAAATTTACTATGGTGTCGGAAAAGCGACATTTACCAACGTCGGAAGAGCGACGTTCCCAAACGTAGAAAAGAGACATTTTTCCCTTTTCATCGGTCTTGCGACGTTCCATTTTTTTAAAAAAAAATTTAAATATTTGTCGCTATTGCGACACTTCTTCCCGGCATCGATCTTGCGATGCTTTTGCAAAACGTCGATATTGCGACACTTCAAAAAAGCGTCGGTCTTGCGACACTTTTGCAAAGCATCGGTATTGCGACACTTTAATAAGAGTCGGAAGAGCGACGTTCAGAATGTCGGACCACATATCATCAGAATTGTGACAGTTTACAAATGTCCGAAGAGAGACAGTTTACAAAAGTCGGAAGAGCGACGTTCAAAACTTCGGACCACATATCGTCGGAATTGCGATAGTTTACAAACGTCGGAAGAGCGACGATTGTTTGGAAACGTCGAAAAAAGTGTCGGTATTGTGACACTTTGGCAAAGTGTCAGAATTGCGACGTAATGGCTAACCACATTTTGTCTGGCCTTGAACTGTTGCTCTTGAGACGAATATGTGTCGGAATAGCGACAAAGTGGCCGTCGGAAATTGGGCCAAATTTTCTAGTGTGAGGAGAAAATCACATGCCAGATCACCAGTGTTGTCTCTTGGGAGGATTGATCCATATTGGAGGTCTCAACTCTTGGTAGAGTACTCCAAGGATCTAGGTGCTTGCATGATTCTGGATGACCTTGATGGAGATGAAAGATGCATGGTGGAGGATATGGTCATCTATTCTCATGGCAAAGTCTTCTTGACTAGAGCTTCTAAGCTCAAGGAGGAGCTGCTACATGCAGCACATTAGGACTTCTTTTCCAGGCATTTTGATGCATATATTTCCTTGGAAAAGGAGTTTATTTGGGAGGGCATCTAGTATGACATATTTCAGCATATGTAGATATGCATAGCTCGGATAGTGATAGAGAGGATGTCACAGCCACCTTCCTACTCATTGGGACTGAGGGAGAATTTACAGTTGAGCCATTTCAGCTCAAGGACCAAAGTACATGGTAGAGGAGGTAACATTTGCATTATGATTTTCCTTTCTTTAATTTTTATGAGCAGCATGTTGTATTAAGGAGGATCATCCCTCCTTATACTCTATATTATGATGTACTTGAGGCTAATTACAGCATTGAGGTTGGCTACCTTATTGGTGGTTTGTGGGGGAAGCCACATGATTCTTGGTTTGCACCATTGACACCACATTGTATCTTCATTTTTTCATCTTATGAGATGACTGTGGTAGCAAAAAAGTGGTTGGAAAAGCACTTGTTAATTTTTGTTTTGATGCAGGCAAAGGATGCACTGCGCTGGTTCCATTGGTGGAACTATGAACCACTCTCTGGTTTTCATATGGCAGCTTGTTTTTATTGCATTTTTCTTCCATTTATTGCTGACATTTTTATATTCATGGGGAGCATTGTTTGGAGAGTGCTGAAGGTATTAGAGATGCCCATTGGGAGCATGATTCTCCCCACTTTACATATTGTACATTTAAGGAGAAACCAAGGGCAAACCATAATTTCCACATCACACTTTTTCCCTTCTTGTGGGAGGAACCACTTGAAGAACTTGAGGAGTCACTTCATGGCTGAATTGTTTTATGGGGGAACTTGGGCCATTCTTGGAGGCCATGTTATTTCAGCCCAAGGATAGAGGCAGCCCCATGTTTACCATAAATGGAGAGAGAAACCATTTGGATGGTAGAATCCAACCTCTCCATGCAGCCCCAACACATTGTATAAAATCAGGGTTGATGATTCTTTTGATGAGCTACCTAGGATGGCTCATTTCATTTGGATGATAGCATGGGTGAGGGAGTCCCTCATTCACCATGTTTGTCATCACTCCTACTTTGTGAAGGCCATGGGACAGCAAGTAGGTTTCCATTCACACTTTCCACCTTTGATTGATGTGGGTCATTTGGTTTTGCACACTTGGGAGGAAACATTGGATGGCAGTTTTATTGCAGATTATCTTGATGCAGTGATGGAGGCCATTGATGGGAGGCCAAAAGAGGAGGAGGGGAGAAATTTTTCTCTCCCTATACATTTTCTTGAGGAAAAGCAAATATTTTTTAGGGAAGGACTGTAATGTTCCCAAATTTTAGCTACAAAGAGAAATGGGACATTAGAGTTAGTAGTATCTTTAGCCGGTGAATAAACGAGTAGAAAAGCCCATAAGTCTCCTAAGGAAGAATAAAAAAACTTCAAGTGTGAAATGAGACATTCCTTGCAGCTTAATAAAACACCTCCATGTGTGAACAGGGATAATATCATATTGATTCAGTCTCCTTTGACTAAGTCAACAATGTAGATGTGGAGGAGCAGGGATCAAGGAAGGAATAATGCAGTTTTGGAGGGAGATGAATCTCTTGATGGAAATGAACTAATTGGGTTGGGCCAAGGGCAAGAAAACTCACATTTTATTTAAGGAATAGGATGGCAGCATTATTCTTCATGTTTTATATTGTTATTTTGATTTGCTCAAACTTTTTCTGCCTCTTTCTATTTAGCAAGGTTGTTGTGTTGTTTAGCATCGGGTGTTCCTAAGCGAGAATCCCACCTATTTCCTTAAGGAGCCTCTTGGGAGAGTTTGCATTCATTTTCCACATCATGTTTTCAGGCCAAGCTTTAGCTTACTTCATCAGCGCAGTTTTTGCAAGTCATTGTGTTGTGTTGCAGGGTGCAGCAGTGGAAGGGATTGGAATCCCACTTTCTGAGGTAGTTTCTCATTGGAGGAAGGTTTCCTTCACTTGGGAGATCTATTTGGAGAGATTAAGAGCTCATTTTCAGATCTGTGGCATCAGGCCACCCATTTCCCAACATTCCCAACGTTGTTCCAGCTAGGGAATGCGTTATTTTTGGAGGCAGTTTCAGTGGATGTTCTAATGGCTTCTTTGCAGTGTTTCCTTATGATTGAGGGGTTCATCCTTTCATGGCAGGAAGCCTTTGAATGATATACATTAGATCAGATATCCTTCAGCCTTATACACTCTTATTCTTCAGTGTTGCAGTGATTATTTAGTAATTTTCTAAAGATCACATTTGTATGTAGAGTGTATGACAAGAAACCCTTCTCGGGTTTTCTTGTAATTGTAATAAGGAGACTAGATATCATTTCTTCAGCATTATTGATTAATACATGATTATATCTACTTGTTCTCCTAATTTCTGAGTTGAAACCCTCATATGACTGCGCAGTCTCTTTCATGTATATTTCTGTGTAGCAGGGTATTGGGGTTTTAGTGTTTTTCAGCTGCACTAGGTGGTGAGAGATCTGTTTACCTCACATAGTTTCATTTCTTTCTGATATCCTCTTGGACTTAGATGCTAGATGGATATATCTAATGGATCCAAGTGATGATTTTCATTTTTATGGCTTATATTTCTAGAAATGCATTTTTCTGTGAATGCATTGCTGAGCAGTCCATTTTTGGAATATTTTAAGATATTCCCAATACTGCTTATTTTCCATATTTTGGGATATTACAAGGCTCCATCCAGGTATATTCAAAAGAAGAATCCAGAAACCAAAATTCTAGGAGAAAAGGAATCTGGGGTACAAACAAGAATAACTCTTATAGGATCTCCTAGTTATCTAACTTTATTATCCACTATTGAACCAAAAAATTTAAATCAATCTAGTAAATATGAATGTTGGGTTAAGGCCATGGATGAAGAACTTGATCAAATTGAAAATAATAATACATGGGAATTAGTTCCAAGGCCTCATGATAAAAATGTTATTATGACAAAATGGATATTCAAAAATAAATTGAATGAAAATGGAGAGGTCATTAGAAATAAAGCTAGATTTGTTTGCAAAGGTTATGCTCAAAAAGAAGGTATATACTTTGAAGAAACATTTTCACCTATAACTAGACTTGAACCCATAAGAATGTTTCTTGCATTTTCAATCTTTCGCCATTTCAAAGTTTATCAAATGGACGTAAAATATGCATTCCTTAATGGAGATATAGAAGAAGTGTATATTGAACAACTAGAAGAATTAATTCTAGGAAATCATGAAAAACTTGTGTGCAAGCTCAAAAATGATTTATATGGGCTAAAACAAGCCCCCTAGGGTATGGTATTATCATTTTTACAAGTGTCTTCAACAAAAAGGTTTCAGAAAAGGATTTGTAAACAACAACCTGTACACAAAAATAGATGATGATAAGCTACTAATTATTATTTTTTATGTAAATTATATCATCTTTGCGAGTAATGAAGAATCTATGAGTCAAAAATTTGATTCAGTTATGCAGCAAGAATTTGAAATTTATTTACTTGGGGAACTAACATATTTTCTTAGTTTACAAGTACAACAAGAAAAAGATGGCATCTTTCTCTGACAAACAAAATATATCAAGCAGATTATGAAGAAATATGGGGTGGAATACTCCAAACCAGTATCTACTCCAATGATGTTAGGATGTAGCCTCATATCACATGATGAATCTCCCATAATAAATCAACCAGAATACAGGTCTATGATTGGAAGTCTGCTTTATCTAATAGGTACTAGACCATATATCATGCATGCAATTAGGATTGTTGGATGTTTCTAAGAAAATCCAAAGGAAACACATCTTCAGGAAGTTAGGAGAATATTCAAATATAGACAAGGAACTCAAGACTTTGGATTATGATATCCAAAAGATGCAGATCTTATGCTTCATGTGTACACATATGTAGACTGGGATGGAAATGTGGATGATCGGAAAAGCACTAGTGAAAGTGCATTTTACTTAGGGCCTCGATTGGTATCTTGGTTCAACAAGATAAAAAGTTCTATTTCCCTATCTACTGAAGAAGCATAATATGTGGTTATTGCATCTTGTTGTACACAACTTCTTTGGATGATGCAAACATTGCAGGATATTAAATTAAAGTGTTCTTCACCTATTTCCATCCTATGTGATAATACAAGTGCTATTAACATTTCGAAAAATACGGTTATGCACTCCAAAACCAAGCAAGTTCCAATTAAGTACCATTTTCTAAGAGAACAATTGCTTGAACAAAGGTTAAGTTGGAGTATGTTCCCTCCAAAGAAAAAATTGTTGATATATTTACAAAACCTCTTCCACGAGAAGCATTTGAATACCTCAAAGAAAAATTGGGAGTAGTCTTTGCCTCATCCTTCTGTTGATCAAGTTTTCTCATACCTTCACGCACAGGTGATATCTTAGAAGTTTACTTTATTTACACGGTTTTTATGAACTAGTTGTGTATATACACGAGTTTCTATTCAGACAGATGCACATATATATCTTTGGAAAAAAAACCTTGGGTCTAACTCAAGAACAATTTCTGATATGATTTAGTTAGTTATTTCCTATTCAAATGTTGTTTACAGTTTGCAGCGGCTACTTATAACTGGTTTTGAGCAATACACGAGTTGGTTCAATATGTAATTTATGATTTTTCTTATTGATGTAGATACTTTGATGCTTGAATTGATGATCTGACAAAGAACAGGTAGCACAGGTTTAGGGGGAGAATTAGCCTTGCTTCTAATGATGAATTATTGGAGTTTTTGTTAAGATGTTGCTAAAGATGCATATATGAATACCTTTCTATGTTTACATGATAATGATGTTGCTGCCATGGACGATACTTCATTGCCTTATTTTATGTCATGATGATCTCTCATTGTTAAGGTCATTTGGTCTTGGTTATAAATGTCATATCTTTCATTTGATGTAAAGTTCATGTGGAGGCCTATGATGTAATTATTGTTCTATGTAGTCATTGATTATGTCAAATATGTAATCCTACTTGGTTAGGTGCTTCAGTCAAATATGCAATCCCATGATGGGAAGCTGATGGTATTTAACCCCACTTGGTTGGGTGGTTGATGTCACGTTGATGTAAGGTATTTTTCAGACGAGTCCTAGAGCCATGTCATTTTCAGTTGAGTCATCGAGTCATGTACTTCATTATAAATATATTAGAAGCTTCAACATGTGCTCAGGGGGAGCATTGGTCTGCCATTTTCCCTTGATTTCAAAGGGGGATACTCTCTTGGTGTTTGAATTTGGTGGATGATATGTTTTTCAGGTATCTACAGGTTATGGTGATCAAACAACAACATGGTTTCCATCAATTCCAAAGGGGGATATTGTTAGCAATATGACGTAGGTGTTGTCCTTGATGTCAACCCACTTGTAATAAGATAAGTATGTGTTGACAGGAAGTTCTTAGATCAGTTCGGAGGTGACACTGTGATGGAATGAAATGAAAAAATGTTGGGACAAAGGTATGAAAGTTAGAGACAGAATAGTTATGAAGGAAAATATTTGAAGAAATATATGTGGGTTATATAAGACAAAGCTGCATACACATGTGGGACAGAAGAAGCAAAGTCCCATAATTTGGCACACTATTTTTATTAAATTCCAAGGGTCTTTACCATGGTATTAGCCCACAATATTGAGCGTAGTAATGGATATTTTATCCCGTCAAAGATTACCACTGACACTAGTGTGGTTTTGGCACATGGTATTGGCTAAGGATCAAACTATATAAGGAGGTGAAGATCAAAGTGCTAGGTGGGTGCATGAGAAAAGGTGATTGATGAATACTTTAATATGAATTATATTTGAATTGTGTGAGCTAAAGTTGATAAGTTGATCTGAAATAATTAAGCACCTACAAATACAATGATGGATCAGGAACATGAGACATCAAATGACTTACCATTGTATGATCTACTCATGAATTGAATAGATCTATGATTTAACGCATGATTTTCTCTTTGAATATTATGATTTGGGTTTGTCTAAAGTTATGCAGTGTTGTGCAATTATAGGTCAAAATTTATAGATCTGTATGCAGGCTTGTCTCTATGAAAGTGTGTATATACACAGGATTTCTTCATAAAATGAACTTACAAAAAGTATGGTTTCTAAAGAAAAATATGTCTGAGAAATCTGATCAGTGCTGCTACATTTCTGTTTTCTGTCAACGATGTCTTCATGTTGATATGGGTTTAGGATCAAAGTACGAAGTTGAATTGATTGAATTTTGATTGGTTGAAGAATATCCATGATGTAGCTAACTATATGGAGTTTCAGAGTTCTCTAACCTAACAAAATATTTCAGTATGTCTGTGTGAAATTCTGTGTCTGATTCATATTAACAGCTTTTCAGAACTTGGTAGGTTGAGATATGTACACATGTTTCTTTTCAGAAAAGGGCGTATACATGTGGTTTGACTTAAGAGAAGTAATGTATATATTTTATTTTATGAATGATTATGGTTGCATTTGATTCAGGATGTTGATGCAGTATTTTGGGTTCATTTCTGATATTCAGGTAACAGTGATCTCACTGTTCTGTTTGATTTGAGTTGACGATTGGTTAAGTGACTGTTTTCTTCAGTGATTGATTGGATTGATTGGTTCAGTGGTTGTTTTCAGTGATAGGTTGAATTTTTTGGTACAATGATCAGTCTCAGTTTTGATATTGGGCTTAAATGATGTTAGTGGGTTTAGTATGAAAATTTTATGAAAAGTAGCCTACAAGTTATGATGTGTTGAAGTAGGTGGATCCAGTGTGAAAATTTATGAAACACGGTCCACAGATGTCTAAGGGTTGGAGCCTTCAGTGAGGAAGTCGAAGCTTCCTGCGAGTAGTAGTTGGTGATCATATCCATGGGTTGAAGCTCCCTTCCAGTGGGTTCTGGTAAAAGAGATAAGGGGGTTGGAGCTCTCTTCCCATATAAGTTGGAGAACGAGTGAAGGTTGTAGCCTTCAACGAGTGGGTTGCTACGTGATGGTATGATTCTGCACTAGTACAAGAATGTAAGAAGTCTCTCATAATAATAATATTTAAGACAGAGATGACAACATCAATGGTTTTCTCCCAAATTGGGTTTCCACCTTAAATCCTGGTGTTCACATGTGTTGCTTATGTGTGATGGTTTAATTTTTTTCTTACTGTACATGTTTACTACTTATTAAAATTCTGATGAATCAATGATGCACTGGTTTAATTTAAACAAATGATGATTTATCTAAATTATAATTTTATTGGGTATACGCTATTTTCCTTAATAATAGTCGCGTACATACACTAGTTTTCTTCCGTCAAGTCACGTACAAAATTCAGAAAATTAAAAGTAAAAGTTTAAGTGAGTTTTTAAACACTGATTCAACCCCCCCCCCCCCCCCCACCATATAAGTATTTTTCCCAACATTTGTATCTCCATTGCTAAGGGACTGACAATGCAATGGGATCAACATCAAAGATGAGCCTAAGGCAGCAATTTACATGACTACCCAATTGATTACCAAACATGTGAAAGTTCCCAAAGGAATATCAGTTATAAAAGAGGATAGATTTTGGGAAGAGATTGAGAAATTGTATCCTAATGATTGAGTGTGATAAAATGGAAAGAGGAAGGATTCAATATTGAGATAGGAACACTAGCCCATCCAATATGAGAGACAAAATTGTGTTGATGCTTTATATAGCAGCAAAAGGTATTCCCTTCTGGACAACAATGTATAATATATATATTATGTTATTTATATCCATATATCTATATATATATATATATATATATATATATATATATATATATATATATATATATATATATATATATATATATAATCAATAATTAATTCAACAATAAAAAAAATTGGAAAAGACATGTCTATTAATGAAAATACACCCATGACTATGTATATATATCGAGGCCCACAATTCTAATAAGACATCAATAAATATATCATATATATTATATCAATCTAATAATGTTTACTCAATTGTAAAAACAAAATTAAGGTTAAGAATTTTTCAAGTGTGTAATTATTGATCATAAAGAAACAATTACCAAGATCTAAAAATAAGAAAGAACTCAACACAGTAGCAAAGCACTCGTAAAGAGCCCATGTTATTTTAAAAAATCTCCATAAACGAATTTGTTACTAATTCGTAAAATTTATTTTACTAGATCAAAAGAAAAATAACTTTGTATCATTTCATAGTTTTTGTTTTTTGGTTGGTGGTTTATAGGTCAATGGTTTTGGTAAAATGTTGGCCCATGAAATTTACTACAATATAAAAAAAAACAACAAAAAGATTTATTAAAGTGAAGTACATGTTAAGACAAACACTATTCCATAGTTGGAAATAAGTTAATTTAAATTTCCATTTACAAGATGGTGTCCAATATCAAAGTATAAGATAAGTTAGATGGAGAAGACAATTTCAAATCATGGAATCATAGAATACTTCTGATCCTAGAAGAGAATGATCTCTTGGATTATGTCAAGAAAGACTTCCCATACCCATAAGAGGAAGAAGCCAAGGAAAAGCGTAAGAAGAATGTAATCAAGGCCAAGAGGATCTTGTCAAGTTCAATCAAAGACCACTTAATTCCTCATGTATCAAAATTGAATACACCAAAAAAAATGTTTGATGCCTTATCGAGATTATATGAAAGCAAGAATACAAGCAGGAAGCTAACTCTAAGGCATTAACTTAGAAATGTAATGATGAAAATATCATATTTAGTTTCTACTGAATTCATGAGTATTTCTCATATCAAGGATCAACTAGCAGCTATTGTAGATTTAGTGGATGATGTAGATCTTTGTGGCTACAACTCTAAATGGTTTTCCTTCTTCTTAGGATGCATTTGTTGAAGGAATTTGCATAAGAATTAAATTTTTTAAATTTGATAATCTATGTACAAATTGTTCTCAAGAAGAATCAAAATTGATATCCAATGAACATAAGACAAATGATCAAGAAGATCAAGCTCTTATTGCTCATGTGAAGAAAGGAAAATAAAGAAGAAACAACAATTCAAAGAGAAATAGAAGATTAGTTCCATATTACAAGAAGGATGTATCTAATATTAGATGTTACAACTATCAGAAGTTGTGACACTTGGCTTACCAATTTTCTCAAGGGAAAGGAAAAATAAAACATCATGCACATGGAACAGATATGAAGGATTCTACATCTTATACAAAGAAAAGAGAGACAAAAGATGAAGAGTATGTATTTGTCTTAGCCCTTAGCAAGCACCATCACTCAAAGAAGTGATATTTGGTTAGTAGATAGTGGTACTTCCAAGCACATGACTTGGTTCCAAAACTCTCTTACAATTTTGATAAAAAAAAAAGAGTTCATCTCTTCGGGTCGAACTTGGAGATGATTCAAAGCATGCAGTAAAGGTGTAGGAGAAACATCATACCAACTTGATTAAGGTAATTCCATTTCAATAAAATATGTATTTCTTGTAAAATATTCAAATAAGAATCTTATCTCTATCTCTTCTTTAGAAGATCGAGACTCCAAAGTAACTTTTGTTGATGGCCAAGTTCTTCTATGGCCTAAAGGTTCAAGTATAGGATCAACTGATGTGATTGGTGTCTAAGAGGTAGGATTGTATAAATTAAAGGGACACCTAGCACAAGCTCTTTTGCACAATATTATTAGCTCCAATGAGCTATGGCACAAAATAATTGCTTACCTTAACTATAGATCCTTGCAAGTTTTCATAAAAATGGTCACAGTTCTACCAAATATGCAGGTGGAGCATGGTGGAGTATGAAAAGGTTGTAGACTTGGTAAGAATTCCAAGTGAATTTTTCCAATGAGTGATAATAGATCCAAGGGAATATTGGAAATGATACATTTAGATGTATGCGAACAACTGATTGTACCATATCTAAGGAAATTTTATATTATGTCACTTTTATTGATGATTTTTCATGCAAAACATGGATTTTTTTTCTTGAAAGAAAAAGGTAAAGTTTTCAATAAGTTTGAAGAATTCAAATATTTAGTAGAATATCTCTCTGCAATAAATATTAAATTTTTGAGGTCAGCTAATGGAGGTGAAAACACCTCAAATTAGTTCAAATAATTTTGCAAAGAAGCAGGGATTAAGAGGGAGATAACAAATCCCTACAACCCGAAACAAAATGTGGTTGCAGAGAGAAATAAAAGATCAATTGTAGAAGCAACTAGAGTGATGATCCATGATTAGAACTTACCCATGTATCTATGGGAAGAAGCATCTAGAAAAATTGTGCATGTTTAGAACATAAGTCCTCATAAGATATTGGATAACAAGACACCAAAAGAAGTATTCACTCAGAAAAAACTAGAAGTTAACCACTTGAGGATATTTGGTTGTCCAATGTGCATAAATGTTCCTAAGGAAAAGAGGATGAATCTAGAGCCTTAAGGAAATAAGGGTACCTTCGTTGGATACAATGATACTTCAAAGGATTATAGAATATACATCTCCAGACAGAGAAATATTGATATTAGTAAAGATGTCACCTTTTATGAAGAAACAACTTTTAGGAAATCTAGAGAGTCTCACATGGATGAGGACATAGAGGAGAAACAAGATACCAAGGATACAATGATGATTGAATAAACTCCAGAAGAATGTATCCCAAAAATTTTAGGATGAGACATTGGAGCCAAAGATACTGATAGATCCACCCAAAGAGGTTACAGTCATCAAGAAGAGACCAGTATGGCTCCAAAAAACGTTGCATGAAGCATTAAAAAATGCAGCTCCTAAAGGTCCCTTCAGAGAGAGAAATATATCACATAAGTTTTCCAAATATGTGGTGCTAATGAGTAATATCATTGGTTCAGAACCTTCCAATTATGAGGAATCTGCAAAATAACAAGTGTGGAAGTATGAAATGATGGAAGAGTACTAATCCATCATGATAGATGATGTGTGGGACGTGGTTCCAAGACTAGAATGGACTTCAATGGTAACTTCAAAATGGATCTACAATATCAAGCATGTTGCAGATGGTAGAATAGAAAAGTGCAAGGCTAAATTTGTTGATATAGGATTATCCCATAAAGAGGGAAAATATTATAATGAAACATTTTCCCCAGTAGAGATGTACACTTTTTTTAAATCCATCATCTATATTTCTTCTATTATAGTTTTTAAATTACACCAGATGGATGTAAAGACTTCCTTTCTGAATGGTGTAATTGAAGAACAAGTGTACATAGTGAAGGCACACGTTTTTTTTATCCATGGGTAGGAGTCCCATGTTTGTAAATAGAAAAAATATTTGTACGGGCTTAAGAATACACCTAGGTGTGATATGCTAGAATAGAAACTACTTGATAAGCTTGGGGTTTACCAATATTAATGCAGATCCCAACCTTTACTACAAGGTTGAAGATGGTTGTCCCTTGATATTGGTATTATATGTATATGACATGTTTCTTACACGGGATGAGAAGTTCATAGATGGGTGCAAGATGGATCTCACTTCAAATTTTTAATGAAGTATCTGGGTTTAATGCACTATTTCTTTGGATTATAAGTGTGGTAGAGACTAGATGAGATATTCCTTTATCCAAGGGAAGTATACAGTTGAGATCATGTAGAGATTAGAGATGATGGAAAACAAGTTGATGGCCACACTTATGGTTGTGAATCTGAAGTTCTTGAATGATTTTTTTTTTAGATTTGGTTGATCCCACGATGCACGAATATTTTATTGGATCCTTGATGTTCCTAGTTAATACCAGACCAAATATATGCTTTGCAGTGAACACATAGATTCAGTACATGGTTGAGCCTATACATGTACATTAGGTAGTAGCAAATCATGTATTAAGGTAAGTGCATGGTCTTGTTGGATATGGCCTCAGATATGTCTCAGATGGTGAAGTAAAGTTACAAGGTTATACAAACTCTAACAAGGCAAGGACTACAGTAGAAAAGAAAAGCACATCAGGATGTTATTTTAGTTTGGGATCCAGTATGATCTCATGATCTAGTAGAAAAAAATTATTAGTGGCACTTAGTACAAAAGAGGAAAAATATATAACCTTGATGCAAGATTTGGAGCAGTGTGTACTTGGAAATTTCTTACAGGGTGATTTCATCTATAGTTAGATCCAACTTTGACATACTGTGACACTCAATGTTGCGAGAAGATTTCATAGAATCTGACCTTTCACGACAATTCAAAGAATATAGAGATCAAATATCATTTCATCTGAGACATGGTATAGAGAGGAGTAGTGGAACTCTACTACATATCCATAGATGAATAGAAAGAAGGAAATCTCATGAAGCCCTTATCTAAAGTGAAGTTTGAATACTTTAGATACAAGCTTGGTGGGATGCAAAATGTCCACCCTCATTGAGAGGGAGTTGTGATGTTTATACTACAACGTGCAGATACTCCCTTTGGTGAAGGGTTTCCCAGATTATTCATGTGAAGTGATTGAGGGAGTAATGAGTAACCCGATACATGTCTTGCCTATGCCATGTCAAGGGGCTCGATGTGATTATGATTACTAGGAGAGGAGAAACATCATATATACTTGCAATGTAGTCTTGATACTATGGTGGTAGTCGTTCCCATACCATGTGAAGTGGTTGGGTGTGATTGCGACTACTAGAGAACATCATGGAATACCCTCCTTGCTAAGAGGGAGTGTTGATGTTTTATATAGTAGTGGAAGGCATATCATTCTGGAAAACAATGTTTAACACATATTATATTATGTATAAAAATATATATTTATATATTATATTATATATATAATATAAATATAAATATAAATAATTAATAATTAATTCAAAAAATTAAAAAAAATTAAAAAGAAGGAAAAAAGACATGTCTGTTAATGAAAATATACCCTGATTATGTATACATATCGAGGCCCTCAATTATAATTAAACATCAACAAATATCTCGTGTATCTTATATCAATCTAATAATCTTTACTCAATCGTAAAAATGAAATTAAGGTTGATAATTTTTCAAGTGTGTAATTATTGATCATAAGGAAATAATTACCAAGATCTAAAAATAAGAAAGAATTCAAGAAATTGGATTCAATTCTAAAATATAATATGAGCCTCAAATTGGAGGTTGTCTCATGTAAGCTAGAAAATTATAACTCATTGTTATCATGAGAAAATGGTACACTCATTTGTATGCAACAGAAGATACTCAGAGTCAATGAGAAACATGTATAGAGGATACATTTTCAGTTGGAAACATTATGAAGGAAAAAATCAAAGGACTTTCCTAAGGTTGACTTAAAAAATCTATCCTTGTGGGTGCTCCAAATATAGAAATTCACTACATCGCAGTTTTTCCTTCGATAGTCACTAGGGTTTCTAGAAGCCTAGTAAACACCTCAAGACACGAACTTGCTTGAAAAACACTTAATCATTTGACATCATGGGTTGACCATTCGAGCCTTGAGCCCTGAGAAGCCTTAATAGCAAGAGGATGGTGGCTCTCATCTCATTTATAAGGAAAAAAATGATCCATGTGGATATTGGTGGCCACCCACCTTTTCCACCTAGACCTCTAGTCAGTTTCATCAGTTTCCTTTTATATAGCAGCATTTACTATTTTTAGCAGTTTTTCGGGTCCTAAACTTCTAAAGCAGTTTTGACCCCCTAAACGAAATTTTTTATGGAAAAAACAAGCTCATAGACATAGGAAAGAGCCTATGACAAATCCTGTAGTACTTGAAGATATATTTCCAATGATATATTGTACGCGCTAAATGGAGATAATATGACCAAGTTACAACCCTCGGAAGTTGGCTACCCAACTAACCCCAATGGGGCCCACAAAATCTTGGTGTTTCATCTCCTGTGGTTATGTTTTTGGTTTTTTAGGGTTTTATCATGTCGTTCAATAATAAAAATGCCCTTTAGCCTCATTGTAATGCATTTCAGAGGCATGTAGCCACCACATCTCTTCTTAGAGATAAATTATCATTGCCCGAGCTAGTTTATTTTCCATTTTGTCTAACAACATTTTCAGTATTTGATATTAATGAAAAGAAGTGGTATTCCTCCTGCATCTCTATGTTTATATCTATTCCTTTCTTTTATTGGGTTCCTACATAATTCTGGATCAAACAACCTCATTGATGAGACAAATGAGGGAAGGAGTGTTCAAAATTTCTATAAATGCAAGAGCATGGAGAGCCAAAAACAAGAAGTTGTATATTTTTATGCTCCCAAAATTGCTCCCAAGTAATATATCATACCATTGTGAGGAGAATTCCACCCTTATAGATAGTTTTCTATGCTTCTTTGAGAGAGCAAGAGCTTGCAAAAGAGATTGAGAAGGAGAAATCCTTGTTGAGAACTATTGAGCATCATTGCTCAAGAAAATCTCTATAAGTGTCTTTGATACTTATTTGTAACTATTCCACTACTAGCAATCAATAAAGAGGATCCTTTTCCTACTCCTTTGTTGGTTTTTTTTGCTTCACAAGCTTGTATTATGTTATTTAGTTTAGTTTTAGTTTATTTTTGTTCATGCATTGTTTCCATTCAATTCAATGTTTTGTTAGTCCATGTTTGAGAAATAACACCATTAATTTGTTTCTATATTTCCTTGTAGGAAACAACTAGCTACAACGAAGGCGTATTTGGAACTCACATGCAACCAAACACACCATATAAAATGGTGAATCCACTTAATCTCCCTTTTTGATATAATTGGTTGTTTTGCATGCTTTTCCTCTATGTATGTTCATTGTGCTCCCATCACATTATTTCTCCGAACCTGTGCATATATCCATTAGACCTGTTCATGGCCAAAAAGTATCCATTTTTATTTTTTTGGGTCGGCCTCATGGATTTTTGTAGAGACAATCATGCAGGACTCATGACTATGCATAACATAATCCGCAAGACACACAGAGAACACAAAAAATCATTGTAGTCTCCTTTTCCATAGTGTTGTGGAAACCTTTAGTGACCTACCTACACTCTCGCAATTTTTTACAATTAATATGGGTTTTTAATTTTCTTTACTTAACCACTATAAGTATAGTAATTGCTTATCTTTTACTTTGAAATTTTTCATATAAACATAGCTTAACTAGGAGGAATGTAAGTGGCCCTAATCCACATATATTTTTTACTTGTTTTCCTCAAATCAAATCACATCATACTTAGGTTAACTAGGGGGAATGTAAGTGGCCCTAAATCCACAAATATTTTACTTGTTTTTCTTACCAAAGCCAATATTTCATTTATTTATTTTAGGACTAGGAGTTGGTGTTAGTAAAGAAATAAAGTAGGCCCTGCCCCCCTTGGACCCTTATAGTAAACCTGTGGGGCTATCTGCAATATTTCTCAAAGCACTAATTTTTCATCTCCCTATATGTTCACATATCATAATTAGGAAAGAAGTAAGTGGCCCATTATCCACACATCCTTTATTTTCTTGCAAGGAACAAACATGAAATAGTGCAATTAGGGGAATCGTAAATGATCACCACATAGTTGCATCATTTCATGCTCACAATTTCAAGTGTAAACACCTTCACTCCACACACAAGGTTCACTTAAACTTGGTATAAAGGGTAGCCTCTTTTGGAATCTCTGTACTTAATTTCTTTGATCTTACATTTTTTTTCACACCCTAAGTGAAGTATATACTCTCTAAAAACAACCTTAACTTGAACAAACTAAATTCCCCCTAAGGTCCATAAGATAATTTATAGTTCAATTTAGCACCATGGGGATAGGAAACACACATCGTTGTGGTTTTTTTCATCTTGAAGCATATAATTTTTCCTTTACAGAACTTCAAAATTCCACATCATCCAGTGAAAAATATGGTAATGAGGAGAAACCCATGAAAGGGTTAAGGCCTAGGTGGTGGATTATCACGAATCTCCATTTTGTATCTCGACACGTGGTAGGGGTTTTAGCTCCAAAAATAACAACCAGAAGTTGAGATTCACTCATTCCCACTACATATAGGTAAATTAGTGGCCAAATATTAGGGCATATTTCCCTATAGGTAGCGGTTATAGGATGAATCCACCTGAGGTGATTTTGGTTAGGCTATTCGAAGAATCACTAGTTCTTTTGGTACATAGACCCAATACCCCCCACTATAATCCTCTCCACACCTTGGTTGATTTTTTGTTGCTAGAATCATCACCAGTACTTTCGGCACATGGACCTAATACCCTACTATAAAATATTCTCAAGGCCTAGTGACTATTTGAATGGAATGGAATTATGTCTTTTTAGGATTTTATCATACATAAAAACATTGAAAACCCATTTTTGTTGATTTTTTCACACATTCTATAGATAAAGTGAAAATTAACCATTTATTTTTCACTTTTATTTGTGTATGTAATTCATTTGGTTTTCTAAAAGAATCCCCCTCACCAGACATTTTAACACATCTATTAGGACACAATAGGGGACCCAAGGGTTTTCCATTGTTCTCTATGCCTTCAAGACCTCCCCACCTTAGTTGGAGTCATGTATAGTCTCTGACCTTTTTGACGTCGAAGACAACATTCATATACCTTGATTGGCACAATTATTCTTGGTGCAACCTTGTTTGCGTCTACTCCCCCTCAAGGTACTCCTTTTACCACCCCTCAGGGGAGCCCAAACACTACCCCACAGGGTACCCCCACATCCTCACAAGGGACCCCTTTTAACACCCCATTGCGAGGTCATTCTAACATGGAAAATACCAAAAAAATCCCACTCTTAGCTTCATTAAATCTCCCATATTTAATGAAACTCACAAATGATCACATTGTCGATAATAAAACAATGGCTCGAGAGAAAAATCAATATCATTTGTTTAAAAAGGGAATTTAATATATTGTGCATTCTCATCCTATAAAGGAAACAAAATATTTTCAAACATTGGAACAATTAAAGGGGGGAACTTATGCAAGTAAAACTATTTTTGTATTGTCAACGACACTTAAGCATAAAAAAACTAAAACAAATCATAAATATGTGCATAAGGAATCTGAAAATGTACAATAGTATCATTCCATCATAAGTTGATATTTTTTCCAGTTGTGAAGAGTCAACATGGTATAATTTCATCTATGTCAGTATCTTTAGTGTTGTTATTCATCTTTCTTATTTTCAGCAGTATGTGGGTTATAGCAAAAAACATGGATGTAGATATGGATGGAAAATTGAACATTTTTCTTTGCAATGTTTATGTTGTAATGATGATTGTGTGGATGAGTAACATGTATAGATTCAAAACAGGTTGACCCAAAGATACTGGGAAAGTGGAGAGACATTGTCCTCACCTTCAAACAGTGTAGAAAACCTTTTGGTGGTCCAAAAGGTCTTAGTGGGGAGGAATGACCAAGAATGATCCAAAATTACAGAGTAATATGGAGGATCCAAAATATGCTCAATGTTTCAGAAAATTTTTGAAATTCAAAGTTGTCAAATTATTTTCAAACCAACTCCATTATGTATATTTCATCGTTCTGAATTCAACACAACTTGAACAAGGGAAATCCAAATTCATATGAATAAGTCATGCAAAGTCAAAGTTTAGTTCCAAACATGGCAAAAATTTAAAGGTCAACTGGTCAAATTCAAAGGGTCAACGCTTGGTTCCAGAGGTCAAAGTCAACGCATGGGTCCAGATCATGGTTCCACAGCTCAGGGTTCCAAGTAGCATTACTAGATGGAGACAAATGTGAGCTTGTGATTTGGGCATATTATCCAACGAAAAGGTGACACGTGACCCTATCGGAGGGAGACATGTGGCCTCATATGGTTGGTCAAAAAATTATTAAGCAGACCAACATGCTAGACATGATTTGATCTCATGACATCTACTCTACAAATCTAATGCTTTACCATTGGGCTACAAATGTGGCTTGTTAAATAAATCTCCACTGCTTATATTAATGGTGTTAAGGTTATCCAAATGGCATAAAAAAAGGGTGGAGCCTGAAATTGTTGCTAGCTCGACCATATTTGTCAACAGTTATCTGCTCCACCAACCATATCTTCCTCCACCATACCTCTGCTAATGCGCTATTAGATAAGGCCATATATTATCAATGTGATAACGTTATATGGTGTGAAAATTTAATATATGGTTGGGGGTCACAATTATAATCATACCTGTTTAGTCAGTTTAATGTCTTAAATTGCTATCATAAATTACCGACCGGAGTTGGTAATATGATGAAGTGTGGTGCACTATACATGCTTAGATGCCCTTCTTTCTTACTTCATTGTGTAGTTGTATATATTGTTTTTGGAGGTTTGTGTTTTATGTCTAATGTTATACATGATTAGATGCCCTTCTTTCTTACTTCATTGTGTAGTTGTATATATTGTTTTTGGAGGTTTGTGTTTTATGTCTAATGTTAACAACTAAAAACTAATCTAAGGAATGAAATCTAAAATTTAAATGAAATCTTGAATGCTAAGAAATACTTGAATCTAAAAGAAATTTAATGATGAAAAAATAATCTTAAGATGGAAGAAAAGGAAATGTTATTTTTATTCTAAGGAAAGAAATTGATTTACAAATTACTCTTAATAAAATGAATGAAATATAAAATCTAAAATAATGAAAAAAAGGAAATGTTAATTAACTAATCTATTTTGCATAAAAACAAATCAATCTTTGAGTGATTAAATATGAGTTATGTTAGGATATTCTATGCTGACAAAACATATATGAAAACATATAATTGAATTTATTCTGCATTTAAACAAGGCATCATTCTAAATTCTATATGATTCTATTTATTTTTAAATTATGTCCTATTTATCAACAAGACAAGAATAAAACCACATTCTACCTTATTAATTGAGAACTCTAATTCTATGAAAAACAAAGCATCTGATATAATTTTAACTCTATCTAAGAATGATCAAAATATAGTCCTAATCTAACTCTATTCTACATTCCATGGAAATTAAAGTATCAAATATATCGCTACGAAACTGAATTGACTATGCTAATTGAATTCAAACTATTTTAAGGCAAGCAATGATTACAGAGTGTCTATTGCTCAAAATTAAATGTCTAATTTAAATCCTATGATTGCTGGGTAATTGAATGAAAAAACGATTTCAATTAACTGCTGAAAGAGTTATGATAATGAAATAATTTAGGAGAGCATACGATATACCAATCAACTGTGCGTAAATATAAACAATTAATTCAAAAAACATTCAAAAATTACATGACTTAGAATTAAACTATGAAATGACGAGAAATTAAACCACGAAATGACTGTAAAAACCTCTTTTATGTGTAGGGGCCCTCTGCAACAGAACGAGTGTAAATATACTTAATCTATATGCACATCAATGGTCTGGAACTGGTATTCTTCATTAAAAAAAAATAGAGTTTTAAATGTATCACAATATTATCACCAAAATTAAGCTTATTCCCAGTTTTGACAGACCGATATTTATACAATGTTTCAAATTAATTGTTTGAGATAATTTCGCCTATGGAAAGTAAAATAAATCTAAGACTAGAAGTCTAATCAGAAGCAAAGTCTTCATGGCTATTTCTCGGTTTTCTATGTAAGAGAAAATCGAGAATCTTCATCCGCTGATCTCGCCCCTTATCTTGACTGATCTTTGATCGTAAGTGTAGGCATAATCCTTCTCGAATCTGAATAGGTAATTAGGATATGATCCATATATGGACCATTTAAATCTACCCATATGACTCGCTTTTTCATTTTCTTCTCGAAACCTGTCAAACAATAACAATGGTTGCTGAAACAAAGGTTAGCTACAGAATTGCACGAATTTTGTAGCTAATTACAAAAATTCATCTAAATAATAAGAAACATTACAATATAAAATAGATATCATCTAAATGCTTTCTCAGATGGAAATGTGTCAATTATCACTTATTGAGTTTATGGATTTTGCGAAAAGGAATAAAAGATGGTGGAAAATGATGTCAAAAATAGGAACAATCTTGAGGTTCAACATACCCCCACTAAGAGACCATTGCATGTCCTCATGCTATTTCCAAAATTGTGAGCCTTCACCTTTTACTACATTTATTTTAATACCTCTACTAGTACATGCAAATTTCTCTTCTTTCCTTTCTTTGAGGTGAATGCCATTCTTGGTTTCTTCATGAGGATCTTGTACTTCAAATTGATAATTTTTCTGTTCAGGTAGCCATTCCTTTTCTTCAATTTCTTTTTCTTTTTATACCATAGCCCCAAATGTAGAATAGTATTTTCACTGATGACCTTTTCTAAGTGGTTTTGTTCCTTCAAAGATTCATTTTCTTTCTTGATGTACCTGTTCAGTATCTCTATTTCATAGATTTCTTGCTTTAAAGAGTCTACTAGAGGTTCTTGTGGACTGGCAGGATGCTCTTCAACACTTGACTTCTACTCTTCATGTCTCTTTTCTAAGGACTCAATGTATTCATAAATTTCTTGTTGTGCAGGGTCGATTTCGGGGGTCCTTCTGCTTGGACTATGTATAGTGGTACTCAGGGCTCTTCATCTAAACCCAAAAACTCTGCTTCCTATGGATATGTCTTCTTTAAAGGTTTACGAAGTCTAGAACCTCTCCTTGGTTGTGGTGGATTTGAGATTTCTGAGTTTATAACTTTGCCCTTTTCCTTTACATTACCTCCCTTTTTGTGACCATTCTGTTTCTTATTCTTCAGTACTTCTGCAATGGTGATTTATTCTTCTTCTTGCTATGTTTTAGGTGAGGATTTTTCTCGAATGTAGGTATCAACCTTTATTTTCCTGCTTCTTTTGTTCTTATCATTCTTAGGTTGTTCTTGTGCTTCTTCTTGAAAATGATTCCTGATCAGGAAACTTTCCCAGGAGTCTCCTATACTTTTTAAATGAAATTCAATGAGTATCTTTATCAATCCATGATGATACATGATATTGTCTATGGATTGAATTATTTCCTGCACAATTCATGACATTTTATTTAAGATGTTCAATAGGAAGTATGGGAGGTTTATTTCTCCGTCCTCCAGGAAATTCATTAACAGCCTGGCATGGTAGACAAACATACAACCAAATCTACCCTCGCAATGTTTTTTGAATAATTAACAACATGTTCCTCCATTTTTTTTTAAGTGTCACACTGGGAATTCCTTTCTTAAAAACCTCGATGTAACTTTAATTTTTCCAATGGATTTAGAAGAGCATGTATGCTTATGATGTTTAATGTCTTACAAGAAAATAGTGGTGATCTTGTTCTTTATGGAGATATAAAACACATATGGGCTTGGGATGGATTAGAATAGGAGGTATTAGAATAAATCTCTGCTTCCAAATTAATCAATTTCTAAAACCATAGTGATTGTACATAAATTCTAGCAATATAAAAACGTTGTACTCTTATAATATTCATCTAGTTCTCCTTCATCTCACATTTCTACATTTATGAACACACTCACACCATAATGGCACATATATCTTCGCCAAACCATTATTTCATATAAGCAAGTTTGAAACAATATTCATTTCATCAAGTAATTAAATCCCACACTTCTATGTGTATCTTTCTAGCTTGCTTGATTACATTGTAAATCATTTCCCTATGCAGAGTTTATATCTTGATGTGAGTTGTCACAATCAAGCTAGCTAATTTTTATTGGATGACTTATGATTTATAATTGGTCGTCCATCCATTCTTGGTACCTATAATCTTTCTTCATACATTAGTTGTGATGGTTTACAACTACCTATACATTTTTACTAGTTATCATCTTGGCTCAAGTGTTAGATTATGATTGTTTTGTATCTACTGATACTTATAAATGCCACCATTAAACCAACTTGCTTAAATAAAATACTTTGTTTCCAATCAACCAATTTCATTTTCACTGGAAAAAAATTCAAGGAAAGATCAACTACCCCTATATTTCTAGAAACATAGCAACCATTGTGACACATAATTAAAAGAGCAAAATCATAATTTCCTTCATAGCCACTTAATACTCAGAGTTTTTATAAACCAACATAGAAGTAGGATTCACTATACATACCTAAGTGGGTATTTCTTATACTAGATGAAAACCGAATATTTTCCTATTATATATTCCTGCAGTGGATCTCTTTAGAGACAAATGACTCTTTTTTGTGGCACATTATGGATGCGCATGCATTGCATAAATAACATTATGGCAACTAGAATGCAATCCTCCATCACTAGAAGTAAGTTAGATTATCACTTGTGATGAAGGATGTTTCTATATTTTTCTACCATGTTTACTATATGTAACATCTATGGCTCAAATTAAGTCTACCCAAAAGAAATATCCAACATAAAATATTCTCTCTTAACCCAAATGGTGGACTTTGAATCCATTGAAAAATAAAAATAAATACATAGTGGCATTCAAGTTCAATAAGTATTTTACATTAAATGCATTTTGGGTCATTTTGAAGAAAAGTGATTATTTTAAGAATACATGATCCCAGGGTCAAGTGGCATGGGAAAGAAATATAGTGACAATCTTCAGTAAAATATGTAATAATAGTGGTGCACATGGGTAACCCTAATTAGTCAACATTTTCATAAGTAATTAGCGTTGAATTGGAATTTATAATGGATCATGTGTCATATTGATAAAATAAGAAAACAATGATATGGAAAATGGGCATGCTAGCTACATTGTTTGAACATTATTTAGTGATGCGTAGCCTGTGCAATGAAGGGTCATGTCGATCTCAAACATTGGAAGAAGTAAATCAATTGGAAAAAATTATGAGGGGGTAGAGCCCGAGGTAGATGCAAAACAAACAAAAAGAAATGTTACACACTTTACATCACATAACATAAATTATATGAGGAGTGAAAAATAATGTGTTAATGGTAGGGTGGGCCTTCTCTATTGTTGCGGATAAGATTCACCCTCATCAACCACTTCTCATTTCTATCTCTCAGAGATTTGTAGATCGCAGAAACCTCTTCTTCTAGCATATTGTTTCATTCATTTTTATATATTCAATAGCCAAGTCTACTCATAGATTTTCTTATTTCCATGGAAACGAGAAACTTGAACTATTCTACAACTTCATCCTATATTGTGCTCATTTCCTCAACCTTGCGTACCTTTGTGGTTGGAATTAAGATCACGACCTCAGCTGAGGGGATGATCTCACCCTTGTCCATGGTGATAGGCCGATTTTTTTCCTCTGCTACAGGAAATATTTCTACAATGTGTGTTTCTCCTTCCTCTGCATTCATGGAAACTAGCTTGAATACGTCGTTTTCTTTAGAACATGTTGAATACTGTGTCATCCCTTCCTAAATCCCATAGGGCTCATGTAAAGTTTTGTTTCTATCTTCTTTTCTCGATGTTGTGAAATCTACAATTGACATTCCTTTCTCAAGGGTGTTGGTTCATGAAGCCCATTCATTTTGAGGCTCCTTTGGTGCCTGAAGCATTCAAAGATGTAAATTTCTTCTAATAGTGTGGCTTCATATGCATATTTAATGGTTGATGGCTACATTTAGTTATTCCTATATTTTTGAGCACTAGGAACTGCTAATTTCATATGAACTAAATATATATCCTTTGGCTAAAGGGTTTTTGTATTGGTATTTGATAAATATGAAGAACAAGAGTTGATATATGGTTATGTTTTGCGGTTCTGGGGAAGTGCATGGTTGTCTCTTAAACCTCAGTTCCCCTCTTTCAACCCCTTTTCAACTTCAATTTCTACCATTAGCTTGGGTAAGGCTTCCTCATGTCCCTTTGCATATATGGAATCTTCCATCATTGAAAGTTATAGTAAATTCCTCAGTTATATTTTATCATCATAGAGATGATACAAAATAGTACTTGAAACCCACATATGCTCAAATCAAATTAACAAGCACAATTTATCTATGGGTGCAAAATCTTGATTATGGAAATATTTCTTTCCAATGTAGAGTTCGCTACGAAACATGGAATTTCTTCCAAAAATTTCCCAAATCTCAAAATATCAAATCTAGGAAAAATAACTACAAACCAAGATAGTGGGAAGGTACCAAGTCAGAACATAATATGATATTTAAATATGAACTCCCTTTCTATATCAAAAGAATGAGGCAAATCAACAAGAGACATTAGAATCTAAGAATGGCTCACACCAAGTTCATGGAAACTCAGTAGAAAGCAAATTTGAGGTGGAATGTATAAATGAGACCTCTGAAAGTCCTAAGAACTTTGGTTCCCCATATGCTTCTTTTGAAAATAATTCTGAAAAAATAAATAATAAAATTAATAAATCAATAAATAAAATTAAATAACAATAATTATAATAATAATAAAATTAAATTAAAAATAAAAATAAATAAAAATAAAAATAAAAAAAATCCTTGGGCTAATATTCCAAAAGGAGTGAAGGACAAGTCATATAATGTTTGATACTCCTCTATCTCTTCAGAAAATAAGAAAAAAATTCCAACTGCTTGGGAAGATTAGGCAAAAGAGGCGCAAACAAAATGAAGGTGCATATTAGGCATAAGAATTATGAAGGTGCAGATAAAATTCGAGATAAAAAATAGAAGAATGATCCTCTTGTTATAGTAGATAACATACTTTGGATCCATGTGAGTAAAAAGGGAAGATATACTTCAAAAAAGAAAACAATAAGTTAGATTAATCTAAACGAAAAAAGAAGCTAGTCAAAGTTAAAATGAAAAATAATTAAGAATGGGATGAAAATGTATTTAGATACTAGGGATATTTTGGAAAATCTTTAGATGGAATGTAAATCATTTTTTTTTATGTATCTCTCGCTTAAGGATTTGGATTTATCATGTGTGTTCAATATCAAATCCTCAAGGGATTTTGGAAACACGTTTTTTAGAATAATTATAATGATTATAGGTCAAATCCCAGTTCGTTTAATATATCCAAAATACTCGTTTTTGTTTTAAAATAAAAATCATATGACATTGAGCTAGGGAGGGGTAAAGGGGTTGGGAGGGGCATGAAATGGTATCAGGAATTTTATCTCCTTTCTTCGCCACATAAACTCAATTTATGCTCTGGTAATCCACGCGAAATGGTATCAGGAATTTTATCATCGCAGTGCTTCCAAATCATGACATTTGTGTATGTTTCGAGGGTTTGAAAAGGAGAGGAAAGCCACCAGCATTGACCGAAGGGTTCATCTCATAACCATACTTCCTTGACCGAGGGGTTCATCTCATAACACATGATTTATCAATGAGGACTTATTTCATCGATGAGCAGGTGGTGAGTACGAATGAAAAGGTGATGTACCTACCAAGTGATACTTTCTATAATTATAAAAAATATATATTATATAATATGCTATATTAATATTTAATATCAAAAATATTACTCTGTCAGATGGACGAACATGAAAGTGGAAGGATGAAAAAGAGGCATGTGAATATGGAAGAAGTTATAGGATGCAAACCAATAGCAAAGATACCTACAAAGTCCCCAACTATTACAACTGCAAGCATCTGTTATATAAAAATACTGAAGTGGAACAACTCATAGTATTTGTGTTTGAAAAGGTTAGTGACCCTTTGAATTCTATTTCTTGCATAGATGTCATTTAAAAAATTAATAATAATAATAATAAGCAAAGTTAGTCTTATTAACACTGGCGATCTGAGTAGGGAAAGAAGCTTTGGGTGGCTGAATACATTTCATTAACCAAGGCTATACAAGGTATGCTTATAGAAAATGTGAGAGTAAATCTTGTAGCAATCATTCTCTAACCAAGAATTAAGTACTAAAATCATCAAGTTGGTAGAACCCTTCTCTGGCTGAAAAGAAGGCACCAGGTCACCATTCATTTATCATTCGTATATAGCTAACGCACCACAACATCCATCAATATCTCACACTATTAGTAACTTGGAGAAAATTCTTTCACGACTTCTTGAGGAGCACAAGCATCCCTAGCCAAGGCAAACAACCAAGGAGGAGGAGGAAGCAACAAACATGCAAGCACAAGTAGACGAGAAAGAAATTGATAAGAGGAATGGTAGAAAAAAGAGAAAGGAGGAGACAAATAAGGCCAAAGAGCAGGGGAAAAGGAAAAAGTGGTGCATTAAGCACTAGCATTCGTAGGATGGATAACAATGGCATAAAAAATAATGGTAATTCATTTACGTTAAAATAATGGTATGAAAACTATTCGAATTTGAAGCCAAGAAAGAGGGAAACTCTTTCGTAAAGTGAAAAAAGCTACCTCGATTTTCTCTAAATCTATGAATTTATTCTTCCTTCCATGGCCCAAATATTCACATAAAACATAAAAATATGTTTTGTTCTATTATGGATTTGTGCGTTGGTGGGTTTTCATCTGAATTTGGGTGCGTGCGTAGGTGGGTTTTCATTTGAATTTTGGTGGGTGCATCGGTGGGCTTTCTGACTCTGCCTATGCCCATGGGTGTTTAACCTGAGTGGAAAAAAAAAACTCATTTTGGTTGTTAGCTCCTGTTGGCTTTAAGGTCACAATAAATCCAAAGGGTTTTAGCGAGTTACAAAGGATGGGAGTGGGCTTGATCATGGGTATGCTCCCTATGGTTACAGCTACTCCAGAACCTATACTAACATTGCAGTTTGCAAATAATTTGATCCCTACCTATGAAAATGTATCTAGTTATTGCTTCGAATTCGAATCCAAGCAAGAGGGAAACTCTTTTGTAAACAGAAAAAATTTATCTCAATTTTCTCTAAATATATGAATTTATTTTTTCGTCCATGAGCCAAATATTCATGTAAACACCTCTTCTTTTCTGTTCTGTTATATTATGGGCGAGTGGGTTTGTATCTAAAAGTAATTAACGGTAACTGGGTCTTTCTGAATCTGCCTATGTTTATGCCCATGGTATTAAACCAGGGTGGAAAACATGCTTTCCCTGCTAATTAAATATTCACAACCATCCTTATCTAGATTATATTCCAAACAATGAGAAAAACAAGGAGCTCAATAGCGAAAAATATTGATGGGCGATAGGAATTCTTAAATAAAAAACCACTAATACCTCACATTAGGGTCAACGTCAACACTAATGTGAACATAGACATACATATATGACTAAAACTAACTCAATTGGCATACCTATTTTGTAATGGACATTCTCTATAAACATATCAGAGAGATATTCGTAAAATGCAATAGGAAATAGAGGAGAACAAGGCCATCACCAAAGAATACTAACCTTGCTTCTTAGGAATATTTTATTTGTTGTTGAAACTCTAGAAAATGGTGGTTGCAAAAGAGCTGGAAACTCCTCATTCTTTGCTGCAAAAGCACTAGAAAGCTGCTCTAGCTCTTGTATATAAAATTCCAACTCATCATAAAAGGAAACGGAAAAAAGATGTAAGAATGAATTTAAAAATAATTATTGACATGAATACCCACTCACTCATTGTTTGTTGATCAAGGCCCTTCAACCACTAGTTCATATTCTCTCCTAAACCACTACTTTATCTCTTAATTAACACAAATCCACATACACATAAAACAAGCATTTTCACACACAACATATACAACTACACAATCCACATTACAGGAAAACCATAGCACCACAAATGACATTGATACACACAACACTACACAGAACATTTATGGAGTGCTCCATAAGACAAAAAAATTTACATCAGAGTGCTTGAGAGAGAAAGAGTGAGCTAATAGAGTTTGAGTCAGGATGATAAAACATCTTTTCTTAACCTATAGATTGAATAGAAAATAAATTTGTCCCTCCCTATAGAGTGAATTAAACACACACAAATTAAGGGAACATAATATTACTCAATCGCCTACTGCCTCTCCTGGTTAACTTGTTGAATAAACAAAGAAACCAATTTTCCTCTGGATTGAATTAAACAGACAAAAAAATAAATTAAAGGGAACAAAAAATTAGAGTCTCTGCGAATAATCCACTCGATCGCCTGTTGTTGCTTTTAGACTACGAAATTTTTATCACCTCCTCCTCTCATTCTTCATTCATCACTATCACTAATCCCTCTCATTCTTCATTCATGAGTTGCGAGTATATAATGACTCAGGAATTCGTGAGTTGAGTATATAATGACTCAGGCATTCTTGAGCTTTATGTTGTTTTGGGCCGTTGTCTTCAAAATTAGATTTAACCAATATTTTAAACCAAAGTTTTAATTACAATTTATTAAATCATATTTTTAACTCAATCAATGGTCCATAACTTTCCATGTTTATATTTCCAAGATTGTATTTTTTATGATTTGATTTTCTCAGTTCTCTGGTGAGAGTTATTGAGTGTAATACATTTACTATTTAATGTTAATGATGAAAAGGCTCATCTTGTTATCTGGAAAATGAGTGTAAATTGTCTAAAAACTTGAATCTAATGCATATTTATCTATTTACATCTATGTGGAATTTTTCTAAGAATTTATCATTTTCAAATGTTCATACTTTTTTATTAAACATTATATACAATGTAGTTTCTCTAATGTAATGAGACCTAAAATTTTAATCAAAACAAATTATATACATAGTTGTTTTGTTTTTTTTTTCCAAAATAAACTATTATTATAATATTCTCATTCGTCTAAGAGAAAACCATATTTATAGACAAAATAGGAAATAATAATAATTCTGAAAAGTTAACTTAAAGCTTAACCATTGATAAAAATAATTTTAAATACTGTATATAAAAATCTATGAGCCCCAAAAATCTACATAGCTCATTAAAGTGCTTAGAGGAAAATAGGATATTAATATAGTATAATTTTAACATTAACAAATTTGGGAAGATGTTTAAAGCATGTTTATAAATTATTATTATAGTAGAAGATTATGTTTGATTTTGTGCATATTGGAGTTACTATAAACTAAATATCATGAAAACCATAAGCATAAGGAACACAACTCAAAGGAGGGTTACAATTTAACCCTCTTAAGAGATTTTTGGACGGGTTGAATTCCCCTTTTTATTAATGACAATTTGTGTTCATGTACATTCCTTAATGGGTCGATCTAATAAAAAACATATAAATTGTTCTAATTAAAACATTGCAACAGGTATAAATAGATTGTCTTCCACTCACAAGCAACTTGATATTGATAAATTTTATGCCACCTACGACATTGAAATAATAGTGTTATTTATACAAACCTTCATAATAAGTTATCAAATTATTAAAAAAATCATTCATATATATATATATATATATTTCAATAATGCAATACAAAATTTTAAGATAATTTATTAAAAAAAAAAAATCATATATATATATCATAAACACATAATGCATCACAAAGATGAAGATAGAGACATTAATACTATATTATTATTATAATGCACAATGCAAAATATGGTGGCGGAAGGATTAGGAATTAACAGTTGCACATCTTAAATAAATTACGTTGTATGATTGAGCCTTGGTTTGCTCTAGCATGAAGGTTCTTGCAGTTTGACGTGTTGCAGTGATGTGTAATTAAATGTGATATACATTTAATTAGCTAATGAGGAAGAAGTTGGCATGCAAGCACAAGTAGACGAAGAAGTTTTTGATAAGAAGAACGGAAAACGAAAGAGAAAGGACGAGAAAACTAAGGCCAAAGAGCATGTGAAAAGGAAAAGGTGGTGCATTTAGCAAAATGAAAATGTTGCATACTTAGCAAAGACAATAATGGCATCAACAAAAATGGTCATGAATTTATGTTAAATTTACATTAAGAAAATGATTCGAATTCAAATCCAAGTAAGAGGGAAACTCTTTCCTAAATAGGAACAGAGCTATATATATTTTCTCTAAATCTATGAATTTATTCTCCTATCTATGAATTTAAATGTATAGGCCTATTTTGTTATGTTATGGGTGGGTACATCGATGGTTTTTTTGAATCTGCATATGCCCATGGCGTTGAACCTGGGTGGTAAACAAGCTTTGCTGCTTTGCCTACAAATGGGGTCAAATATCCATCTAGATGGGTGTTAAGGTCACACGCAATCCAAATGGTTTCAGGGAGTTACATATAATGGGAGTGGGATTGATCATGGGTATGCTCCCCATGGTTGAATTTGCTCTAGATTCTCTACTAACATTTGAATTTACAAAGAATCTACTGAAGACAAAGAAGTTAGCTTAGATCAAATAAGTCGCTTTCTACTCATGAAAAAATACCTGATTCTTGTGGTTCTATGCCAACAACCATGTTCAAAATTGTACCATGTTTATAATATACTCACTAAAAAGCCTAACCTATTCATAGGATGTTTCACAATTGGGGGTTGACTTGGAATCAACAATCACGTACAAGTGAATTATTATTGTTTAATTTAATCACTGTACAAGTAAATTATTATTGTTTAATCTAATGAGGGCATGGTGGAAATGGGTGGCTTAGATTTGGATTTGGATTTGGTGTGGGCCCAAAAGGAATGAATTACAAGGCTATAATTCCTGTGACTGAATCAATTGTAATTATTCCAATGATAATCTACCTTTTTATTAGTAATTAAAGAGCTAGGACCAAGTGGAGGCAAGTGCAATTACAAACTAGAATAGTTTTAATGAAATTCCATTGCAAGATTCTCAGAGGATGCTAATATTAATAGTCGAAAAAATACGTGTTGCATATGTTTTTTCCATCATTATTATGAGGCACTAAATCAATTAACTAAGATAATGGATACAGGGTAGGTGTTTCTAGTTAATAAATTTTTTAGTATAGGCTAGGTGTTTCAAGCGAATATCACCCTTAAATTACGGAGCCAGTTAGGCATTTCTTGGCCTCAATAGTATACGCAAGACCTAGGGGTTCATCTCATAACCATACCTCCTTGGCTACTAACCAATGTTGTCTTTCGACGGTTACTAGCTGCATGTTTCCATCGGAACAATAGCAAAAAAATGTCGTCGGTTTTGAAATCTAATTATAGCCACATCTCCCATTATTATTCAAACAATATTCACACCTATGTTATTTTTTGGAATCGATGTGTTAGGTTACCTCAAAACCCTAGTGCAGTAAATTCTGATTATTAATAGAGAACGGAGGGGAGACCTTATTAATTAGTAGTTGAAATGAGTTACAGAAGTGCATGTGCTCTAAGTCTAAAAGTGGGATAAAACTGTAATGTCAATATTCGCCACATAAACTCAACTTATGCTCTGGTAAACCACGTGAAATGGTATCAAGAATTTTATCATCATAGTGCTTCCAAAGCATGATATTTGTGTATGCTTCAAGGGTTTGAAAAGGAGAGGTAGGCCACCAGCATTGACCGAGGGGTTCATCTCATAACCATACTTCCTTGACCGAGGGGTTCCTCTCATAACTCATGATTTATCAATGAGGACTTATTTCATCGATGAGAAGGTGGTGAGTATCGATGAAAAGGTGATGTACCTACCAAGTGATGCTATAATTATAAACAATGTATATTATATAATATGCTATACTAATATTTATAAATACCAAAAATATTACTTTTTCAGATGGACGGACATGAAAGTGTAAGGATGAAAAAGAGGCATGTGAAGATTGCATAAGTTATAGGACACAAACCAATAGCAATGATACATACGAAGTCCCCAACTATTACAACTGCAAGCATATGTTCTATAAAAATACTGAAGTGGAACAACTCATAGTATTTGTGTTTGAAAAGGTTAGTGACCCCTTGAAATCTATTTCTTGCATAGATGTCATTTAAAAAATTAATAATATTTATAATAAGAAAATTTAGTCTTATTAACACTGGTGATCTGAGTAAGGAAAGAAGCTTTGGGTGGTTGAATACATATTCATTAACCAAACCTATACAAGGTATGCTTATAGAAAATGTGAGAGGAAATATTGTAGCAGTCATTCTCTGACCAAGAATTAAGTATTGAAATCATCAAGTTGGTAGAACCCTTCTTTGGCTGAAAAGAAGGCACCAGGTCACCATTCATTTATCATTCGTATATAGCTAATGCACCACAACATCCATCAATATTTCACAATATTAGTAACTTGGATAACATTCTTTCATGACTTCTTGAGGAGCACGAGCACACCTATACAAGGAAAAAAATCAAGGAGGAGGAGGAAGCAACAGACATGCAAGCACAAGTAGACAAGAAAGAAATTGAGAAAAGGAATGGTAGAAAAAAGATAAAGGAGGAGACAACTAAGGCCAAAGAGCAGGGGAAAAGGAAAAAGTGGTGCATTAAGCACTAGCATTCATAGGAGGGATAACAATGGCATCAACAATAATGGTAATGAATTTACGTTAAAATAATGGTATGAAAACTATTTAAATTTGAAGCCAAGCAAGAGGGAAAATCTTTCGTAAAGAGAAGAGAGCTATCTCGATTGTCTCTAAATCTATGAATTTATTCTTCCTTCCATGACCCAAATATTTACATAAAACATAAAAATATGTTTTTTTCTATTATGGGTGGGTGCGTTGGTGGGTTTTCATCTAAATTTGGGTGTGTGTGTAGGTGGGTTTTCATCTGAACTTGGGTGGGTGTGTCGGTGGGCTTTCTGACTCTGCCTATGCCCATGGGTGTTTAACCTGGGTGGAAAAAAAACTCATTTTGGTTGTTAGATCCTTTTGGTTTTAAGTTCACAGGAAATCCAAAGGGTTTCAGCGAGTTACAAAGGATGGGAGTGGGCATGATCATGGGTATGCTCCCTATGGTTGTAGCTACTCCAGAACCTATACTAACATTACAGTTTACAGATAAGTTGCTCCCTACCTATGAAAGTGTATCTAGTTATTGCTTCGAATTCAAATCCAAGAAAGAGGGAAACTCTTTTGTAAACAGAAAAAATTTATCTCAATTTTCTCTAAATATATGAATTTATTCTTTCGTCCATGATCCAAACACCTCTTCTTTTATGTTCTGTTATATTATGAGCGAGTGGGTTTGTATCTAAAAGTAATTAACGGTAACTGGGTCTTTCTAACTCTACCTATACTTATGCCCATGGTGTTAAACCTAGATGGAAAACATGCTTTCTCTGTTAATTAAATATTCACAACCATCCTTATCTAGATTGTATTCCAAACAATGAGAAAAAGGAGGAGCTCAATAACGAAAAATATTGATGGACGATAGGAATTGTTAAATAAAAAACCATTGATACCTCACATTAGGTTCATCGTCAACACTTATGTGAACATAGACATATAGATATGACTAGAACTAACTCAGTTGGCATACCTATTCTACAATATACATGCTCTATAAACATATCAGAGAGATATTCGTAAACTGCAACAAGAAACAGAGGAGAACAAGGCCATCACCAAAGAATACTAACCTTGCTTCTTAGGAATCCTTTATTTGTTGTTGAAACTCTAGAAAATGGTGGTTGCAAAAGAGCTGGAAACTCCTCATTTTTTGTTGCAAAAGCACCAAAAATCTACTCTAGCTCCTGTATATAAAATTCCAACTCATCATAAAAGGAAACATAAAAAAGAGCTAAGATTGAATTTAAAATAATTATTCACATGAAATACCCACTCACTCATTATTTCTTGATCAAGGCCCTTCAACCACTAGTTCATATTCTCTCCTCGACCAATACTTTCTCTTTCAATTAACACAAATCCACATACACATAAAACAACATTTTCACACACAACATATACAACTACACAATGCACATTACAGGAAAAGCACAACACCACACATGACATTGATACACACAACACTACACAGAACATTTATGGAGTGCTCCATTGGACAAACAACTTTACATCAGAGTGCTTGAGAGAGAAAGAGCGAGATAATAGAGTCCGAGTCCGATGATAAAACATCTTTGCTTAACCTATATATTGAACAGAAAATAAATTTGTCCCTCCCTATAGAGTGAATTAAACACACTCAAATTAAGGGAAAATAATATTACTCAATCGCATACTGCCTCTCCTGGTTAACTTTTTGAATAAACAGATAAACCAATTTTCCTCTATATTGAATTAAACAGACAAAAAGACAAATTAAAGGGAACAGAAAATTAGAATGTCCATGAATAATCCACTCGATCGCCTACTATTGTTTTTAGACTGCGAAATTTTTTATCACCTCCTCCTCTCATTCTTCATTCATCACTATCACAGATCCCTCTCATTCTTCATTCATCAGGTGCGAGTATATAATGACTCAGGCATTCATGAGTTGAGTATATAATGACTCAGACATTCTTGAGCTTTATGTTTTTTTGGATCGTTGTCTTCAAAAATAGATTTAACCAATATTTTAAACCAATATATTAATTATAATTTCTTAAATATATTTTAACTCAATCAATGGTCCATAACTTTCCATATTTATATTTGCAAGGTTGTAGTTTTTATGATCTGAGTTTCTCAATTCTCTGGTGAGAGTTATTGAGTGCAATACATTTAATATTTAATGTTAATGGTGAAAAGGCTCGTCTTGTTATCTAGAAAATGAGTGTAAATTGTCTAACAACTTGAATCTAATGCATATTTATCTATTTACATCTATTTGGAATTTTTCTAAGCATTTATCATTTTCAAATGTTCATACTTTTTTAGTAAACATTATACACAACGTAGTTTCTCTAATAGGTAATAATAATAATTCCTAAAAATTAACTTAAAACCTAACCATTGATAAAAATACTTTTAAATATTGTATATAAAAATCTGTGAGCCCCAAAAATCTACATAACTCATTAAAGTGCTCCGAGGAAAATGGGATATTAATATAGTAGAATTTTAACATTAACAAATTTAGGCATATCTTCATGGGGGCGCGATAACAAAGAATCCAATGATGGTTCATTGCGTGTCATTTATATCTTTTCAACTTTTAAAACATGTGCTTTTCAACTTTGTTTTTAAATGATATTTTTGAAAACCGCTCTTTCATATGTTTTAGAGTTTTTTTATTGTTTTTAAATGAAAAGAAAATTTTCACATTTGTGGATATATTATAAACCTATCAAATATCTAATATTTTTCGTTTTAAAACCGTAATTGTAAAATCTAAAATATAATAATAAATTAATAAATTCTAATATATTTTTTTAAACGGTAATTCTAAATTATAATAATAAATTAATAAAACCTAAAATAATGATAATTGTAAAATTTAAATTATATGAAAAAAGTAATTTGAAAATAGTTAATATTTTTTATATATTAAATTAATGAGAACCAAATATTATTATTGAAACTAGAAAGACATGGTTAATGTAGAAATTATATACAAGATGCATGTATATATCCAGATTCTCCTGATCTAATAATATTTATCTTCTTGCTCAATACAGAATCCTTCCACTGTTAATCTTTTCCAGAAATTAAAATCAATTGCAAACACATGAAGCAAGAAAAACAATCGCACATAACACAGTTGTTTAACGGGAAAGCCTGAAGCTGAAAACCCCAACTATCATATATTATGTATCATGGAGATCATGTAACAATCTCATACAAAGCTTAGTACATCAAGTTCTCAGTACAATCAATCATCACACACTAATCAGAAGAAATTTGCAAATCCATGCACTGATTTCTTGCCACCTGATAGCTTGCCTCCACTACACAATATTTGTTGAAGAATAGCTCTGAACGAATTTGAATTACCCTTGCCTTGACTGTGCAATCCTCATTGGAAACTCCAATGTGTGTGTGGTGCAATCAATACATCACTATAGTCACAATAGATAGTCCATCTTTCCCTTTCACCTTTCTCTCCACTACGTCTCCACTAGAACTGACATGCACTGTAGTTAACTATTGTATTTGTTCAGTTGATTAATGATTTATTATTTGTGAATTAATTAACTAATTAATTCACTCCACTCTCACTAGTGTACCATTCAGTTAGACTAGATACAACTAGCTCAACTGAGTTTAACTCCATTAACTGAGTTAAACTAAATAACAACTCCTGTAACTACTCTTCCAACTCTGTCATAACTTTTCCACTTTAGTTCTAACTAAGTCCTCCATGCATGAGCCACCAGTGAACCCTAGGAATTGTGTAATTCCTTCAACCCACTGATTTGACAAATTTGGACATTGAAATTAAGTGCTCCAAGAGAATAAGTTGATGTTTATTGTCGAATTATTATTAAGAGCTAATAATAATCGACACATCTATTTTTAGATCGGCGATCTATAAATAGACTTCACCCAATATTCTAAAAATAGAATTTCATCTAATCTTCCAACTTGACCAACCATCCATAAATAGCATCATGCAACTTCTGAAATATGATCACCATGTCTAAAAATAGACATAGTCTAAAAATATACTTGCACCTAAAAATAGCCTGCAGGCCCACTTAGTGAAGGCGACTCATTTTCACTAAGCTCGTCATCTTGTTGAATCTCAGCACTCCCTCTCAACAAGATAGGGATTATCCTTCACCCCGATCCTATCTCTATGGTATTCGAATTTGCTCCTGCCGAGCGCCTTCGTCAGAATACATGCATCCTGATCTTCCGTAGGAATGTACTGAAGCAACATGATCTTCCGCTACACACAATCTCTGATATGATGATATTGGATATCAATATGTTTAGATCTATCATGAAACACGGGATTAATCGAGAGTTTAATGCAACTCTGATTATCACAATGTATCACTGTAGGATCTAAATGAGAACTGAACAAACCAACCAAGATCTTCCTCATCCAGATAGCCTCACATGCAGCTTGACTTGCTGCCATGTATTCTGCTTCCACTGAACTAAGTGCCACGGATCTGTGTTTCCTGTTGTACCAAGAAACTGCTATAGATATGATAATGAAAATCCCTCCTGATGTGTTCTTTCTGTCTATTGGGCTGCCTACCCAATCTGCATCTGTGAAGCCATGCAACTTCACTTCATCCGTATTTCTGTACCATAAACCATACTCAAATGTGCCCCTGAGATACCTCAGGACATCCTTGCCTGCCTTCCAAAAGAGCTTGGTAGGCTTAATCATCGCTTGTGAAAGCTAGTTCACCGCATAGCATATGTCCGGTCTTGTATTAACTAAATACATGAGCGAACCCACCAACTATCGATAAACAATGGCATCCACTACCTCTGCCGATGTAGCATCCTCTTTTCTCCAATTTCCTAGAAGATGAGTGTCGATAGGCTTGCAGCCTTGCATGTGAAACTTCTCCAGTATCTCTCGGGCATACTTTCCTTGAGACACAAACAATTCACCTTCCCGCTGCCATATTTCCAATCTAAGGAAATAATGAAGGAGGCCCAAATCTTTCATCTCAAACTCCTTTGCAAGATCTTCCTTGCATGAGTGTATCAAATGCTCATCACCTATTAGTATTAAATCATCAACATAAAGAACAATTATTAAAAGCTTACCCTCCACCACAATTTGGTACAGGTTTGCATTCGCCTCACTCTTTGTGAAGCCAAGTCCAATGAAATAGCTGTCGATCTGTGTGTACCAAGCATGAGGTGCTTGTTTCAGCCCATATAGCACTCTTTTGAGTCTACACACATGTGACTCATTGCTAAAGATCTCAAACCCTGCAGGCTGCTTAATGTACACCTCTTCCTCAATGATCCCATTAAGGAACGCAGTCTTCACATCCATCTGATGAATGTGCCAACCCATCTGCGCTGAGAGAGCAAGGATGGTCCTTATGGAAGAATATTGTGCAACAGGTGCAAATTTTTCTTCATAATCAATCCCCTCAATCTATGAGAAGCCCCAGGCAACAAATCTTGCCTTATACTTCTCGATGCTCCCATCAGCAGCTTGCTTTACCTTGTAGATCCATTTCGAATCTACCACTGATTTACCCACCGACCTTGGAACAATCTCCCAAGCACTGTTTCTGACAATGGAGTCATATTCCTCCACCATGGCATCTACCCATGTGGGCTCCTACACTACTTCTTCAAAATAAGATGGCTTTTTCATGATACACTTGCTCATATGAGCCATGTATCCAGTACATCGGTCAAGTGATTGTCTCTGTCTGCACTGTGATGTAGGGACTCCAACATTTTGTGCCGCATCAAGCTTCAGTCTCTCATCTTCTATGGTACGCTCTCTACCTTGTTTAATGTTTGGTTCTGCATGAGTGGACTCCTCCACTCCGTGAATCTCCTCCTGTGGCTGATCCACATCTAGAGGCTCATCTTTGGGAACAAGAAGTTCCTCCTCTGCATGCAAGTGTAGCTCCCTCTCAAGCGACAACTTCATGGCTTTCACCTCATTTAATTTTATATCATGTCGCACCACAGTCATCCGACTGTCTAGCAAATACACACGATAATTATGGGGTGTTTCTGTGTACCCCACAAATATCCCAACTTTTGCAGTTGGTTCCAGCTTCTTCCTGGCATCCTTTGTCACATGAATGTAAACAGATGAGCCAAAAATATTCAAATGAGAAATATCAAGCTTCTTACCAGTAAAAGCTTCTTCAGGTGTACTCATGCCAAGTACTCTATGAGGACAATAGTTTTTCACATAAACCACAGTGTTGCATGCTTCCGCACACAAGTGCATCAGTAAGCTATGGTCATGTAGCATTGCTCATGCAGCACCTACGATCCTTTTGTTCTTCCTCTCCGCGCCCCCATTCTGCTGTGGGTTATGAGGCGCTATGAGTTCTCTTCGAATTCCTTCTTTGATATAGAAGTCTTTGAATTTTACCGAGATGTATTCACCCCCATTATTGCTCCACAGAGCCTTCACTTGCTTCCCCGACTCCTTCTCCACTAATGCTTTAAACTCACAGAACTTTGAGAATGTTTCACTCTTCTTCTGCATGAAGAAGATCTAGCATCTACGAGAATATTCATCAACAAATATAACATAATACCTGTGTTTTGTTGTTGAAGCAACCGAGAAAGTTCCACACATGTCTGTGTGAATTCTCTCCAGGATCACCAAAGCACGGTTCTCCTTCTCATGAAAGGTGGTCTTCATAAAATTACCCATAGTACATCCCTTGCACTGATATGACTGCGCAAGAGTACCCTTGGGAAGTCCAGTAGAATTCTGATACAAAATATTCAAATCACCATGGTGAAGATGGCCCGATCTCCTGTGCCATAGTTCGCCCTCATCCCAGCTCACCACTTCTTCTGCTTTGCCCATCATTACTGCGTAGCCATCTACCTCTAGCTTGTATAGATTCTTAACATGAATCCCTATCCTCTTGGTTTGATGTGTTTTTGCTTTTCATAGGAAAGCTTTTCCATCGCTAAAAACAACATCATAACCTTTTTCTTCCAACATTGTGATCGAGACCAAGTTCTTCTTCAGACCTGGAACATGCATAACATCTTTCAATAGAAATGGATTACCTAACTCCTTCTCAAAGGTAATGGTCCCAATGTCGATCGCACTGTATCGACCATCGTCGCCCATCTCTATATCCATTTGAAGGTCCTTCTCCTCCAAGTCACTAAACAACACTTTGTCTCCCGTCATATGGAAAGATGCACCACTATCAAGATACCACACCGATTCCATTGATCTTGAAACCAAGCATGCGATCAAAGAGAAATCAAGTTCAAATTGTGAGGCTAAGGCCTCTCCAGCTGTAGCTCCAACAGCCTTCTTGTTCTTCTTCTTCTATGGGCAGTTAGTGGCGAAATGCCCATGTTTGTGACAGTGAAAACACTTCACCTTGGACAAATCCTGCTTCTTGCCTTTAGCTTCGGATTTTGAAGGAAATTTCTTCCCCTTCCCTTTCCTTGCTTTGGAATCCAAAGTGCAATTCTCTTCATCTTCATTCTTCGATGAAGAGCCATCCCTGGTACTTCGCCTTATCTCCTCTTACACAAGATCCGACCAAAGTTACTCCCATCCTGGCAGTTTCCCCCGTTCATTGACAAAGTCTTCGTAGCTATGCCAACTCTTCGAAAGCCCAAGGAGAGCCAAGCTCACCAAGTCTTCATCATCAACAGTAATCCCCACACTTCCCATTTCATCCCTATAGTGGACAAAATTCATGAGATATTTTGGAATACTGTCGCCCTTCTCCATTTTTATTTTTCTGAGCTTATCTTTGAGCACCAACTTCCTCTGGTCGTTGTTGCTTTGGAACAAATCTGTCAAAGCCTTTCACATTACAAATGGAGTGGATTTCCCGTGAAGGTTGGACACAATATGGTCCTTCACACCTTCCAACAGAATTTTTCTTGTCTTTGCTACCTTCTTTTGCCATGCGTCAAGTAATGCAACATCACTAGATCTCGGCTAAGGAACATTGCTATCGATGAACTCCTTCAGTCCATTATCTTCCAGCACCGCCACCATCCTATCTTTCCAGGCTATGTGATTCGAGCTGCCATCAAGGGCATACTCCAATCGCAACCCATTGAAAGACATTTCAATGTATACTCAACTATCGCACCAATAATTTTATGAAGCAAATTCAAATTGTCCACCAGCACAAATTCAGCAATTCTTCACAATTGCAATATTCAAGATTTAACACTACTCTGATACCATGTAGAAATTATATACAAAATACATGTATATATCCAGATTCTCTTGATCTAACAATATTTATCTTCTTGCTAAATACAGAATCCTTCCACTGTTAATCTTTTGCGGAAATTAAAATCACTTGCAAACACATGAAGCAATAAAAACAATCGCACATAACACAGTTGTTTAACGGGAAATCCTAAAGCTAAAAACCCCAACTATCATATATTATGTATCATGGAGATCATGTAACAATCTCATACAAAGCTTAGTACATCAAGCTCTCAGTACAATCAATCGTCACACACTAATCAGAAGAAATATGCAAATCCATGCACTGATTTCTTGCCACCTGAAAGCCTGCCTCCACTGCATAATCCCTACTTAAGAATAGCTCTGAATGAATTCGAATTACCCTTGCCATGACTACGCAATCCTCATTGGAAACTCCAATGTCTGTGTGGTGCAATCAATGCATCACTATAGTCACAACAGATAGTCCATCTTGCCCTTTCACCTATCTCTCCACTGGGTCTCCACTGGAACTTACATGCACTGTAGTTAACTATTGTATTTTTTCATTTGATTAATGAGTTATTATTTGTGAATTAATTAACTAATTAATTCACTCCACTCTCACTAGTGTATCATTCAGTTAGACTAGATACAACTAGCTCAACTGAGTTTAACTCCATTAACTGAGTTAAACTGAATAACAACTCCTGTAACTACTCTTCCAACTCTATCATAACTTTTCCACTTCAATTCTAACTCAGTCCTCCATTCATGAGCCACCAATAAACCCTAGGAATTGCGTAATTCCTTCAGCCCACTGATTTGACAAATCTGTACACTGAAATTAAGTGCTCCAAGAGAATAAGTTGATGTTTATTGTCAGATTATTGTTAAGAGCTAATAATAATCGACACTTCTATTTTTAGATCGATGATCTATAAATAGACTTTGCCCAATATTCTAAAAATAGAATTTCAGCTATTTTTCCAGCTTGACCAACCATCCACAAATAGCATCCTGTAACTTCTAAAATATGATCACCATGTCTAAAAATAGACAGTCTAAAAATAGTCTTGCACCTAAAAATAGCTTGCGCGCCCACTTAGTGAAGGCGACTTATTTTCACTAAGCTCATCATCTTATTGAATCTCAACATTTAATTATGTCATACGTCATTCCTATTTGAAAACAACTCCCCTAGCTACCACTTTGTCTATGTTTGATTCATTGGATCAAATGTTAGACAATTGAAATGTTTTAGGCCATTAGATTCACAAATAAATAGTTTTTTCTACATTTTTTATGATGTTAGTTTTTTTTATTTTTAATAAATTGGATTGAATTTAAGTTTTTGGTGACTTTTAAGTTAAAATTTTGTTATTAAAAAATTGTTAGATTTTAACCTCAATTTAACATTTTGACTATGTCAAATTACAAAAAAATAAAAATAAAAGTAAATTAAATTAAAAAATTGACATAATGTAATGAACATTTTAACTAAGTCAAAATACAATAAAAAATAAAATAATAATAAACTATAAAAGCAACCCATGGTATTGACCCATGGTATTCATGTGGAATGTAGTTTATTTAAGGAGGGAAATTAAGATGGCCTAGATCAATCTTAACTCTGGATCTACCAAGAGCCAAGAGGGATCATATGTCTTGATAAGCAAACCTCTTTTAGAGTAAAAAGAACATTTAACTAAGTCAAAATACAATAAAAAAATAATAATAATAAACTATAAAAATATCCCATGGTATTGACCCATGGTATTCATGTGGAATGTAGTTTATTTAAAGAGAGAAATTAAGATGGCCTAGATCAATATTAACTCTGGATCTACCAAAAGCCAATAGGGATCATATGTCTTGATATGCAAACCTCTTTTAGAGTAAAAAGAGAATTGATCCCTCTGATAAATAATATAGATCTAAACTAATTATTTAAGAAAACTATTTTTAAATGTTTATAAACATTATTCTTTTTAAATGTTTTATTATTCATGAGTAGTATTTCTTAATATATAGAAAATTAAATTAATAATGAAATTTTTTAAAATATGTGATCTTTTTTAAATTTCTAAATTATTTCATAGGACATGATTTATCTTGAGCAATAATGATGAATGTTCATTTCTTGAATAACACTAAATTTACCTTTAATTACTTAATTGTAATAGTTTCTAACTACATAAGAGTTTGTAACTACATACATACTCTTTCGGATTTTTTTTTGTTAATGAATATCAAATTTCTTCCGTTCAAAAAAACTATATACATATGTTTAATTACCTAATTGTAGGTAAAAAATCTTACATGTTTTTTACTTTATAATCATAAACAATTTTCATATTATATGATGTCAAACTTACTCAATTTTTTATTCTGAAATTTTAAACATAGTTTTTCACTACATAATTTTATCTTTTATTCTTTTTTATTTATTTTTCAATTCCAACCAAAACTTACTAAAGAAAAAACCCACTTAGTCCTTAGAGTAGATTATAGTTTTACAAAATTGACACTATGTAATTAACAATAGAGTAATTTGAGACAATCTTAAGGGGTTTTCTGTACAATTTTTATCATAACGTATCCCTCCATCCAATATATACTATAGAGTCTTCTTAAGAGAGAGTATATTCTAGTTTATAACCTGATCCATAGTCAAAGAAAATGGCTAGGGATTTCACAAGTTATTAGTTTATAACTTGATTCACAATCAAATAAAATGGCTAGAGATGTCACAAGTTATCATTCTCACATTGATTTATTGACGTTCTTAGTTGAAATAGATCCTATTAGATGCATGGTCGCCAGAGACACTAAAAAATTCAAAATAGATATCTCTTATGACATCCAAATTTTCCATCTTATACAACAATTTGTAACAATAACTGCTCAATTTACTCTCCAATTTTTGAAACCCCCCCCATGCTAGGGAGATCATAGTGTAAAATCAAAATTTCTTGTGGTTTTTTTAAAGGGTTCATAAACAAAACAGACAACGAGAAAGTTAATATTGTGGTATAATAACTGATTTTTGAATCATTGTGACAAACAAAACATCACATTAGCTCACAGAATATATCTAATGCTATAAGGATCTGAGATGATAACAAAGTTTTGAATCATGATAACTAGGTGACAACCAAAACTGAGTTGTAGCCACAAGAAAAAAATCACAACAACTCACAGAATATATCCAAGGTTGTAATGAACCCCATACATAGTAATGGGACTCATCAGAATTTTAGTGCTCATAGAACACCACCTAAAAATTATATACTCTCGATCAATTTAGAATAACCTAAGATTTCTATATTGGATGTTGAGGTGGGTGGTACAATAGTTGAGGATGCTTCTTAAAGGGTAAGGGAATTTAGATACTCTACCCTTCCACCAAAGCTATAAAAAGTGAGACTTTGTAGATTATAGTTTTACAAAATTGACACAATTTGATTAAGAATAAGTTACAAACATGGGGTATTTAAAAAGTAATAAGAGGAAGATACATGAAGGCCATGGTAATTAATGTGATTCTTTGTACTATTTTTACTTGTAACACTGTTACCGATCAAATAGGTAACCTGACCTCAAAACGGGAACTCTAGCCCAAAAAGTCTCAAAAAACATGAAAAAACACCCCAAAAAAAAAAGTGTGTTTTCCAGAACGCACTTGGTTTTTTTTGAAGGTCAAATTTCAACATTTTATAAAATTATGCTAAAAAAAAAATTGTTTGTTGAAAAAAGGATTGAAAAAACACCCTCAAAACAAAACCAGTTGATGCTGGAATAACAAAAAAAAAATTGTCATAATTTTGACACTTGTAACAATGGAATTAAAGACAACATATTAGGACATTTTTTAAAATCGTAAATTTCTAACATTTTTGATAGATGATGTTAAAGATAAACAAATACATGTCTGAAGGGCTTATCATTTCGAACAATTTTCATTCATGTTGTTAAACATAAAATATCTTGACTTTAAACAACCCCAAAATTGTAATTATTGTCAACCATAACCTTAAAGATAAAATTTGGTAGCGCATAAAAACCTTAATGACAAGTTGTAAATCTAAATTTTTTCAATCTTAAGTGTTCAACATACTCTAACAATGAAATTATGGATAAATTATAAGACTTAACAATTCAAAAAAATGAACAAGTAAATGAAAAAATTATCATTGAACAGAAACAAGTAAGAGTATTTTTAATTTTAAAGGATAAAAACTTATCTTTTTTCAAATCTTAGCATAAGACAAATTTAAATATAATTTCAACCAAAACCTAAAAATCAAGCATCAAAACAAAGTGTTCTGTTTCAATGACGCATACAATTATTAAAACTTTTAAAAGTATCTTATACCAAATGGTAACAATACATAATATCATGGTAATATCACTGCATAATTTAAAAATTCAACATTAGTTTCTATTTTCTATTTTACTTATAATTAAAATATCAACATTGGTACATTGAATATAACAAAAATTATTTTTGTAATTTATTGTTACATTGTCGATATTCTAAAGAAATGAATTCTTCATAATTAAAACATATAATCCAACAAACATAGAAATGTCTCAGAACTTCATGAAAAATGACATGGAAGTCAAAATTTCTATTTCAAGTTACCATGCAGACATCAATTACATAAAGTGTCCTAGATAGTTATTCAAAATCAGCCATAGGTTCTGGCACACCATCATAATCTACATCTTCAGATGAATGGCTCGATGCAGATGAAGATGATCCATATTCTTCTCTTTCATCAACTAGTGCTCCATCTGAGTCAACATGCATGCCCACCATTTCAAAGTTCAAAAGTCTTGTAGATCTATGTCTAGATTCTGCAGAGTCCCATCTCAACAGTAATTGTTCTGGTAGCAATTTCTTCAAAATATTTATGGTCTGCAACCGAAGAGTTCCTCTCTTTGTCAAATTGAAGTCATACACAAGTATGTCAAAATCCTCCAATTTTAAGACATCTGTGCGGCGACGATTTATATTTGTGCCCTTTCTTTTTCTCTTTCTGCCAATTCTTTTTTCCACTACCATCTCTGGCTTGTACACACCATTGAAAGGGTGGGTACTTGTGGCATACCAATGTACATCAATAGTTGTAATCTCTTCATTTTCATTAATGACCTTTATAACCTTGGCAATCCAGAATGGATATCCAAGTGGATCTTCATCTGCTAACACTGCTATCATGCAACCCTCCTTAAGATCCTGCACAGAACCCCTGTAAAGGTCTTCCATGGCTTCACGTTGTGCACGTGATCTTCTAGAACCAATACAGATTTCTCTTTCCTCTACCTGTGGGGAATTAATAATAGCTTGAGGCTGTTGTTGTTCAACATTGTGTGTTTTCTGATGTTCATGTTAATTTGGCATATTTTGTGGCCAAAAAAAAGGAGTCTTCAAAAGCGTATCCCCATTTACTGATCTTGAATTCATATCACTTTGATTACTGAAAAAAGACTTTCACCAAACTGAATCAGCAACATCGAAGTATTCATATGTATCTCTAATACATATTTTAATTTACTCTAGACATTCAGAATAATTTATGTCTCTCTTCTGCCTTCGTGCATTATGGAGTTTGGAAACTGACTGTAATAGCAATATCTTTGATGAAAACATTGGACGCTCTGGAATGAACTTCAAAAATGCTAAACCTGATGATGGTTCCCATTCTTCAATAGTTGAATACTTCTTGCCCCATATAAGTGTTATCCCATCAATTTTTTTGATACGAAATTGATGCTGGAAGCTAATGTCGTTAAGTTGTTCAATGCATTTCTCCTCACCATGCGATCCAAAAATAAACCTTCGCATGTCAATAGTTTCTTCCAACACATGAAAAACAGGCTCTGGAATATACGATTTCTTAATACATTCAATTAATGATGGCAGGCTCCCAACATCAAGTCTCATATCAGCTATTCTTGAAAAGCATTAGCTTGGCAAGTCAGCTGGTCATGGTGGCTACTTATGAAGAGAAACCAACCTTTGTCTTTTAAAAATCCCCCAATTCAACGAGCATGTTTGAATGCCCAAAGAACTTGATTTTTGTTGTCCACCGACTTGTAACATTCTAATTATGGTAGGCAGAGAATCCCAGGGACCAATGAGTAACCACATCATGGATTATAGACGGTGATTTGCATCATTGTGAATATTTGGAGTTGGAAAACTCTTGAGCATCATGTCATTAAATGCCATACGACAACCAAGTGACTAGATGACCTTTCCTCCACAATTTTTTTGGGCGTACGAGACAAATATTGATATTTTCACCGTTCATACATCGGTGTATCAATCCCGGATATTTATTTGGATGATCATAACACTTCTTTCGATGTTTATACAACTTTTTCCTTTCACTTGTTTGCTGATTGCGATGGTCTTGAAGTTCTTTGACAACGGAATATGTACATAAAATAAAAGAAACATATGAATAAATATATTTTCATAGTTGATAAGTATCAAATTTTAAAAAACAATGTTTTGAACACATACCTCTGCACTTGTGAAAACATGCCTTTTTGGCGAAAGCACATGAAGGCGTGCAGTCCCATCACTGTCTTCTTGGGAATAGGACATTGTTGAATTGAGTTTTCCATGTCTTGTAAATAAGAATATATGTAATAGTGCAATTCCTTCAACAACCATAATATTTGTATAACATGAATATTTCTCATCTCGAGAAATTATCTGGAATATGTATTGTGTATTTATTTGGCATACACTCTCCATGATTTGAAAAGAAGTCTTTCATCCATGTCTTAGCAGTATTTGCAAACGGCCCCACCTCCCGTTTATGACGTGCTTCTGAATAATATGTGGGATTCTTTTCCAATCTATCATGGATTCTTGACAAACGACAATTACCAATTGAATACAACATTTTGAACGCCTTTCTGCAAAGCAATACATTCCCAATATGATAATCATAACCTGCTAGTGTAGATTGCATGCAACCCACTAAATATGAATTTTGCATGCTTTTATTCATTGACATATGTGTTTTCCTTTTCTCCAAAGCAAAGTTGAAATCCATATTTTTCAAGCAATCCCTTCGACAACATTCACTTGAAATCAAATGAACGACAGAACTTCTTGTCGTGAGATATTTTGTCCTCGCCCTTGTATAACTAGAATGCTTTGGATTGATATGAAAAGGTCTAATCCTACTCCTAGTTGCAATATTTGCTTGCAACAGCTTCATCATTCCATCATCCTTTGTAAAAGTAGTTTCATCACCATTAGGAGGAATATTATCCCCACTATCATCATCCTCAACATAGTTAAGAAATTCATCAATATCATTGCATGGAAAATTTTCTTTAGCATCATCAGTTGAAGAAAACATTTCACAAGAATCATCGGCACTTTTGTAACCTTGTCTCAAAAGAAATTCTTCACCATCTTGACCCATGCTTTCAAATTCTTCCCTGGGAGGATTCAATTCTTCATCACCATGAGTGTCTTTGAAATGGTCACTTGGAGAAAATGCATTATTCAAATCTGTGCCTCTAAAATTATCATTTGCAAGAAACTCTTCATCCTCCCCTTCCTCAGTGGTGCTCTCATAATCCTTGGGATTAGGCATAAGTGGAAGCTTTGAATTTGTATTCACTAGAATTTCTTCATCCTGCCCCTCCCCTTCCTCACTGAAGCTCTCATAATCCTTGGGATTAGGAATAAGTGAATGCCTTGAATCTATATTTATTGGAAATTCTTCATCCCCCCCTTCATCAGTGGTTAAATTATAATCGTTATGATTAGGATGAAGTGAAAATTTTAGCTTTGAAAATTCATCCCCGTCTTCATCAGTGGTGCTGGCATAATCCTTAGGATTAGGACGAAGTGGATATTTTGACGCTGTAAGTTATTTGTTCCCTGTTATAGGTCGATCGACATAATCCTTAGGATTAGGACGAAGTGCATATTTTGACTTTGCAAATTCTTCATTCCCCTCTTCATCTGTGGTGCTGACATAATCCTTAGGATTAAGACCAAGTGGAAATTTTGACTCTGGAATTTTTTCGTCCCCCTCTTCATCAGTGGTGCTTGCATAATCCTTAGGATTAGGATGGAGTGGAAATTTTGACGCTGTAAATTTTTCATTTCCCTCTTCATCAGTGGTGCTAGCATAATCCTTAGGATTGGGACGAAGTGGATGTTTTGACTCTAAAACATTATCATTCCCCTCTTCATCAGTGGTGCTCGCATAATCTTTATGATTAGGACAAATTTGATATTTTGACTCTGGAAATTTTACGTCTACCCCTTTTGTAATGTTGGTCTTTAGCATACTCCTAGGGTTAGGACGAGTGGATATTTGACTCTCTGATTCTTCATGCCTCTTCATTTGCTTTGTCTCCACTTAATCCCAACAGATTTAGTGACTGGATCAGCTAACCCCATCTCCCTCTTCATCAATGGTGTCCTCATAATCCTTGGGATTAGGACGAAGTGAAACTTTTGACTCTGGAATTTTTTCATCATACCCTTCATCACCGTTGCTTTCATAATCCTTAGGATTAAGAGTAAGTGGTATAACTAGCGCTCGATTTACAGAAATTTCATTTTGCTGCACCTCATCAATTTTGTTCTCATCATCTTTAGGATAACGACCAAGTCGATTTTTGACTCTCTATTCATGGTGAACGAACTCCCGTTATATTCATCACTCTGAATAGAGTTGTTGTGTGACAAAGATGTTGATGTTCTATAAAGAAAAACTTCGTTATCAGAAGAAACCATGGCTTTCAACAAGAATAGGTTGAATGATACAAATTCCTCTCCCACTTACAATATATAGCTTAAAGACTGAAAATTTCCCTCCAAATTTTCCCTCCAAAAAAATTCGCGAAAAAATTTCCCTCCAAAATTTCCCTCCAAAAAAATTCACGCAAAACTTTAACTATTTTAACTATAATGACTACATGTAAATATTTTAAATTCTTTATTTTAAACTTACTTTATATTCATCTAAAATATATTTCAAAATTTATTAATACACTGTTGGTCTTCAAATATTTCACCATACTTTCTATTCAAAATATTTCTTTCATGCATGTCTTCGAAACTAAAATAATTTTCTTATTTGAATGGTTTAAGATTGACTACATGTAAATATTTACAAAAATAACAACATGTAAATATTAACTATTTAAACTATAATTAACTACATGTATATATTTTAGATTTAAAAATTTAATCTCATGATTTTAAACATTGATTACATGTAAATATTAACTATGATAACTAAATACAAATATTAACTATTTTATCTATAATATTAAATATAATTAACTACATGTAAGTATTTCATATTTTAATTTTTAATCTGAGATTATATTTAAATTATTAACATTCAGTACATGTAAATATTAAATAAAATATTAATTATGATAACTACATGCAAATAATAAGTATTTTAACTATAGTATGAACTATAATAAATTAAATGTAAATATTTTAAATTTGAAATTTTAATCCCACATTCATTAAACAGTAAACCAATCAGACAATATACGCTATTTAAAAGGAATGATTGTTTCTATTCATCACATCACATCAAGTTTTCTGGTATATGTTAGAGCAAATTTCTGGAGGTGTTGCGTTGGCATTGGTAACTTCGTGGAGGCATTGCATTGGCATTGGAAGCGTTGTGTCGCTATTGGTAATTTTGTGGAGTTGTTGCATTGGCATTGGTAACTTCGTGAAGGCATTGCATTATTGGCATTGGAGGCATTGTGTTGCTATTCGTAATTTTGTGGAGGCGTTGTGTTGGCATTGGTGACAGCAGCTTTTTGCATTTCAAATGTTAGTTTTCCTTCTATTCTGTCAATTTAGAGACGATTTTGGGAAAAATCTGTTTTTCTATAGTTTTTTTGTGTTCAAAAACTACTTTTTTAAGGTTTTTATGTTCAAAAACCTTGATTTTTTAATATTTTTTTAGTGAAGAAAATGAAAAAAAAAACTGAATTTTTTAGGGTTTTAAGAACAAAAATTTAGATTTTTTTTCTTTTTTAAGACTTATAGGTTCATTTACACATAAAAATCCATAAAACGACCATGCACATAAAAAAAAAAGTAATATTATAACATTTTTTATTTGTATTTTTTTTTATCATAAATATATCAGTGATCTCATTATTAAATTTTTTTTTTTTTTTGAGAAATTTTTTTTTTTATATTCTATTTTATTTTTATTTTTTAATTTTAAATCTTTTTTTTATTTTTTTTATTTTAAATCTTTAATTTTTTTTTTCTTTATTGTTTTCGTCAAGTACGACACAAATAAAATAACTTCAAAATTTTCTGAAGAAATAGCAAGCAACATTGCAAATAACATTGTAAGTATGCTTATTTTTATTTCCTCTATGCATTATTGTAAGGATGATTCAATTTTTTATAAATTATTGATCATTGACATGTTTTATTTTGTTTCATAGGATTTTGTTCCGAGTCTTTCAAACATGTTTGATGGTATTTATATGTTGGTGCCAAATGTTATGGATGTGTTCAAAACTTTCCACAAAGACAAAGCAGAGGAAAGGAGATTGAAGCAAAGAGAAATAGCTCGTGACACTGCAACAGTACAAAGAGGGGATCAACCAAGAGTCACTAAGGTGGGTCAATCTAGTAAACTTAAACATGTTTCTTTTGAAGGTGTCGAACATGAAACATAAAATTATGATAGAATTAGTGAGGAGGAGATGAGAACTATTGTGCAAAAGAAGAAAATAGATCAGACACCAAAAAGAAAAATTGCCAAAGATCTCTCTCTTGTACCTCATGAAGGAGAGCTTGTTTATAAAAAAACTGATATGTTATCCAATAAGACTAGGAAATCAAATACTGGTGAACCTGTAAAGGTCATGAGCAGCAGTGAAGAACAAATTGAAAGCTCTTACGGAAGCAGAGAAATCATAACACCAGGTGCTGAGTTAGAGGATGGCATTATTAAAACAAAACAAAATGTTATTCGACAAGAGTTGAGGAAGAATAAATTAATTCTTGGTGGCCAAACATTTGAGCTTAATGTTAACCAATTTTATGGCTCAAATGAAGGACAATCTCAATATCAAATTAGAAAGGCCCATCACCTACATGTACATAATCTGAAAACATTGTTCAGGTTCAATCCATATGCGCATATGGTGGATTATGTGGTTCTTGTCAATCCATGTCAGGTTCCCAACAAACAAGCATTTGACAGACAAAATGTTTTGATTATAAATATTATGTAATTGGAGGAAACCATTCAATAGAGGCTAAGAGACAATTGATTTCAGAATATCCCAATAAATATCTTTTTCAAACATTGAAATGCATCATTTACGCTGGCTTAACAGAAATGGAAACAAAGTTATTGGCATGGGATCATAATGTAGATAATGAGTACAGAATGAAAATGAATTTCATCCAAAGGTTTAGATTTATTCATAATGAATTCATAGAAAAATGTCGTGGGGATAAGACACAAGTTAGTGTAGCATTTCAAAAGGAATGTTTAATGGAAACAGGTTATCAAATTGATGAAAAAAAGCAAAAGATGGAAAATTGAATACAAATCTCTTCAGAGGCACAGATAACATTTTTCAGTTGGCATTTAGAACTGGGGAGGTATGGGATTTGATTGATGAGATTTTTGATCGATGGGAGAATATTTCCATAAAAAATCAGAAGGTTAGAAAGAGTAAACCCATAATATGTACCAACAGTAAGGGGGGTCCTGAAATGAAGCAGCTTCCACAGGATATGACTATTACACATTGGAGAACAATGCAAGGTGTGAAGGATGATAAATTAGTCAAATCAGTATTAGCCCGTGTGAAGTCGGGTGAATTATCAATGGAAGAAATGTGTGTAGAATTTCAAAAGTAAGTTTCTTGAATTATTTCTTTCATTATAATTTTATTTTAAATAAAACATAATGATGTTGGTAGAATTTGTTATACATGTCAATATTTTAACGTTTTTAACTTGATTTATTCAGTCAGAAATTTTTTATGAAAATACAAGAACACATGGTTAAAATGTTGAATGAAGACAGTTGGGATGATGTTGTACGCAACTACCTAGAAGCAAGTTCTACATCAACACTAAAAGAGTTTTATATTTCATTCAATAAGGTATGTTGATTTATAAATTTATTTTATTCATATTTTAACTATTTTTATTTTATTACTTATACATATCTATATATATATTTTTATGTCATTAAAGATGTCGAAGAAGGATGGAAATGGAGTACCAGATACTTTCAAAAGCTTTATTGGAAAAATTAAGATGGAGAACATGAGAAGGAAGCGTCTTATGAATGTTGAACTAGATCCTACTCTTAATCATTACATTTGGAATGGGCTCGACAGTGTCCAATATCAAATAATACAAGGTGACTGTGAAGACATTGCATCACTAATACCTAAAAGGGAATATGGCCTAGTTATTGCAGATATTCCTCATGGTTTCAATTTCCCATACATTGAATATGATAGAGAACCATATACTTATCAAGATTTTAATAAAGTGGTTACGGGTTTGCAAGAAGTGACAACATCACCACTTTGGCGATTTGTGACATTTCATTCAGACACACAGTTTCCAATGTTATTAACAAGCTTCAAGGGTAAAGCAAACTCCAGGATGCAACTTACATGGTAAGATTTTGAAATTGTATGTTTGATTCCTCCTAAATTTTTTTATTCATGTAAAATTTAATTGAACTTTTACTATGTTATGTAACAGGCAAAAGTCAAATATTGTTTCTTCCGAAGATCAGCCTATTATAAATGATTGTGATTTCATCCATGTTGAATGTTGGACAAAATACGATAGCTATAAGCATATTATTATGAATCGAGTAGATGGGAAGAGTCATAGTCAAGTATTGGTTTATGATGCAGTGGTAAGAAAACTAACATATGAGGATAAAGATGAAAAAGGAGATATAGTTAACATTTATCAAAAACCACAAGCATTGATTAACTATCTTATAGATATATGTTCAAATGAAGGAGAATGGGTTTTGGATTTATTCTCAGGTTCAAGTAAGTTTTAATATACAAATTTAAATTTAAATATTGTCTTTTTTATTTTTTATGTCTCCATACTAATTTTCTTACTTATTTTTTTTGTGCTTGATGATTAGGTACAACACTAGCATGTTGCCTACTAAAAGGAAGAAATTGCATTGCCATTGAGAAAGACCCAGTTCAATGCAAATTTATTCAACAAAGAATTAACACTCTTAAATTCCTTCCAGATGTGAAGCAAGAAGTTGGTTCGAGGAAAGGAGATTTTAATGAATCACGTGTGGCAAAAAATGCAAAGGAACCTCAACCACCATTATATGGAATGATTGGAAAGGGACACTTTGGAAGATTTGCTGACATGAAAGATCCATTAGAAGACGGCGATGATCAAAATGAAGAAGAAAATGCTGCGGAAGAAGCCATCAATGTTGTTCTAGATGATGTTGAAGATGTATTAGTTGATATTGTTGATGATGTTTAAGTTATGCTTGCAAACAAAACTTATTTTTTAGAACTATTAATCAGTTTTACTTGTAATGTTTAGACTTTGATATTTTATGAGAACAACTCTTTTTTTTTGCAAAAAACATGTGATTGCTATTATTTTTTGACATAAAATTCAATAAAAATGTTGTTTTCTTAAGTTTTTTTGTTAAGATTCTCCCAAAAAATTAGTTTATTTAACATGTTTTTTTCAACAAAAACTCTGTATAAGTGTATTTTTTGCATTGTATTTATATTGAAAAATTGTATTTTTTTGTCATATGGTTCAAAATATTGGTTTTTTAGCGACAATTTTTTGATGTGCATTGAAAAATTATTTAACAATACATAAACATGTAGAAAATATAAACTTTAGAATATTGACCCTTTTTCCATCTTTTATGTATGTGAAAAAGTGAAGATATCATTACAAGTTTTTATTTTTAAAAAATTTATTTTTTTATTTTTAAAACACAAGTACATAAATGCACTTAAAAATAAACATCTCACAGAAGAAGAAGACATTAGAAAATTTATAGTGTCAAAATCAATCCTATAAAAAAACATTGGTGATGATACACCACCACTATTCAAAATTGACATAAAAAACACCACTTAAAAAAAAAAAAAAACAAAATGAAAAAAACTTAAAGTGCCAAAAACATGCTCAAAATTTTTTTTCTTGATTATTTTTTTAAATGAATATTGTTAAATTTGTTGTACTATTTTTATTTAAAATAGTAATTTGTATTTGTATTTTTTAAATGAATATTGTTAAATGTGTAATTGAGTAAAATGTATTAAATTGATATTCTAATTTTTAAAATATTTATTTAAAAAATTCAAAGTATGGTGAGTTTTTTTTTATTAAGCTTTACCCTATATGTGCATAGAATGAGTCTATCTCAAGTCCCAAACAAGATTTGTCTTTCTCTTCATATTCAATCTTGCACCTTGACACTCCTCCTCTCCTCCTCCTTGCACAAATTTAAACTATAAGGCACGAGGAGTTGTTGCATATAGGAACATTTAGATATGATAAGAAAAATGTGATACTCTATTGTAATTTTCTCTACAAATGCGATAGCAAACGTGCCCTAAATTTTGACAATTTCATGGTTAATGTAGTATAAGCTACATGAAAATTTACACTCCTCTATATAAGATCAAGAAAACTATGCCCAATATCCAACACCGAAGAGACATGTTCACCAATTCAACAGTTGCTTCCAAATCTCTCTTAGTGCTAGAGTTTTTTTCTCAATAAACTTGTTTTTACTGCTCTTGAACTGATGAAAACCATCGTTGTTGCATATAGGAGCATTTAGATCTGATAAGAAAAGTGTGATACTGTGTTATAATTTTCTCTACAAATGTGTTGGAGTTTTTTTCTCAATAAACTTGTTTTTACTGCTCTTAAGTGATGAAATCCATAGTTGTTGCATATAGGAGAATTTATCTCTAATAAGAAAAGAGTGATTCTTGTGTTATAATTTTCTCTACAAATGTGTTGGAGTTATTTTCTCAATAAACTTATTTTTATTTCTCTTAAGTGATGAAATTCATAGTTGTGTAATACTCTGTTATAATTTGCTCTGCAAATGTGATGGAAAGTGCGCCATGAATGTTGGAAATTTCATGGTTAATGTAATATAAGATAAATAAAAATTCATTTCTTCTACACAAGATCAAGAAAGCTATGTCGAGTAGCCAACACCACAGAACGATACATGTTCGCCAACTCCATAAATGCTACCAAATCTCTCTCGGTGTTGGAGATATTTTCTCAATCACCTTATTTTTACTGTTCTTGAAGTGATTAAAGCCACCTCTCCATACATTTTTTACTGTCTACACAAAGAACAAAAAAAACCAACTTAATATGAGAAATACTGAAAAAACAAGAACATGGAAAACACGAAGGACGCCAGTGGTAAAGAACAATGTGATATTTTGAATATTCTCAAATACCATGAAGGAAATAATACATAGGTGAGTCAATAGGAATTGATAAAGATTAAATATGGAGGAACTGCACCAAAACAACCTTTGATTTTGAAGGTAGAAAATCACGATCTATTTCTTTATTCATGAGGCATTCATGTTGGCATGATCATACAAGGTATTTAACTTAACTTCAACATAGGTCTCATGATTTGTAAGCCTTGAGGAAGCAGTATTGCATTAAGATTTCACTACCTGCTTCCATGGAAGAAAATTTTGAATTTCATTCCTCTATGATGGCTCCTTCTCTGTAACATCTTATTTCTTCTAGGCTACTCTTTCCTATGCTATTTCCTTACGGCGTTTCTTTTGCAACATGTGGTGCAATTTCTAGTATTATTTTTATGAGAGATATTAAGGAAGACTTTCTCTTGAGGAATGACTAGAAACTCAAAAGGACTCTTCCTCCCTAGGCTCAAATGGACAACATTTTTTTATACATACCCTTGACAACCTCTTACATTTCTCTATTTGTAAGAGTCAATATCAAACTAACAAATATTTTCATTGATAGATTTTTAGATCCTTTGCTTTGTAATGTATTATTGACATAATTCTTATATTAAAATTATTGTTTGTAATTAAGTTGTGGATAATCTTAATTTTAAGGTAAAGATTGACATCTTCTTTTTCCTATAAGCTCACATTGAGTAAGGATTGAATATCTCTAAAAGGAAAACATAGAGGATGTGATGAAAGAAGATATTTTTGGCAGAGCACGTTGAAAACATTATCACTGTGAATACATTCCTAAAAGTGAGAGTTCAAGATGATTCTATTTGAAACATTGTAAGCTTCTAAAGAATAACATGAACATGGAAATATAATGCACAATGAGATAAGGATTAATATTTTGACATCAAATATGAATTTCAATTAATTTAATAAACTATTTTTTTCTAATTAATTTATTTATTTCAACTTACATATTTATACAACTATAATATTAACATAAAAACTTCCACATAACTATAATTTTTCTAATGGATTTAGAAGAGTGTGTATGCTTATGATGTTGAATGCCTTACAAGACAATAGTAGTGATCTTGTTCTTTATGGAGATATAAAACACATATGGAATTGGGATGGATTAGAATAGGAGGTATTAGAATAAATATCTCATTCCAAATTAAACAATTTCTAAAACCATAGTGATTGTACATAAATTCTAGCAATACAAAAACGTTATACTCTTATAATATTCATCTAGTTCTCCTTCATCTCACATTTCTACATGTATGAACACACTCACACCATAATCGAACATAGTTCTTCTCCAAACCATTCTTTCATACAAGTAAGGTTGAAACAATATTCATTTCATCAAGTAATTAAAGCATGCCCTTCCATGTGTAGCTTTCTACCTTTCTTGATTACATTGTAAACCATTTCACCTATGCAGAGTTTATATCTTGATGTGAGTTGTCACAAAAAAGATAGCTAATTTGTATTAGATGACATGTGATTTGTAATTGGTCGTCCATAAATTCTTGGTAGCTAAAATATTTCTTCACACATTAGTTTGTGATGGTTTACAACTACCTATCCATTTTTACTAGTTATCATCTTTGCTCATGTGTTAGATTATGATTGTTTTGTAGCTATTGATACTTATAATGTGACCATGAAACCAACTTGCTTAAAGCAAATACTTTGTTTCCAATCAACCAAGTTTATTTTCACTTGACAAAAATGCTAGGGAACATCAACTACCCCTATATTTCTAGAAACATTGCAATCCTCGTGGAAAACATAGATAAAAGAAAAAAATCATAATTTCCTTCATAGCCACTTAATACTGAGAGTTTTTAGAAAACAACAGAGAAGTAGGATTCACTATACATGCCTAAGTGGGTATTTCTTATATTGGATGAAAACCCTATATTTCCCTATTATATATTCCTGCAGTGGATCTCTTTAGAGACAATTGACTCTTTGTTTTGGCACATGCATTGCATAAATGACATGATGACAAATAGAATGCAATCCTCCATCACTAGATGTAAGTTGGATAATAACTTGTGATGAAGGATGTTTCTATATTTTTCTACCATGTATACTATATGGAATATATGTGGCTCAATTGCAGTCTACCCAAAATAAATATCCAACGTAAAATATCCTCTCTTAACCCAAATGGTGGACTTTGAATCCATTGAAAAATAAAAATAAATACATAGTGGAACTCAAGTTCAATAACTATTTTACATTAAATGCATTTTAGGTCATTTTGAAGAAAAGCTCGATTATTTTAAGAATACATGATCCCAAGGTCAAGTGGCATGGGAAAGAAATATAGTGACAAGATTAAGTAAAATATGTAATCATAGTGGTGCACATGGGTCACCCTAATTAGTCAACATTTTCATAAATAATTAGTGTTGAATTGGAATTGATAATGGATCATGTGTCATATTGATAAAATAAGAAAACAATGATATGGGAAATGGGAATGCTATCTACATTGTTTGAAAATTATTTAGTGATGTGTAACCTATGCAATGGAGGGTCATGCCATTCTCAAACATTGGAATAAGTAAACGGTTGGAAAAAATTATGAGGGGGTAGGGCCCGAGGTAGATACACATGATTCCAAAAAAAAACAAAAAAAAATGTTACACACTTTACATCACATAACATAAATTATATGAGGAGTGAAAAATAATGTGTTAATGACAGAGTGGGGCTTCTCTATTGCGGCGGATAAGGTTCACCCTCATCGACCGCTTCTCATTTCTATCTCTCAAATATTTGTAGATGGAAGAAACCTCTTTTCTACCATATTGTCTCATTCCTTTTTATATCTTAAATAGCCAGGTCTACTCATGGATTTTCTTCTTTCCATGGAAATGAGAAACTCGAATTCTTCTACAACTTCATCCTATACTGTGCTCATGTCCTCAACCTTGCCTTCCTTGGTGGTTGGATTTAATATCCTCAGCTAAGGGGATGAGCTCACCCTTCTCCATGGTGACAGACCCATTTTTTTCCTCTGCTACAAGAAATATTTCTACAATATGTGTTGCTCCTTCCTCTGCGTTCATGGAAATTACCAACTTGAATACATCATTTTCTTTAGAAAATGTTGAAGAGTGTTTCATCCCTTTCTAAATCCCATAAGGCTCATGTAAAGTTGTGTTTTTGTTGTCTTTCTGCGATGTTGTGAAATATACAATTGACATTCCTTTATCAAGGGCGTCAATTCATGAAGCCCCTTGATTTTGAGGCTCCTTTGGTGGTTAAAGCATTCAAGGATGAAAATTTATTCTAATAATGTGCCTTCTTATGCATATTTAATGGTTTATGGCTGCATTTAGTAGATCTTCGATCCTATATTTTTTAGCACAAGCAACCACTAATTTCAGATGAGCTAAATGTATATCCTTTGGATAGAGGGTTTTTATATCAGTATTTCATAAAGTTGAAGAAAGAGAGTTGATCTCTGGTCTTGTTCTATGGTTTTTGGGTAGTGCAGGGTTGTCTATTGTTCTAAATATAAATCCCCTTTGCGGACAGAGGCGATCTCTCAAGCCCTAGAGTGGGTCTAGCAACACGATATTATTTCTAATGCAACACTCTCTTAACTAATGTTTACAATGTAATGAGGAAAGAGAGATAAATACCTGCTTCCAAACGTTGCACTTGGATCCGTTGACAGTGACCTTGATCCACAATCCTTGTAGGTCTGCTTCCTGCTATTGATGGCACACGAATACCTGTGGATGATCAAGAGACAACAAAAAATGAGATACAACACATAATAAATTTAAAAACTAGCTATCTAGCAGATCAAGGAGTACCAGAATATTTGCATAAACATTTAGACAAATATAGAAAGAAAACATCAGATATTATTATCGATAAATTACAAAAGGAGTTCTTACAACCCAGACCTTGATGTTGGAGGCATCCTTAGGTGAAAATCAAAGTCCTTCACCCAACTCAAAATAATTCCTTCTCTCGTTCACTTAGGCTTAATCACGATGCTAGCATGCAAAGGGATGAGAGTTCAGACGAGTCTAACAATGATCAACCAAGCTCTAAACATGGGGGAATGAGGGATGTGAATTTATAGGAAGGGAGAAGAGGTTGGGAGCTCATGAAAGGAGGAGGAAGGCCCACTTTCTAAGGGATGAACCCCCATGGATGAGATCAAGGGTCTAAAATTAGAGATCTTGACCATATCATCATAGTTCAACAACCAACTCATCACCCCTGAGCTTCTAGAGTTCAAAGCTTCTCCTCCATTTGAGGAAGCACTGCCAGAAAGGAGATTAGCCCGATTTTCCAATAAATTAGGACGTTGACAGCGCTGAGCTAGAACTGTGGAGAAGAAATCAACGCGGCCATGGCACTAGGAAGAGCGTTGACCCAAGAAACTAGGAATTTGACCAAGTTTCTCTAGTAAACTTCCAAGGTAGCCCTCTTTGGATCTTTAAGGGGATATGTCAATATATTTCTTAATGGTCGAAACATTGCATAGGATCTGTCACAAGGCATTTCAGAATTAGGGACGGGAAAATGGGCATGGTGAAAAATTACTGTGTAACAGATTCCCCCTAAAGCATGAAGGCAGAACAAGGAGTGATGGCTGAAATGATTTAGGAACCAAGGCAAATAATGTAGACCACCACTGTTAGAAAATTATATATAACATAGCAATGAAACACATAAAATATGTGGAAAACACAAGCACACAAAACACATAAAACCAGAGAGACACAGATATACGTGGTTCACCCAGTTTCGACTACATCCACCCCGAACAGCTAGTCCTTCCTTTCTATTATCCAGCAAAATGAAGAGACACAACCTACAGCAGATCCGCTATAATATCCTTTGTTCTCTCTCACAGTCTCCCTATCTGTTTCTCGCTCTGAGAATACACATGCAATCCACAGCCGCAATACAATACCCTCATACAAGCGAGGGGTTTCCTTTTAGGGAAAAAAACCCTAAACTAAACATAACTTCTACCATCAGATTATCTGCCTAATGAACGACCCAGATTGACTAGAAATTACTATTCTTTTACAAGGAAATTTTACATATGTTTTTAGCTTCGGGGGCGCTGCCCCCGAAACCCCCCGCTAGGGGGGGGGGGGGGGCTCCATAAAGTCGCAATCACCCCCCTGGACCCCCCAGGCAGTGTTTAATTATGGGTGGCGTTTCCACCCCCATTAATGTATAGGGGTCCAATGCTGTGATACAAAATAAACAAGATAATCAGGCTCCACACCCAACAATATCCCACTTGGAGACTGATTGTAGCAACTCCATCGCTGCTTCATTTGCTGGACAATGACTCATCTTTGGACCTGGTTGTTTCTCATCTTCATCTTCATCCTTGAAGACCAATTGAAACTGAGCATATTCTCAATTTCTCCCTGGTTACAACTTTTGTTAGCATATCTGCAGGATTCTGGCAAGTGTGTATCTTTTCCAGCTTCAACTATCCATATTCCAATACAAACCGTATGAAATGGTACTTGAGCTGTATGTGTTTAGTCTTGGAATGAAATTTCGAGTTCTTTGCAAGATGAATGGCACTTTGGCTATCACTTTATAATGTGCCCATATCATGCTTCTTACCCAATTCATCCATAAACCTTTGTAACTAAATCATTTCCTTACGAGCCTCTGTAGCAGTAACATATTCTACTTCTGTTGTTGAAAGTGCAACAACACTTTGGATTTTTGAAACCCAAATGACAGCTGCTCCACCTACAGTAAATACATATCATGTAGTGCTCCTCCTTTTATCTCTGTCACCTGCCATATCTGCATCAACATATCCCTGTAGAGCAATGTTTGAACCACCAAAGCATAATGCTTGATTTGTGGTACCTCTCAAATATCTGAGAATCCATTTTACTGCCATCCAATGTTCTTTTCCTGGATTGTTCATGTACCCGCTTACAACTCCCACTGCATGTGCAATATCAGGCCTTGTGCAGACCATTGCATACATTAAGCTTCCAACTGCTGATGCATATGGAACTTTAGACATATAATCCATGTCTTCTTGGGTCTTTGGGCACATCTCCTTACTAAGTTTGAAATGACTAGCAAAAGGTGTACTAACTGGTTTTTCATTCTGCATATTAAATCTTTTCAACACCTTTTCTATGTACTCATTCTGAGACAGTGTTAATTTGCGATTTTTCCTGTCTCTAGTTATCCTCATACCAAGGATTTGTTTTGCAGCTCCCAAATCCTTCATTGCAAATGAATTTGCCAATTTTCTTTTGAGCACATTTATTTCATGCATGTTAGACCCTGCAACAAGCATGTCATCTACATACAATAACAATATAATATAGCTGCCATCATTTTTCCTTTTTAGATAAACACAATGATTAGAGTGACATCTAGTATAACCTTGTTCAGACATAAACTTGTCAAATTTTAGATACCACTGCCTTGGAGCCTGTTTTAAGCCATACATGCTCTTCTTTAACCTACACACTAATTTTTCTTTCCCTTTGACCTCATATCCTTCTAGTTGCTCCATATAGATCTCTTCCTCCAAATCTCCATGGAGAAATGTTGTCTTTACATCTAATTGTTCAAGATGTAAATCTTCCGCTGCTACAAGACTTAAAATAGTTCTGATTGAAGTCATCTTAACAACAAGAGAAAATATTTCATCAAAATCAATACATTTCTTCTATGCAAACCCCTTCACCACAAGTCTAGCTTTGTACCTTTGTTTTCCTCCATCTTCTTCTTTCAGCCTGTAAACCCATTTATTTTGCAATGTAGTTTTACCTGAAAGCAACCTGACTAAGTCCCAAGTCTGGTTATGCATTAAGGAGTCCATCTCTTCTTCCATGGCTAGCTCCCACTTCTTCCTGCTTTCAACCTACATTGCTTCTTCATAAAATTCAGGTTCAGTAGAATCAGTCAACAATAAATAATATAATGAAGGAGAGTATCGTTCAGGGGGTCTACTTATCCTGGTATATCCTCTAACACCACTTTCAAGTGTTTGAGGTGCCTGTTTCTGTTGTGGTGGTTGTTGTTGTTGTGGCTCTTGATTATTATTATTTTCAGGCACATTTACCTTTTCTGTGATCTCATCAAGAACTATGTATTCTTTGTTTTCTTTTTCCTGTTTCTTTTCCTGCAACTTATTCTTATACAATACCTTTTCATTGAATATTACATCTCTACTCCTAATGATTTTTTGATTTTCATAATCATATAAGCGATAACCAAAATCATTAACACCATATCCAATAAAGGTAAATTTCTTTTATTTTGCCTCAAGCTTTGTTCTATTTTCTTTATTAATATGGACAAAGACCTCACAACCAAAAGGATTTAAAAAGGAGTAGTTTACCTTTTTACCTGTCCATGCTTCCTCTGGAATACCACCATCCAAGGAACTTGAAGGCCCTCTGTTTATTAGATAAACAACAGTATCTACAGCATCTGCCCAAAATTGTAAAGGCAATCCTGCATGCAATCTCATGCACCTTGCACGCTCCATGATTGTTCTGTTCATCCTTTTTGACACACCATTTTCTTGTGGTGTTCTTGAAATTGTCTTCTCTCTACTAATTCCATGCTCTGAATAGTACCTATCAAACTCTTTGTTGCAATATTCACCTCCATTGTCTGATCTGAGACACTTCAACTTTTTTCCTATCTCAATCTCAACCAAAGCTTTCCATTTATTGAAAGTATCAAATACATCAGATTTATTCTGAATACAATAAATCCAAGTTTTTCTAGTTGCATCATCAATAAAAGTAACATAATAACAAGAGCACTGAGAGATGATACCTGAGCAAGTCCCCATACATCTATGTGCACAAGCTCTAATTTTTCGCTCTTCTTTTCTTTCCCAACTCTGAGAAATCTGACTCTCTTCTATTTTCCATAAATGCAATTCTCACAAAAATCCAAATCAACATTCTTCAAACCCGACAACAAATTTCTTGAGTGAAGAATCTTCATCCCCTTCTCACTCATGTGTCTGAGCCTAGGATGCCATAATGATGCATCTTCTCCTTTGGAAGTTAAAGCATTAACAGAGTTAGAAATACCATTGCATAAATACAATGTACCAACCTTTTCGCCTTTTGCTATTACCAGCGCTCCTTTGGTGACCTTCCAATTTTTATCTGTGAAAGTTGTCACACAACCTTCACTACCTAACTGCCCTGTTGAAATCATATTTTTCTTCAGATCTTGAACATGCCTTACCTCCTTTAATAGCCACTGGTTTCCATTTTGTTGTTTTACAAGAACCTTACCCATTCCAACAATTTTACAAGGTTTATCATCACCCAAACAGACTTGTCCAAAATCTCCTTGAACATAGTCAAGAAAATATTTCTTATTAGGTGTGGCATGGAATGAGGCCCTTGAATCTACAACCCAAGAATCAGGTAACATTTTCGAACGAAAGAATCAAAGAATCTTGTAACACATCACCTGCCACATTTTCTTCATGATTGTTTTCTTGCTATGTGTCTCCTTATTTTCCCTTCCAAGATCTACAGTCTTTCTTTAGGTGTCCTTTCTTTCCGCATTTCCAACACACTATCCCCGATCTAGACTTGGATCTGCCTTTCCTTGATTTACTACGATATCCAAAGCTCTTTCCTCTTTCCATTCTTCTTCCCCTAGACTCTGCACTCAAAGCATTATCCGATGTCTCAACGGAGCTTTTCCATCACATTTCCTCGCTAAGATAGCACCGACAACATCATCAAAATTTAAAGTACTAGATCCAGAGACAGAGTTACTAATGGCCATAACTAAACCATTCCATCTTTCTGGCAATGAGCACAAAAATAACAGAGCTCTAACTTCATCATCAAATTTTACCCCTACATAACTTAACTAACCGGTAACTGTATTAAAATCATTTAAATGGTCTGCAACAGATCCACCTTTCGACATCTTTATATTAAATAAACGTTTCATAATAAATACCTTGTTTGAGGCCGAGGGTTTTTCATATAGTTTTGCCAAAGCCTTAATCAAACCCTTTGTTGTTGTTTCCTTCGAAATATTGTAGGCTACCGATTCCGTGAGGCACAACCGTACTGTTCCGAGTGCCTTTCTATCAATAATATCCCATTATACGTCTGTCATAGTCGTCGGCTTCTTTGTTTTTCCGCTCAATGGTAGGTACAAATCTTTCTGATACAGATAGTCTTTCATCTGCATCTTCCACAACGAGAATTTTTGGCCATTAAATTTCTCGACCCTAAATTTACCGTCTTCTGCCATTGATCCCACTTGAACCAGGAACCCTTCTTTCCTGCGAGTTTATCAGCCAAATAGACCTTTGGCTCTAATACCAGTTGTTAGAAAATTATATATAACAAAGCAATGAAACACATAAAATATGCGGAAAACACAAGCACACAAAGCACATAAAACCATAGAGACACAGATATACATGGTTCACCTAGTTTGGGCTACGTCCACCCCGAACAGCCAGTCCTTCCTTTATATTATCCAGAAAATGAAGAGACACAACCTACAGCAGATCCACTGTAATATCCTTTGTTCTCTCTCACAGTCTCCCTATCTGTTTCTCGCTCCAGGAATACACATACAATCCATAGTCGCAATACAATACCCTCATACAAGCGAGGGGTTGACTTCTAGGGCAAAAAACCTTAAACTAGACATAACTTCTATTGTCAGATCATCCGCCTAATTAACGGCCCAAATTGACTAGAAATTACTATGCTTTTACAAGGAAATTTTACATATGTTTTAAGCTTCGGGGGTGCTGTCTCCATAAAGTCGCAGCCGCCCCCCTGGACCCCCTAAGCAGCGTTTAATTATGGGCGGTGTTACTGCCCCCATTAATGTACATGGGTCCAATGCTTTGATACAAAATAAACAAGATAATCAGGCTCCACACCCAACAACCACCGAAACACCTGCCAAATAAAACATGTTACAATATATGAAATATCTGGTATGAATATTCCTAACCGCGTAAGACTGCATTATGCATCAAATGACACATGAACCCACGGCATGGTTGCAGCCATCCATCTTAAGAGATCATAGAAATGGATCCGCGATATGGATGCAGCCATCCGTATAGATAGGATCATGTATAAAATCATGAATACTCAATAACTCCTCACAGTCTAGACCAAAAATTAGATGTGACACAGGGTCTTCACCGCAATATCAGTCAACCCAATGTACGAATATAGCCATGCAAATAAATGTGTTGGTTTCGAACATGGTAGAAACCACTCGATTACCAGTCAATGATGAAAATCGTTAACAGGCACGAGAGAGACCACCAATAATAACGATGGACCTCAAGGTACAACAACATAATCTACAAGTGTGAATGAATGTGTTGAATTCAAACACTTTCAAAATCATTTGATCGAAGGCCAATGATGTGAACCTATCGCCAAACAAGAAGAACTTTCCATTAAGGCATGCAAGCTACAAGGTATTTAACAGAAGTTTCTAAATCATCTTCCCGGATAATGAGCTGAAGTGGATAGGAAGTGATTCGTCAAAGGAGGGCCATAATGATTCCCACATCAACGACACAAAACAACAGATATCTTAATATGGTAGGTGTGATTCAGTATTCTAATAGATGAGGTCAGATAAGCAGAGGATGTTTGACAAAAAGGACTTCTCTTGAACATATTGGCAACATGACTCCGGAGTGTGGCAGCATTTGACTCAAATAGGATCAAAGGTCATGTTGACAAAATTTGTAATCAAATAAGAGGAAAATGGATTTCCCAAACCCATGGAGGCAAAGTGACGAATGTAGGATGTCCCCAACCCGACATGAACTGTAGATGAGTGTCATGTTCAAGAGTGAAAACTCGCCCAAAATACACATAGGATGTTCACTTTCAATTTTCCCCCGTTATTGCTAATGAGTACCTCTTTATTTTTTATAGCCAGCTTGAAGAGGACAGCATATGTTGAGCTTGTAAGTTCATTCTTCGAATGAATCCATCCTAGTAAGTTTAACGAGCCCTATGAAGGAGGAACTCGGTCTGGTCATGGTGACAAGCCTCTCGTCATTTAAACTTTAATGATTCCAGCCAAAGGGTAACTCGATAACTTTTCATGTTTAAGGAGTTTTAAAAGAAACGAAAAGGAAACTCCATCATGTCCCTTTTCGTAAGTCGTCTCTCGAGCCCGAAAAGGTAGAAAACAATGCCCGAAAGAACCTCTTGACCATGTTTGATGAAGGTATTCCTTTTTCATAAATAGTAGGTCTTAGCCCGAAAAGGGGGTAAACGTATACGAAGACCACATCAATTCATTCACTTTAACGAGTTCGAAATGACCAGTACTTGGCAATATTTTCATTTTTTGAGAATCAGAAAAGAGTTGAAAGTTGACTTCGGGGGGGGTTCCTTTTTTGTATACTTTTATCGAGCCCAAAAAAAAGATAAAATATAACTCGTTTGCATCGAAAAAAATCATCATTTTTTTAGAAGTCTTGTACTACATATAAACTGCAAAAATCACAGATATCAAGGAAAAATAATAAAATATTAGCGAAATTTTTTTTAAAATCTATAAATAGACCAAAAAAAAAAAAAAAAAATTCACCTTTCTATCTTGAGAAGGGAATTTTATCCATTTTCCCTCTGAATTTTAAATCAGCAGTATAGCTGATATAGGTCACCATCCTCGATCCATCAACGTCAAGTAAGAGCTATGAACCTCCTTTTCATTTTGATCCCATTCGTTTTGAATTTGTTTTTATAATTAGGTGGTTTAGGGGGAGTATTTCAAACCTTAAAATTTCCTGTGACCGACACGATTTCAAGCTATTGGGGTCGTGTTGGTCATGTGTATCCCGTTAGGGAAACATGCCACCAGTGCCGAATTAATTCAAACAGACACGCTGGCTGTAGGAAGGATATTAAAATGAGAAATTCACCCCAACTCCTTAGTTTATCTCTAAAAATAGTCCAATGAAAACTCCTAAAATTCCATTTGAACATGTTTTGCAGGTATTTTCGTCAAATATGTCGGTCAAATGGAAAGAACGAGGCCATGAGGTGGAATACCACCAAGATTTTCAAGACCAAAATTGCGCGTTGTTGAAATTCTTCCAAACATCCGGTCTAAGAGCTCAACTGGAATTACTTTGATACTTAATTAGTAATTGTGACGTGGATCGAAATTTGTTTTTCATCGAGGACCAAGAGCTAGAACTCGATGTGATGGAAATTTATTTCGTCACTGGAATGTCCAGGAGATGGGAGAGGATCCAATTCTCTAGAACTCGCGTAGGGGGTGAGAGTACCAACATGATCATCCAGAGACAATGTCCCAGGGCTCGAAAAAATAGAGAGCGGGAAGGTAGACCTTTATTCCATCAAAGTGCTTCCACTGTGAACGATTCGCCATTGCATTACGATAGTGGAAGGAGCTAAGGCACTACATGAGGCAACAAAATCTCAGTTCCAATACGTGGTGGATTTCTTGGCCCCAACGATGTTCAACTGGTGTGATGGGTTACTGGCTAACATGAAGATCCAGTTAACCAAGTGCAAGACAGGGTGGTTGAAATAGTTCAGGTACGGGTCGATTCTGGTGACCTTATTTTTGGAGAGAGTACCCCTGTTCCAGTACTAGTGGCTAGAGATCCATGATCCAGCCCCGAGGGATATGAGGCTAATGAGATGGTGCGACATTATGCCCCGACAGGGTGGGTACCAACAAATTCAATTCCCCACAACCTTCTTTAGGTGTTTTTGGCATCAACTTATCATATTTGAATACTACGCATATGCCTCCATCAACTTCAGAGGATATTGAGATCTTCATATTCCACCGGGAACTTAGTGGACTGACGTAGGTAAAAAAAAAAAAAAACACAGTTTTTACTTTTTGAATGTTTTTTTGTTATGTATTCTAAAAAGTAAACGTAAGATTTTTTTATAGATATGGGTCCTCAGAGACCTCCCAACATGTCAACAATTGAGTGGAGGGTACCATGCCTAGCAAAGGATGCTCCTTATGAGGGAGCAGATACACTGGCTTATCTGGAGCGAAACATGGTTGGCCTTACAAGAGGCATTCCAGAATACCCTACTTTTGATGAGATTCTTTTGTGCTTCCAAAGACATACTATTGGGGTTCTGGGTAGACTACGTCAGTTACTCTGGTGATTAATTCGAGCAGTCACCTGCTACAATGTGGGCGGATAGCAGCCCTATGCTTATATTTTTTGTACTGATGTAGGCTCAGAGAACCATTTGTGTAACAGAACACATATTTTTTGAGTTTTTGGATGTAACACACTTGACAGACACTATATATATATATATATGCATGTTTCTATGACTACTTGTGTATCATGATGATTTCTTGATTTTACATATTGCGCATATGTTTATTTGGTACATGGTTTTCTAATGTATCTGTTAATGTATTTAAACATCTTGGAATATGTTGATATGTGATAAAATCAAAATGTCTTTCCAGTAATATAACATGCAAATACCTACGCAAAATTTGTGCAGATTGCGCATAGAATAATGCCCATTTAATTGTAACACAATGAGTTGTGAGTCTAACTTAAAAACCAAATCTCTAATCCTAAGATCAATGGCATCCGATAATAGTTCGATCACCGCACTATACTCAGCAATATTGTTGTTGTTTGACCCAAACAAATACCTTGTAAATTATTCAACTCGCCATCAGGAGCAAAGAGTGCCCATGTTGCAGAAGACAGGTTTTGTGTGCTACAGAAAGTGCCAACAAAAAAACCAATGTAATGATTCGAAGACATCTGCAAACCAAGTGGAACACAAGGTGAGCAGAGGAAACATGTCTGCAAGGCAAACAATCACACCAAAAATAAACTCAAAGCACACTAATGAATAAAACACCAATGTAAAAAGTATCACACTTATGATTAAGCGCAATATTTTTTCAGATAGAGTTCAAAAATGAACTCAAATGAGTGAATTATGTCATGATTAATAGAAATAGACCCACAGTTATACCATCGATACTACGTGTAGGCATTACCTCGGCCAATTTTGTGACAGAATTCACAACAACTGTGAAGTGCCCATGACCCCTGACCGAGTAAGGGTTACAAAGCATGGAAATAATGCCCCTGAGGGTGAATGAAAAAAAGGTAAGAACAGGGTCGAAGGGAGTGGGTGGATCATGTTTTTTGAGGAAAGCAGTGTAAATCTTGAGCTCATGGGGAGAACAAATATTCTGGAAAAATACATTATTGATAATCATAGAGATGTTGATTGGAATGGCCGGAGTGATATTTCCCATGTTCCCTTTAGACAACACTTCGTGAATCAAAGTTGGATTCTAAAGTGGGTTAGTCGATACTGGTGAAGCATGGGATTCCAAACAGACGGATATGCCACCTGGGATTGGGAGAAATGAGGAACGATGATGTCCATCATCCCATGAAGTTTATTCGAGAGACAGTACCTCCATGATACTCTTTTTGGTGGGGAAAGTCGCATTCAAGGGATCATTAGAGTCCCAAGAACCAAACTAGGGAGACTACACATAAGTGTCCAGAGAAGAAACCAAATGAGTTTTGGTTTCAGAAGCAGCCTCAGAAGTCATGAGAATACTTTGATACATTTTCTCAGGTGGACTTAGAGACATAATGTCACCAAAACTCTTGAGCTGGTCAGGATTGGAAACAATCCATTGATCATGTCCAGACGAAATCGTATTGACAGAGGTGACATTTGGAGGTGGAAGCGGAAGAAACTCCCATAAGAGATGAGTCTTTGAATAGACCCAGTCTGATGTTCTCATAAGGAGTATTGGTGTTCCCAACATATGGAATTTTCCCTGGTGAATAATCAGAGGGGAAGAAATCCAATTTATCGACAGTCACTATCTTACCTTGATGAGGGAAACAGAGGACACAGAAGAGAGTGCAGACCACGCAAACCATGGATTTTGTCCAACTATGTCCAAGAAGGATATTATAGTTCAAGTTGGTGTCTACCACTTCAACTTTCATGGTCACCATTTTTCCCTCCAATAGGATGGGTAATTCTTTGAGAATACCGTATGGCCGGGAACCTCTACCATCGAAAGCTTCTAAGGTATTTGGGGACTGACTCAATGGGGGAGAGTCGATGGCTTTCTAGCATGCAACAGACATGATGCAGGTCGAAGAACTTTCATCAACGACAGTCCGATGAATAGTATTTCCCATAATGGTAACTTGAATCAGAAAAGCTACCTGAGATGCGAGACAAGGAACGAAATTATCGAGATCGAAAGTAATCATATTAGAATCTTTAGGATCAATCCCTCCAATAGCAGAGAGTAATGCCTTCTGTTGTGATGGGTACAACTAAAGGACATCCAATGCCGATCGGTGAAGCCGCATGAGCCAGATCTTCTAAAATATTGTAGTGTTGTGTTGCTCTCACATTTGGATTATAAGACAATTTCCAAAGAACACTTTTTGGAGGTGATCGGATGATGGAGTCACTACTCGGTCTCTAGATCTAGAAAGGACTAGAAGTAGGCTGCGTGGAAGAGGAAGGGTGATATGTAACTTCCGGTTCTAGAGGAGCCTTGGACAGATTGGTATAATCTTTCATTCTCATGGAAATGGCAATAGACCGTGTTCCATCCATGAAAATCATAGAGCTTCCAAATGATTGATCTTGATCTACCATTTTTGTCTGCTAAGAAGGGAAGGGTTATTTAAAAATGGTCGGAGTCCCAAGTGCACCCTTCAGAAGACGGGCAACTTTGTCACGCCAGGGACAATCCTTGGTGTAATGATCGTCATCACATATTATAGAAGGATATTTGGGCTTACATGTTGAAGAATTGTCAGCAAATGACTTCTTTGAATCCTATTTAGGGTTTTCGGATTTAGACTTGCCTTAACCCTTTTTCTTACCTTTCGAGGATTTATCTGTTGCAATAGATTGAACAGCATATACCTCTAAGGTTTTACGAGGATTATTCTGGTTATTTGAAGGAGTATGGGGTGCAGCGACATCAGTGGATTTATACTTCGACGAATTTTTAGGCGCACTACTATCAGTATGAGCCATTGTCCCAATAACACCATCCACCGGAGGCATAACAGGAGATTGAGATGAAGTAGGATCGGATGAAGGTCGCAGCGCATCAGGTAATAACTCATATAGAATCCCAGAATGGGAATAAACCAAATCAAGGTATTGAGCTCTGGCAATGACCTCCTCTTCCATGCAACACACACCCATGGCAGGATCTTTTGCAATCTTGGGAATGAATGATTTCGTAAACCATTCATTCAATAGTTGATCAGGGATCTCAAATTTGATAAGGCGACGACTATGATACCATTCATGAATGTGATCTGAAATATGCATAGTAGGTGACTGCTTCAATGAAGTGAGAAGGTGGGTGTCAGTTTCGTACCAAACAGGCAGCTGGAAATGAGTGAGGAAGGCCATAGCCAAGGAATTGAAATTGAAAAAAATTCCTCGAGCGAGCTCAATATACCATTTGGTCGTAGTACCATTCAAAGTACGCTGGAAAAGATGAAGATGAATAGAATCTTCGACAGAAGAATTAGAGGAACACCACAAATGGTATGCTATAGCATGGGTTTCGGGGTCTTCCCCAAATTTTCCTTCAAACTTAGGACAATCCCCTAGAATTTTATTTGGAATTGGCTGCCAATGCGGCTGATGCTGGATGGGGTCATTTGTGATTTTTGACACATCCAAAAATTCCAGCGTAGCCATGAATGGCAAGGGAGGATGATGAGGTGAAAAATTTTGAGGGTTCCAACCTAATTTATATGGATTCTTCCCCAAATAGGGTGGATTCTAACTCGGGAACACATATTTCCCCCATGGCTAGCATTATCACTCCACCAAATTCCCAAGGATGAAGAAGGAATCCCAACAGAGGTAACCACAGACTAATATTTTGACTTGATAGCTCACCCTATCAAGTCGGAGAGGGATCTCTCCAAAAGGTCACAGCCATGAGGGCTGGAGGAATTAGGGTTTTTAGGCTAGATATTGAGTGTAGGGGTTTTTTTATTTGATTTTGGTTGGGTTATCACTAGATGAATAAATTAGGTCAAGGGAGCTAGGTCGGAGAAAATGAGATAGGGATGCAGGGATCAATGGGGTAAGGTAGGCATAAGGTTTATCACTTGAATATGATTTTGATGGAATGGTTTTGAGACTGAAGAGAAGCTAGGAAGAGCATGGGATATGTATTCTTCCTAGACAAAGGAAAATGGATAAACTATGATTAATTCCCCAAAACAGAGCATGAGAAAATCATGTGTTCTGATTATCAAAATTGAAAGAGATCATACCATAGAGATGAAATGAACATGAATACAATACATTCTAACATATAAAACTGAAGGAAAGACAATGATAAACATCAATACCACAAGTATCCCATAAAATAGTTGCAAACTCCTCTTTATTAGTTGGCCAAATTGAGTACAATATTTCCTTGATCAATAGGAAAACATACAAACTGATTACAACCTTTGAAAATGAGTCAAAAAATACATGATATAGGCCTCAAAAAACCTCTCCCAACCTCGAGGGTCAAATCCCTAAGTTGAGGAGCCGATCCACAATAATCTGAACTGATACCTAGAGTGTACGGAGGTCCAAGTGACTCCTCCCTAAATTCATTCAAACTGATTCATTTGACTCAATGCTGAATTTTACCCAATGAATCTACCCCTAGATTACTTATCCTTGAAATAATTGCATTTACCATGATGAATTAAATAATTATAAATACGATTTCTTGAATAAAATTCAAAATTTCAGAGAAACTTGGAAAAAATCAACAAATTGGTCATTTACGCCCTCGCAGTGTCATTTGCGCCGTCCATGTTCAGGGCCGCTTTTAGCTGACCTATAGGTGACCAAATCAAGTCCAAGATGGCTTGTTGGAAAGCCCTGCCTGTCCTATTTCAAAATATGCCTCAAGTTTCAAAAAAAAGGTAATTTTCCCCCTCAAAAATTTATTCTCCCAAGACTGGTATTTGCGCAACACCTAGGTCAAAACAGGGGCAAAAATGTGATTTTTTGGTGGTTTTTGAGCTTTTCACCTATCAAAACTGCAAACCAAGGTTGGAAACATGGTTTTATAAGATGCATTGGTCATTAGGAATCTAATGGTACTTTTATTTCCCTCAAAAATTTCCCCAATCATTTGCGTAGCGCCTAGGGCGCTGCACAAATGACCAAATTTCTGATAAATGTCTCTCAAAAAACTCAGAAAATCATTGATTTTGCAGGAAAATTTTGAAGGCCTTCTCGATGTAAAAATTAAGCCCAAGATAGCTCTTTTAAATCTTGTCTAATTTCCATATCTGCATTCATTTTCAAAAATTAAGGTCATTTTACCCCTCAAAACTTCATTCTCCCAAGACTGCTATTTGCGCCCTCTCTTAAGAATTTGCGCCTCACAAAAGGATTTTTCGCAGCGCCTTTTTTAAGACCACTTTTGGAGGCCTTCCCAATGTCCAAATTGGGCCCAAGATAGCTTTTTGGAAATCGTATATTTCCAAATATGCCTTTATTTTGTATAATGGATTTGATTTGGCCTATCAAAAATTGATTCTCCCAGGGTCACTCCAGAAGTGCAAAAAACCTCTTATAGCAACTGTATTTTTGAAATTTATTCAAAAACATGATACATGTGTAAAAAATGAAGGATTATTTTATTTTTTGACCTATGATGGACAAAAACCTCTCTCCATTTTGTCAAATTCATCTCTTTTTGGTCGGAAACATAGTTTGAAGCAAAAATGGCCCTATGAGTGGCAAATGATTTTTCTCTTGGAATGACTTCTTGAGAAATGATGGATACATGATGTTTATGAGCTAAAATGACCTCATACTTACTAATATGACCTACCTTATGCCTAATCTGTTCATATTTCTTTGTTTCCATAGCAAACCCTAGCTCAGTGAGAGAGGAAATTAGGGTTTAGTGTAGGCAAAATAGGGGATTTAGGACTACCTTGTAGAGGGAGGGGAATGAAGGGGTTAGGGGCTGTCTAAATTCTTGGGGAAATTTTTGGGGATAGGGATAGATGTTAGAGAGTATGGGAAAGTGGAATTTGAAGGATTTAGTGAGGGGAAGTGGTCCAAAAGGGAAAAACACGGGCCTAGGCTAGAAAAGTGTGAAATTGTAGCAATATGCTAGGGCTTGTGGGAAAATGATTATTTTGAGCGATAGGAGTGATGGGAAGTGTTTAAGAATGTATATTAAGGATAGGGGAAGGTGTAAGAGCATAGGGATACAAGTCATGTTGATGATTTAACCATGGAAGTCATGAAACGAAGAAAAATTCCCTCAAAACCCGAGGAGAGGGAAATGAGCTTTCCAAGCACAACTGAGAGACAAATATGGTAAACACAAAACCACTTACTTGGAAATGATAGTTTGGAACCAAAAATTTCTGAAGACCTTTTACTATTACTACTCCTTCAAAAATGTGAATTTGATGGTGAAATCACCATTTCATGATTTTGACCCTATGACCTAATGATGGCACAACATGGAAGAATGAGTTGAATGATAACCATGATGACTATGGGACTATTTCAACAAGGAATTACCTGACCATGATTATTTCCATTGGATATGGAGGTGAAAGGAGTAGTAATGATCTCAATACCCTAGTCATGGTGGAAGAAGAAAACACCTAACAATCTAAACTAGTGAACAAATTTTTATTTTGAGATTTGATGAAATACTAAAAATTTGAAAAAGACTCAGAAAAATTCAGAAAGAGGATACCTTGACAGGAAAACTTGACTCGCACTAACAGCTGGTAAGGACCTTGCTGAAAATATTATTGGTAGGGACCTTTTTGGGGTTTTTGATACGACCCCCATGGGAACTGAGGTTGTGGACCTTGCTGGACATATGGTCCCTGTTGAACATGAGGTCCATTTTGTGGCCCCTGCGGAATGTAGGGTCTAGACTGCAGTCCCTGCTGAACATAAGGTCCAATTTGAGGTCCCTGCTAAACATAGGGTCCAGCCTGTGGTCCTTTCTAAACATAGGGTCTAGCCTGAGGTCCTAATTGGGTCTGTTGGTACTGTGGAATATGTTGATATGAAGCACTAGGCTAAGGCCCGGACTGGGGTTGTTGGTATTGGCCTTGAGGAAATGACCGATTTTGAGCACCAGATTGATGAGGGAAAGGACCAGATTAACCCAAAAGGAGATTCAGACCGGCTTGGGTGTAAGAATGAAACTTAGGATTGGTCACAACAGCACTCACCGAAGTTTGGGGTTGTTGAACGTACTATTGAGATACGTTTGGTTGAGGGATATAATGATATTGTATGTTCGACTGTTGAACATAAGGAATGTTTGGTTGTTTAACATATTAATATGATACGTTCGGTTGTTGAAGGGGCTGATGAACCTCACAATATTGAACATGAGGTTGTGCTGCCCCAAGAATAGACCCAGAATTTGGCTGCCACCCACCCAATAGGGGGGGTACATAAAGAGGGTTAGACTGCCCCCAGCATGGACGAAACTATGGATTTCCCACTCAAAGGTGGAACTGCAATAATCATAGATGGTGAATAGGTGACAAAGGATCCAATCGACATGGTCATTTTACCAATGGTGACCATAGGTCGAACAATACGTTGAGACACGGTAGCCACATTCAAAATTAATGGGCTAGAAGATGAAGGAATACTTGTTGACCAAACGGGATCTGGGAATAAAGGTGTACCACTGGAAGCTCTAGAAATAAGGTTTCCCACAGAGGTATAACCATGTGGAAGTGTGGACGCAACCTAACTGATAGGTGTTTCGGTCCCACTACCTGAATTGAGAGGTATAGAACCAAACAGCTCACTTTTAGAGGGAAAAATGGAGGAAGCAGATTTCGGGATGTATGTGCCTCTTGTTTCCTAAGGAGTTCCCTGAGGGGCACTTATGAAAGGAATATCATCATTATTGGATGTCATTTTGTCAGGAAATAACCGATGGAAAATATTGCAAGATGCTACTAGAGAAGCGCAGAAAGGATTTATGGGTTCATCAAAAGCGTTGTAATCCTATTGAGGCGAGACCAAGATCAGATCGAAGACTGTATTTTCAAGAAAGACTGTGAACTTTGCAGATGGTTCAGGGATTTCCGGCTCAGACGCTTCCAATGTTGTCCAAGGAGACCTATCAGGCGACGGTCAGGATGAAATAGGTTGAACACTAATGATAATCCCAAGTTCGTCACCTTGTGCTTCAATGGGACCAATAGGAATTTGAGGGACCTCATGAGGAGGTTCTTGAGATCCTTTAGAGAATGGATTGGGAGAATTTGGCAATTCAACCAAGATGACCTTTCACAAGAAGATCAAATAAGGAAAAAGTGAACAAAATCACAATTTACCAAGCAGTAATGAGGCTGGAGAACTACACGGGTGAGATGTTTTCATGGGCAGTTAGTTTAGAATTAACCAAAAATAAAAAATAAAAATGGTGTGTTAGGCATAAAGGTTTACCAAGTATCTATGAACTTAAATATACACCTTGGTGATCAAATGATAGAAAAATTACTAATGGCTAAACGTATGGAAGCCAATCTCCCCGAATGTTGTGTTCAGTGTATCAGGAATACAAGGCGACCAACTCAGTTACCTATGGCAGGCTTGCAACCTAGTGGTGTCTCCCCAAATATATGTGACAGTACGTGGGAGTCTAGTCCATAGTAGTGATGTTTAATGTGTAACCATTCGATGAGAGCACCCCAAATATACTTATCATACATCAATATACTTCCATACGTGGGACGAGATATCACCCCTGGGTTGTAACACATACTGTTAGCGACAGCTCCTACATTTAACGACGTTGGAACACGTATCTAGCCTAGACCACTAAATATTCTCATTAATTCTAATGCTCCTTAAGGTAAATTGGAGTTATTTTAAGTTGATATTGATTAAAGTTTCAGTTGCAAGGCACAAAATAAATGTCACCTGAATCCTTATGGTGTAGACTAAATACAAAAAAGAAAGCTTTCCATTTCGATGAATCCTAAACTATTTAGGGAAGAGAGACACAAAAAAATCAATGCAGCAATGATAATGCCTCCCAAACTAGCTTAAAGTTACGAAATTCAATTCTTTTCAATCGAATTCACTTTCCCAAAAAATGCAACTTATTGAAAAATGAAAATGCTTTTTATTTTCACTAAGATGCACACATTTTTTTTTTTGTTTTTCACTTTTAAATGCAATCAAAAGAAAAATAAATTAACAAAGCAAGAGATGCAAATCCTTTCACTTTTCTTTCAATCGAACCAAACAAAAATTGCCTTAAATAATTCACAAATGAAATGTTTTTCACTCTTCTTAAAACGATAAATATAATTTAATCAAAACAAAATTAAAATCACTTCCATATCCTTTTTTATTTAGACAAAATACACACTCTTCTAGACTTGTGCGCCAAACACTTTGTGATCCTATGCTTGACACTAAACCGAAGGGAAAATCAGAGATTCATAGATGAAAAAAGCATACAATAATTCACTTCGAAACAAGACAAGAAAAATGCAACAAAGGGTGTTTGAAATGGTGAAGAATTCCCAAACGTACAAGCAAATGAAAGAGAAAAAAAAGTCTTGCTCAGAGAAGACAAGTAAACCAAACACACAACAAGGAGACCAGTGAGATCTCAAAGACTCCTTCAAGGGCCATGACACATAGGAAAATTCTGAAGGGAAACTCAATTTTCCTAGGACTGAGATCAGCGCTTTTGTGCTAAGCAGAAGGGTGCTGAAAAGCCAATCAGCACGGTTGTACTATATAGAACAGCACTGTCAGTGCTACTGTGTAGACAGAAAGGGCATTGGTCGCTAAAAACAAGGAAAAAATAAAAAGAGTCTCACACAAACACCATACCTGACATAGTGAAGTGACTATCAATCCTTACACAAGATGACAGAGGCCTATGCAGATTTAAATTTCAAAAATTGGTGAAACTGATCCAAGATTAGTTCAGGGAAGGAGGACTTAAAAGTCTAAATCCCCCCAATGGAGTCACCAATTCTATTGTCAAGATGAATCCCCTCTGCGGATATAGTTGATCTCTCTAGCCTAGAGTGGGTCTAGCAACATGAGATTCTTTCTAATGCAAAGCTCTCTTAACTAATTTTTACAATGCAATGAGGAAAGAGACATAAATACCTTTTCCCAAATGCTACACTTTAATATGTTGATGGTGACCTTGATCCATGATCCTTTAGGCCTGCTTCCTTCTACTTATGGCATGTGAATACCTATGGATAATCAAGAGATAGCAACATACATTATACAATACATAATAGATGTAAACACTAGCTATCTAGCAGATCAAGGAGTACCATAATATTTGCATAAACATTTAGATAAATATAGAGAGCAAACATCAGATGTTATTAGTGATAGATTACAAAAGGAGAGATTGCAACATAGGCCTTGATGTTGGAGGCATCCTTAGGTGAAACTATGAGTCCTTCACCCAACTCAAAAGCATTCCTTCTACCGTGCACTTAGGCTAAATCATGATGCTAGCATGCAAAGGGATGATAGTTCAGACGAGTCTGACAATGATCAAAAAATCTCTAAACTTGGGGGAATGAGGGATGTGAATTTATAGGAAGGGAGAAGAGGTTGGGAGCCCATGAAAGGAGGAGGAAGGCCCACTTTCTAATATATGAACCCACATGGATGAGATCAAGGCTCTAAAATCAAAGATCTCAACCTTATCATCATTTTTCAATAACTAACTCACTACCCTTGAGATTCTAGAGGTCGAAGCTTCTCCTCCATTTGAGGAAGCACTGCCAGAAAGGGGATCAGCGTTGTTTTCCAATAAATTAGGGCATTGACAACACTGAGCTAGAAACATGGAGAATACATCAGCATGGTCATGACACCAGGAAGAGTGTTGACCTAGAAAACTAGGAATTTGACCAAGTTTCTCCAGTAAACTTCCAATACAATATTCTTTGGATCTTCAAGGGGATATTCCAATATATTTATTGATGGTGGAAACATTGCACAGGATCTGTCACGGGGTATTTCAGGATCAGGGATGGGAAAATTAGCACGGTGACAAATTACTGTGTAACATCTATGAAACCTTGGTTCCCCTCTTTCATCCTCTTTTCAACTTCAGTTTCTACCGCTCTAGTTTTGGTCAGGCTTCCTTATCTCTCTTTGCATCTATGGAATATTCCATCATTTAAAGTTATAGGAAATTCCTTAGGTAGATTTTATCGTCGTAGAGATGATACAAAACAGTCCTTGAAACCCACATATGCTCGAATTTGCGTTCAGATGGACTTTAGTAAAGGATTTATTATAGGAATCAAATTAACAAGCACAAATTATCTATGGGTGTAAAAGCTGGATTATGGAAATATTTATTTCCAATGTAGAGTTCATTACGAAACATGGAAACTCTTCAAAAAAATTCCCAATTTAGTGACCTTTTCACCATGGAGTGCGTTAATTGAACACCTTATCATCGATTACTCTATGCCCCATTAGCTAAAGGGAAATTTCAGTGATCTTGTATCACCTATGTTTATTTAAATCATATGCTTACATGTACATATATAAGTCCTAACCCATCACACCAAATGTACACACCTCAACCTCACATTACAATTTCTACTAAAATGGGGTTAATAGTGATTTCCCTCTGCATCACATTATAGTTTCAAAAGATACAACAAAAAAGATCCAATATACAACATATTATATATGTTATGATATTAATGTGGGTTGAAATGTTCTATAAAATGTATTTCAATGGAATTTGTGTGATATTAATATACATGTAATTAAAATATAAATTTAGATTGAAAAAGTAAATAGACCCACCTATCATAGTCACAGACTTACGATATATAGGCTTTTAATGTTTTATAAAAGTGACTTTGTTTAATTGTTCATAGATCCAAATTTGCTTCCTTCTCACCATGATTTAACCTATAAATTGGTCCAAAGGGTTTAAATAAATGTTGTAAGAGAGTATAAAGAGAAATAGTTATAAATATGAAATTTGATATTTGTTCAATATTCAATTCCACACATTAGCACACCATGAGTAGTGTTAGTTCACATTTGAATAAGGTATCCATTTGAAAGCACATGTCTTCATATATTGTGATATTCATCCAAGAAAAAATCCATGGACCTTGTATCTTCATGATTTATAAGTGATTTTTTGGGACGTTTTTTATAATTGAATTTATTTTTCGAGGGAAAAATAAAAATTGATTCCAATCACATTTTCCAAAGTGAAACTGGATTTTCCATGAATGTGTACTTCAATTTTATCATTTTAATTATGAATCTATTCTTCTATATTTGAAAGAACTCTCCCATAACGAACAATTAATTAGAAAATCAGAAATAACTATGTTAGAGAATCTCAAGTCATAGAGTGGACGTAGAAATCTTTAAGATGCTCCAACATAAAAATGTTTCTAAGTAGTATTTCAACTTCCTATATGGACTAGATTCAAGGATGAAAATTAGCATTTGTAACTTATATTAGAAGATTTTTTGATCTGTTTAGAGATTTATGCATGCATTTTCAAGCATAATGATGGTTTTCTATTACAATTTTGGTTGGAATGTTACTGTAAAATGCTAATTTCAAGTGTTTGTTGACATGACATTATCATGACAATTTAATATAATTGTTTCCTTTATATGTATTGAATATTATTTTTTATGCTACATATTCTATTTGTTTTACATTATAGAAAGGCCTATGTAGAAACAAATATCATAGCCTATATTATATCACAATATGCTTCTCAAGACAAGGCTCAAATTATTCCTTTGAATCAATTATCTCAATTTCATTTTCATATAGTATCATTTGAAGTATATAGTTATGGCTTAAAATTGTTCCCTATGAATAACATATAAATACATCTCTTTACATCATTAGTAATACTGATTTTTACTCAAAACCCTCATAAATCCTCCCCTAAATTTTTATATGCATAGTATGTCCATACCTTATAGGAGGAACAACAAAAACATAAACACAAAATATGAATGAAAAGTGCATAATGTAATTATTGAATGGAAGCTAACAAAGAAATGTCCCAGTAAAGAGTATACTAAGTAAAAATATTCATGTATAATGAGAATGATTTAGAACCCCTCAAGTAGAACTGGATGTATAGAATTTATTTCCACATAATGTATAACATAGTATTGCGATAAATGGAACCTGTTAAGTGGTTTTACCTAGCTTTAGTGAATCATGATTTCTCGTCTTCACAAGTCTCCTTGACTAATCATGCTATCAACTTTGAAATTTCACTATCTCATATCATAGATGTATTTATTAGGATTATACAATAAAATATTAGTGGGATTGGGATCTTTTCTCATTCTATCCAACCTTGGAATCTCTAGATAAACTAAAAAGAGCGAAGATTTACACTAGAACTACTTCCCTCTCCATGTAAACTTTACGAAACTAATTGTTAGAAAATGAGATATTTATCCAACTTTCTAGATTCCTTGAGAGGAAAAATTTGATATTATTAAGAGAAAAAGTCACAGAAAATTGTGTTTTAAATTGAATCTCCCAAATGAAGTGAAGTATGAAGGTATATGCCATCCATTTTCAAAATTTTCAAATAAATTTCCAAGCATAAATTCTGGGTACAAAAGAATACCAAGGCGTTTTATATCATTGTGTTGATGAGATAGAATGTACAACCAATAGCTAGGGGGTCTCCCAAGTGTGAAGTCTTGATTAGACCTCACATCGTTTGATATAGGAGCACCATATGGTATGTAAGCTTGGATACCATAATGTTGATTTTGCTCGTGGTTGTCAAATGAGGAGATGCTAGAAAAAGGACAAGAATGCAATGTAAGGATAACGATAATAAGGTCAACCCAAGATTGATAGATTGCAGAACAAGGTACATGAAAGTAATAGCAACGACAATAATAAGCATGCCATGAGAAGTATTAGTGAGATAAAACCATCTCATGAATAGGAACATGCTAGAGGTTGATAGAAAAAAAATTCGCAATAAGTTACTGACATGGCATGGAATAAGTAAGTACAAATTCAAATCACACATGAAAGTCATAAGAAATTAACGATTTCATTAACATATTCCCACATGAAATAACACATACAAACATGATGGAAATACAAGGAAGCCGACACAAACATCATAAATATGCACGTGTATCCATACTCAAAGTAAATAACTTCTAATTAATGCTGCTAAAAATGCAAGTACAAGTCCTAAAAATCATCAAGCCCAACTTTCGAACATGGCTTCTCATACCATCATCCAAAGTAAAACCCTAGCTTCACCACAACTCATCCTACTAGCTACCAATAATTGATTTCCTCTAGATCTTAAGCACAAATCAACTATCTATTGCTAGTCTTAGCTCAAGTGACAAAGTCCCCACAAATGAGGCATGGGTGTATATTTATAGAATTGAGGTGATTATTCACCTACCTTGAACTTTCACCTACCTTCATGAACCTTGATCTTTCTCACATATTTATCATGTATGATGACTATTACATGCTCAAATGACATCTATATTTTTTTTTACAGTATGATGAGAAACAATTTCACATTAATAGAAGAGATGTTGTGAGGAAGAAGCAGAGGGTTCTTTGAATCCCTAGAATGCTTATTATCAATATTATTGCAATGATATGCAAAATTTCATAGGTTGATGATCAAGGTGAAGATGTTCATTTTCTATGTTAAGTGTCTATTTTCTTGCTACTACACTTTCCATAAAGGTTGCCATAATTCCCCATGCAACTAATTGGAGCCAATTTGTCTATTTGTTTAAACCTTCATTGTGTAACCTTATGTGAGAAAGCCTAGCCTCCTTCACCTAGTGTAACACTCGTGTTCCTTATATTCCACTTGAAATTTGATTGAAGGAGATTAAATGAGTTTCGATATGTCCTTTGTAAAATTCATAGTGCTTTTAAACCTTGATGATGATTTTTACATGCCCTTGATGCCATTATTGCCTAAGATCATGTGTCAAAGAATAACAAGAAATAATTTCGTAACATTTAACTTGCAAGTGCACACAACCATTGATTAAACAACGATCCAAATACACTTTAATGAAACAAAGAACAAATATAAAAAATAATAATAGATAAGAATTTGTAGCCTTGAAATATCAACTTTAAGATTGCTTAGTCTTTTATAGTCACTTATATGTATCATGTTCATACTCAATATGTCCTCTGGATGTATGTGAAAATTTGACCCTTGTCTTCTTTTGGCTTGATAGAACACAAATATCCTAAGCATACATCTCCCCATTATTAATTCTCTACTTTGTTCCATTATCCTTAAATTAGATAATTCTAACATTACAAACCACTCTTAATCCACCACATTGTTTCATGTCATGACAAAGAGAATAAGAATATACAATAGAATCAAATATCTCTTAAGATTATGTCTTATCACCTAACCTTTCAAATCTATCTTGCATTGTTCCCAATGCTTGCTATATACTCTCCCTTGAATCCTTTACCACACTAAGAGATGAAATGCAATGGGGAAGTGGGCAACTTTCATTTTAAAGAATAGAGGTCACACTTTTGGATTACAATGTAAGTTGCATGCCTAGGAGTTAAGAGAGGTTGCATTTCAACTATGGGTCATAGGTTTTTCTTTGAATATAAGTTTCATTTTTTAACCATTGTGCTTGTGCGACTTGCGATATGAAGTTGGTCACATTTTCGCATTTTAATATAGGTATCACTTTATAGTTGCTTCACTAAGACTCTAAAATGTGATTTTGTAACTTATGGGAGAGGTTGTGACTTGTGGGGTCACATAAAGGAACTATGGCATATGAAGAGGTATCCAACTAGAAGTGTAACATGTAAGACAAAAATTAAAATGTAACCCATGGATAGGTCACACTTAGAGTTCATGCATTGAGTTAATTTCTCACAACGAAGGAAGTGAGATCACAAGTAGAAAATATAGGAGAGATTTTAATTTCAGGTGCAAGTCACAACTGAAACAACAATGGATGCCTAGTTGCATTTGGAAATGAAACTTGAGGGATAACAATTGAAAGTTGTGAATTGAGGGAAGTTGTAGTCGCCTTAAATTAGATCGCAATTTACATTAATAAAGAAATTTTCACTCTCAAATGGATTCTAATATTGTGATCTACGGCCAAAGTATTATTTTGATTTAATGCACTAATGCAGGTCACATTTCCCAGCTATAAATGGGAGTTCTGGGTGCGAATTGTAGCTTACGGTCAGTCACCATCATGCCCTTTGACCAAAACTTGTTCTAGTTATGTCCGACTTTCTCACTGATACAAATTTAAATGTGATTTCATGTGTTCCATTTCCCTTAGTTTATTTGAATCATTTTCTTTGTTGTCCTAGTTATAACCAATGAATAATTTTCAATGTCGCCTATGTAATATCTATCCTCTTCTTAATGGATCCTCAAATGTGGATAGTGGGCATTGTGAACTATGATTCCATGAACCATTGATATAATGTAGCCCATTTTATACCCTATGTGCACAAATTTTCTCATTCTCTCTAGTGCGTCTTAAAATGGATACACTTCCCTTGAATCATGTGCATTTTCTCTCATTGTGAAACATCCATGGCATGTTGTTTTAACATATATATACATTCACATATGCCATTGGAGCTATTAGCAAGTATTATGGCATTTTTTCTTGAATTTTCAAAGGTCTAGCATCCCAAATGGTCGCAGAGTCATATGGGATGAATACATGATGTAAATATATTACTCTTAACTTGTGACTCTACTTTAAATAAATCTCTAGGGCCATAACCAAGTGTGGAATTTTTATTTCTTCTAGCGCTACTATCTCACAACTTGTATTCTCCATGAATTAGTCACATTATATCACATTTTTGATGTGTATATATACATATATGCCAATGCTTCCTTTTCAATTCTTGGTGTGCACTTTTACATACGCAGAGTTGTATTATCATATTTCCATTCATGAAGGTAGTGTAATATCCTTTCCCTGTGTAATATGTCATTATGATTCTAGTTTTATATATTTTGTAGGTCATACGTGGCTCCAATGCTTAGTTTTTATTACATTGTTGGTGCGGTTAGCATATCAATTTTATTTTGGCCCACTAGTGATACACCCCTCACATTTCATTTATCATTACCATTCCCTTTGGTCATTTCAACGTTATATTCCCTCCATCATGGTAGGAATACATATATCATGTTATCACTCCCCCCCATTTCCCAACACTGAGAATGGAACAGAAGGAGGTAACCTCAAACCAACCTTTAGGTCTGGTAGCTAGCCCTACCAAAAACAGAGAGGGCTCTCTCAATGTTACTTTGCAGCCAACCAAATGACTGGAGATATAATGATATTAGGCTAGTTATGATGCTAAGTAGATTATGGTTTTGTTCGTTTGAAGTTTTTGCTGGCTAAAAATGACAGTCAGGGAACTAAGTTGTAATATTCCTAATTCGCTTTCAGCTAGTTGGAATATAAATTTTTGCTTTTATCATTTAGATAGATGAATAAGAGGGTAGAGAGACCCATAAATATCTTTTGTAGGAATAAAACCACTTCTAGTATGAATGTGGATCATTTTATTAGCTGAATAAAGCACTCTTGGGTGTGAATAGGGGTTAGGGCATGTGGAGGGGGTCAAGTTTAACACAATGAATAGCATTGTCATGGAGGTAGTGGAGAGTTATTAGAGGACATCGCAGCCAAAATGGGAGTGAGTCTCCATGAGAGTAGCATATTTAATGAGTGGGACCAAGGGTGAGGAGGCTCACAAAGCATATAAGGAAGAGGATGGTAGCCATAGAATGCATTCTAAATATTTTTTATGTTTGGTATTTTATGACTTTCTTCACGCTTCAGCTGTTTAGCGGAGTTTGTTGTGTTGTTTAGCACAAGGGTGTTTCCGAGCGGAAATCCCACCCTCATCTTCGGGAGACTTCAAGTGCCCACTCAGGAGAGGCTCTTTGAGCTCCATTTCCACCTTCTAGCATCAGGCCAGTCTTCCCCCTTCATCAGCAGTGCAGTCTCCTTCAGGAATTGCATTATTTTGCAGGGTAGTAGCAGTGGAGGGTCAAGTACCCAAGTTGGTGAACGTATTTTCCTGTGAGGGGAGTAGCCCTTCATCCAGGAGACCTATTGGGAGGCTCCTTGATCTTCATTTCCACCATCCGTCATTAGGCTAAGCTTCAGCCATCTTTAGAAGTGTAGTCTCATTCAGAAACTGTGTTATTTTGTAGGGCAGTTGCAGTGGAGGGCTTAGTGCCCAAGTTCCTAAGTTGTTTTTCCAGTGAGAGGAGCATCCCTTCATCCAGAAGATATATTGGAGGAGTATCAGCCATTTCTATATCATATCAGCCACCTCCTATCAGTTACATAGTTGCAGTGCATTATTCAGCCCTAGGGCTACAACATTCTTATGGTGTATTTTCGGAAACCCCTTCTGGGTTGTCTTCGAAAAGTGCTAGAAAGCCTAGATCTTTGATCCCGGCATTTTCTAAGCATTATATTAGCAATTCTTTGTATTTTTAGTTTCACCCTGTAGTTATTCTCCATAGGACAGTGCAGTCATATTTTCTCTGGCATTTTATGTAGCATCAACATTTCATATTTCATGTATTGGGTCATATGAGGCTTGTTTTGCCTAGCTTGAGTGTATTTTTCCTCAAGCTCTTGTACTCATTTATCTTCTATAATATTAAATAAAATGGCTCTATGATATTCTCCTATTGATGTATTGATATTTTACTGCATTTTCCAGTTTTATATGTTATATTCGTGTTTTTCCTAATTTGGAATATTACAGTGGTATCAGAGCATAATCTTGGCTCAGCCTGTGAGACATCACATCTTTTTCAATAGAAGAAGAAGAAGCCTCTCACAAAAAGGGAGAATCATTACATTAATATAAGAAGAAGGTCTAAGTATACAAATAATACAAAGGCAAGACTCTAATATCAAAAGAAATGAATGGAAAGGAGTTTCCAAAGCTTCTTCTCCAAACTATGTAGGATATTGCCAGAGAAATCAAGGAGATGAAGATGGAAAGACATAAAGAGACCCCAAGAAGGTCTCAAAATGGAGAGAGTTTCGGCACCTCACATTATTGGTGTGAGCAATCAGCATCACAGCTAGTTCCACAATGCTCCACCATGCATGCATTCTTATAAATAAGAAATGAGGTAGGAGGAACACAAGAGGAGGAGACTCTTGGTGATTATATCCTAGAATATGAATCTCAATCTCATAGGTTCAAAGAGCATCTAAACTTCCAAGGGTTCTGTCTGATCAAGGATCATAGAAGACCCAGTAATCACAATAGAGGTAGAAGATACATGCAGAACAATGGACTGCAACATACTTTGGGTAGATTCTTTCTACCTGCTTTTGACGGGTCACCTAAGCACACAGCCAAGGCTTGGGTACATAAATTATACATCTATTTCCAGCTGAACCGAATTTCATATATAGAGGCCATTAAGATAGAAGTGTTTCACCTTGAAGTTGAAGCACATGAATGGTTGTTTCATGGCCTATCTACATTGGGGCATTCCAGTATAACTGCTTATGCATAATTTACCCATAGGTTGGTGGAAATATTTGACCGAAGAGATCCAGAAGCTCATTTTGCTGAGTTAGCTAAGCTCAAGTAGTCAAGATATACGGAGACTTATATCTCTAAATTCCTGAAACTTTCATTTATGGTGACAGACCTATCTGCAGCTAGAAGAGTATGTATGTTTATTGATGGGCTAGCAGAGCCTTCGCATGATTTGGTAGACTCCACTAGACCAGCTACGCTCTAATATTCTATTGAGAGCGCTAGAGACTTTCAAAATACTTTTTCAAGGGCAAGAGACCCCCTTCAACAAGAGTTATCCTCTCAGTCAAAGGAGGAAGCTACGAAGGTTCCTCCCTGTTAGGTCCCTATATTACTAGTATAGTCCCTTATTTTTGTTAGTGTAACCCCCTTATTTTTATTGTTGTACCCCTGTAACCCCCATATTTTTATTATTGTGCCCTTACATTATTATTGTTAGGCCGGATAGGATTACATTGTGGCCCCATGGACTCCTATATATAGAAAGGAGGTTTTGTCAATTGTATCATCCAAGAATTGTTCATTTATGTAACGTATTGGAGGTTTCCCCCTTGAAGTGGCTGATTTATAAGGCATTGATATCTCTTTCCTTCTATTTTTGGAGCTGGTTTCACAACATTTGGTAGCTTTGGATTCTAGGGTTTTGCTGCACCAAATAGGTCATCATGGAATTTTTGCTATAAATGTTTTTCTACGAAGGTTTAAAAGATAAAAAATTTAGAGCAAGAAGCCGAAATCTTGAGCCAGATAGTCGCAAAATTTCAGAGCTTGGTTCGCAACATTTTCAGAGATATGATCTGTGGAAGTTAGGTCTTTTTCAGGCTCCCGAATTTCATCTCAAAGAGGTGATCATGGGAAAATATTCATAACTTTCTCTCTGAGCATCATATTGGAATTATGTAAAAATTGGCTAGAATTACACGGACTGTAGATTCTTTTCTATCAATTTCAGAGTTCAAGGAACAAACAGTGACAGGTGGCAAGTCGTACAAGTTCACTCTATTGAACTAGTCCATAATTAGGTCATTGTGGGAGATTGGAGATAACTTTGTCTTGAAGAATCGAAATCAGGTTAGACCTATGGCATTCAAAAGAGGATTCATAGGGCCACCTCAGGGCCAAATTTCAGATATTTAAGATCCGTAATCACAGAGATAATTAAATTTCAATATCGAGCTCCTCAAAAGCAAGAAAAAGGTGTGTATTTTTTTTTCGAATTGCATAAGTTTTGTTTGAAGAATCAATTTGAATTGATTCAAAGGGCATATTGTAGAATAGATATCCTTATTGCGTTCTAAAATTCCCCCTAAAATTAATTCAACACCCATTAAGCCTTCAGAAGGCTCTACTTGGCTGATGAAGATGAAGAAATGCAACATGACATAACAAAATTACAAGAGCAAATGCACCAAATTTCGCTCTCACAAAGAGAAAAAAAAAATGAAATGGATGTTTTGAAGAAAAGCGTGGAAGCTAAGATGGATGGTTTGAAGAAAGGTATGGAAGCTACGATGGAAGGTTTAAAGGATGGTATGGAAGAAAAAATGGAAGGTTTGAAGGAAGACATGGAAGGTTTGAAGGAAGGTTTGTCAAAGTTGATACAAGAAATGATTCCTAATGGCAAAAACATAGAAGAAGAAACTCATGATGAGGAGAAAACAAATGTTAATTGTGATTTCATAAACTCTAATTTTGGATTGAAGAACCACCATATTCCAAAGATGGATATGAGGAAATTTGATGGCAAGGATCCCGTAACATGGATACTACAGATGGAGCAATATTTTGATCTCAATAATGTGCAAAACACACAAAAGGTATGCATTGCAAATTTACATTTAGAACAAAATACATTTGTATGGTATCGATGGCTTTTCTCCCGTAAAAGAATTGTCACTTGGTCAATTTTTACGGAGGAATTTATAGCACATTATGAAGATACAAAGAGCAACACCTTCTTTAGCCAATTGATAAATCTCAAACAAAATGGTTTAGTGGCGGAGCACATTGAGGACTTCCAAAAATTGAATATAAGGGTAACTGATATTCCAGAGGAACACAGGATTGATGTCTTCATAGGGACTTTAAAGGATAACATCCAACATGAATTTCGCGTTTGGGAACCTGATTCATTGGAGAAGGCATTCAGGTTGGCAAGAAAAATTGAATGTAAAATTATGGCGACAAGGAAGCCTACCACTCACATCTATAAAGATGGAAGTGTTGCTACTCCTAAACTTCCACAACCTACAAGGTTGACACCACAACAATTGGAAAGAAAAAGAGAAAAATGGCTTTGCTACAGTTGTGATAGCAAATACACTAAAGGTCATAAGTGCGCTGAGAAGAAATTATTTTACATATATTGTGAAGAGGAGGAAGAAAATGAAGAAGAAACTTCAAAAGTAGAGGATATACACTAGGAAGAAACCATAGAAGAAGAAGAAATGAGTCTGAACATATCATGTAATGCATTGGTAGGAATTACCACTCCTCAAACTCTCAAGATAGAAGGACATATCAAGAAGAAAAAGGTAATAGTGTTGATTGATTCGGGTAGTACCCATAATTTTATTCATTGTAAGGTAGCCAAGGAATTGAAGTGTTTCCTATACCCAGCACCAGAATGTCAAGTGATGGTTACAAATGGAGGAACTATAAATTCCATAATATCAAGCTAGCCATGGGGGAATATTTATTGAATATTCCAATGCTTTCCATCCCAATGGGAGGTGTTGATGTTGTACTAGGAGTACAATGGTTACAATATTTGGGGATGATAGCTTTTAATTTTCAAGAAATTTTCTTGAAATTTTTTTCGAAAGGAAAGGAAATTGAATTACAGGGTATCGCAGGGAAGCCAGGAAAGACAATAAGCTCTAATTTCATGACAAAGCTTCTAAAGAAATAACAACGGGGCGTAATTGCACAATTATGCTCACTAGAAGTTCCAACATCAAAATCATCTATTTCTCTAGATCTCCAAAAAGTCTTGGACAATCATTCCAAGGTGTTTGATACTCCCAAAGGACTCCCACCTATTCGTGATCATGATAATGTTATTCATTTGATTCCAGGAAGTGTTCCTCAAAACATCAGGCCTTACAGATATCCTTATGTCCAAAAGAGTGAAATTGAACATATGATTGCAGAAATGTTAGAGGCTGGTATAATTCAACCTAGTCAAAGTTATTTCTTTGCTCCAGTAGTATTGGTGCACAAGAAATATGGATCATGGCACATGTGTCCGAATTATAGAGAGCTCAATAAGCTCATTATTAAATATAAATTTCCCATTCCTGTGATTGATTAATTACATGGAGCAATTTATTTTACCAAGTTGGATCTTCCTGCAAGATATCATCAAATTAGAATGAAGACTAAAGATATTCTAAAAACAGCGTTTCGAACTCATGAAGGTCATTATGAATTTTTGGTCATGCCTTTTGGCCTTACCAATGCACCTTCTACATTTCAAGGGTTGATGAATTCCATTTTCAAACCCTTCCTTAGAAAATTTGTGCTAGTATTTTTTGATGATATACTAATCTACAAAAGGTCTTGGAAGGATCATGTTGAACATGTTGACAGGGTGCTCAAACTATTGCAGGAGAAACAATTATATGCAAAAACATCCAAATGTTTCTTTGAGTACAAGAGGTGGAATATCTGGGTCATATTGTATCTCACGAGGGTGTTAAAGTAGACCCTAACAAAATTAAAGCCATTAAGGAATGGAAAGTCCCCACAACCATAAAGCAGTTGAGAGGATTTCTCGGGTTAACAGGGTATTATAGCAAGTTTGTTAAGAATTATGGGAGAATAGCAGCACCTCTAACAACATTATTGAAGAAAGATGCATTTTCATGGACTCCTGAAGCAACTAAGGCCTTTGAACATCTTAAAGAGGCAATGTGCCTAGCACCAGCCTTAGCTACGCCAGACTTCACAAAAACCTTTATTGTGGAATGTGATGCCTCGGGAAATGGAATTGGTGTTGTTTTAATGCAAGAAAGAAGACCCATTGCTTTTGAAAGTCATTCAATCAAAGGAAATTATTTACAAAAGGCTATTTATGAGAAGGAAATGTTGGCAATACTACATGCACTAAATAAATGGAGACCTTACCTAATGGGAAGACACTTCAAGGTAAAAACTGATCATGATAGTCTTAAACACTTTTTGGAACAAAGACTATCTTCAGAAGAGTAGCAAAAATGAGTCACAAAGATGTTGGGTTATGACTTTGAAATCATCTACAAAAAAGGGAAGCTAAATTTTGTTGCATATGCACTCTCAAGAAAGGATCAAGAGGTGGAAGCATTGCTTTGTGCCATTTCTATTATCCAACTAGATTGGATAACCGAAGCGAGGGATGAATGGAAGAAGGACGAAGAAGTGTAGACACTCATTCAAAATTTGCAGCAGTATCCTAGTACATCTGATACATTTAGTTGGAAAAATGATTCCTTATGGTACAAAGATCGCTTATATATTTGCAAGAATTCCCAACTAAAACAAAATATTCTTTTGGAATTGCACACTTCTCCTTTAGGAGGACACTCGGGATTTTTAAAAACTTACCATAGTGTGAAGAAAGAATTTTTTTGGGATGGCCCTAAATCTGATATTCAAAAGTTTTTGGCGGAATGTTTGGTTTGCCAACAAAATAAATTTTAGACATTTAAGACCCCAGGTCTTCTACAACCTTTATCCATTCCAAGTCAACGTTGGGAGGAGATTTCAATGGATTTTATCACAGGTTTACCTAATTCCGAAGGAAGGAGTGTCATCATGGTGGTAGTTGATAGACTTACCAAGTATTCACACTTTTGTGCATTATCTCATCCATTTAAAGCAAGTACAGTGGCTATGACATTTATGGAAACAATTCAAAAGCTACATGGAAACCCGAAGATTATTGTAAGTGACAGAGATCCCATTTTTACAGGGAATTTTTGGACAAAATTATTTTCTTGTTTGGGTACTCAACTAGCTCATAGCTCATCTTATCATCCTCAATCCGATGGTCAAACAGAGATAGTGAATAAATGTTTGGAAGGATATCTTCGTTGTTTTGTATCTGATAAGAAAGCACAATGGGTCAAGTGGTTACCTCTCATTGAATTGTGGTATAACACTTCCTTCCATACTGCAACAAAAATGACCCCATTTATGGCACTTTATGGATATCATCCACCATCCATCACATATTCTTTAAGGGAAAATTCTAGGGTTCAAGCAGTGGAGGATCATATCGATCATCAACAAGAAGTTCTCCAACTCTTAAAGGATAACCTAAATTTGGCACAAAATCAAATGAAACAATAGGCAAATCAACATCGCAGTGAGAGAAGTTTTGATGTGGGAGACTAGGTATTTTTACGGCTACAACCATATAAAAAAATGTCCCTCAAGCAAGCTAAGAAGGATAATAAATTATCGCCAAAGTACTATGGTCCTTACAAGGTGTTGCAAAAGATTGGTACTATGGCATACAAATTGGAGCTTCCTGCTTCTTCGCGAGTACATCCAGCTTTCCATGTTTCATGCTTAAAGAAGGTTATAGGTGAAAATCTTCCAGTTCAAACAATATTTCCAGAACTTGATGAGGAAGGAAAAATCATATTGGAACCTGAAGCGGTCACGGAAACAAGAACTCGACAACTACGGAATCGATCAATTTCAAAGTATCTCATCAAGTGGAAGAACTTACCCACTGAAGATTCTACATGGGAAGATGATAATTTTATACAGAAGCACCCAGAGCTACTCAAGCGTTGAGGACAACACTTGTTTGAAGGAGAGGGGCATGTTAAGCCCCTATATTAATAGTGTAGCCCCTTATTATGTTAGTGTAGCCCCCCTTATTGTTATTATTGTACCCCTGTAACCCCCATATTGTTATTATTGTGCCCTTACATTATTATTGTTAGGTCGGCTAGGATTACATTGTGGCCCCACTAGGATTATATTGTGGCCCCATGGACTCCTATATATAGAAGGAGGTTTTGTTCATTTGTATCATCCAAGAATTGTTCATTTATGTAATGTATTGGAGGTTTCCCCCTCGAAGTGGCTGATTTCTAACGCGTTGATATCTCTTTTCTTCTATTTTTGGAGCTGGTTTCACAACACTCCCTCAAGAGGGACCAAGACAAAGGATCTCTTAGTGATGATGAGGTATTCTCCAATAAATATGAGAAGGAAGAGGAAGATTTGGAAGGACATACCAATATTGTAGCACCAGGAGGAGATCCACCACCACCTGGAGGTAGAAATGGAGCAATTTCTCTAACTAGAGGATCCCTTTCATCCTTGCGGGGAGTTCCAAAGTATCTAACATTGAGAGATCAAGGCACAGTTCAGGGGCAGAAGGTGTCAGTATTGATAGATAGTGGGACTACCCAAAATCCTATTGATGCCCAACTAGTGCAGAGGGGAGACATACCCACCAATGATCTTGAAGGATTCTTAGTTTTAGTCCCAGGGATTAAGCAGTGGGTGAAGTGTGTTCTGACATTGAATATAACTTTGGGGACATACACCCTGATGGATCACTTCTTTGTGGTCGAGACTCCTAACACCAATGTGATATTGGGTGTACAGTGGTTGATTACAGTGGAGAAGGTCACTATAGATTGGGAGGCCTTGAAGATGGAATGGATAGATCAGAAGAGTGGTAAGCATCAAATGATCAAGGGCATGCACACCTATCCACCTCAGGAAGCCTCCGTACATAAGATGGAGATCGATTTTCACAGAGGAAGTAAGGGAAAATCAGTCCACTCAGATATGCATTTTACTCTATACCATGATGTTTTATTATTTAGAGACATTCCACAATGAAGGTCCCTGGATCGGAAGTTGGTTAAAGAGTTCTCACAACAAATGACACCACTCACAGATCTTGCTAAGAGGAGAGCCTTGTATGGGACCAGCACAACGCAGAGGGAATTTGATTAGCTCAAGGAGGATATGAATATTTATTTGGTATCGGTATTACCAACTTTCACCAAGCCTTTTTCGTTGAAAGGTGATGCTTCAGGAGTGGATGATGGCACAAGTATGGTGCAAGAGGGCTATTCCGTAGCCTTTGAGAGTTAGAATATACTTCTGCATCAGAAGGAGTCTTACATATATGGTAGAGGGTTGTTGGCCTTCATACATGCATTGGCCAAACTTAGGAGGTTTTGGATGGGCAATAGCTTCGAAGTGAAGATTGACCACCATAAACTTCAATCTTTTCTTGAGAAGAAATAGCTGCAAGGGAGGTAGCAAAGGTGGGATAGTAAAATTATGGCATGTGGCTATGGCATTGAGCATGTAAAAGAGGGTCTCAAGGAGGATGTGCTCCAGAATATCAGGAGATGTGTAGTTTTGTTGAAGAATGGGGAGGAAAAAACCATCCTGCAAGGTTGTTACAACCACTTGCTTTTCTGAGAGAGATATGGGAGAGCTCATCTATGGACCTCATCACCAACTTGCCAACAACACATGGTAAGGGTCGTGTCTTTGTACTTATTGATAAACCAACAAAGTATTTTCATTCCTTTGTCATTTATTTATAGTTCATTGCTCCACAAGAGAGCAAACCCCTCTTTGGACTTCATGGTCTTCTTCAGACCACAGTCAGTGATGGGGATAGCCACTTCCTAGTGAGCTTTGGATAGGCGTTTCCTTGTTTTGGGTGCACTCAGTTGACACCAAACATCAGTTACTACCCCCAGGCAGATGAGCATATAGAGGCAACAAGAAAGTGGTTGGGGAGCTACTTACCACAATATGTTCTGAGGTAGCAAGGAGTTGAACTGTGTTGGTTCCACTTGGGGAATTATTGTCACCTTCCAGAATTTTATATGGCCATCAGTGCATCTCTAGTTTCTCCATATGGTGATGATGTTTTAATCACTGTTGTAAGAATGGTTGGGACAAGAAAGGTTCCTAGAACCAAAGATTGGATCCTAGAGATTTGGGGTGTATTCTGGTCCCTTAAGGACAACATTGATGCAGCCCAATATCAGAAAGAGTTATACACAGATCATGGATGTGGAGAAAGACAGTGTGGGGTGGAAAATTTGGTCTATCTCCATTTTCAGCCATACATACCATTCATATTGCAGAAGAAGGAGATTGAGAAGTTTTTCTATGGGCCACACATGGTGATCCATATTTTTGGAGGAGTAGCCTATGGGTTGGAGCTCGTCATTGGGAGAAAGATCTCCAACATTTTTCATGACTCATGCCTCAATGAGGGCATTAGACAGTATGTAGTCACCACCATGGATCTCCCACTTCTTTATGATGTGAGTCATTTGGTTTTATTACCAAAGGCTAACTTAGACACTTTGGAGGAGCGACTAAGGGGTAGTTTGATTGAATAACATCTGTTTCAGTGGAGGAATTTATAGGATGAGGATTCCACACAGGATGGAAAGGAGATTTTTCAGCATCCATCCTTGCAATTTAATGAGGAAAGACAACATTTGGGAGGGAAGGACTGTAATATTCCTAATTAGCTTTCAGCTAATTGGAATGTTATTTTTTTCTTTTGTCATTTAGATAGATGAAGAAGAGGGTAGAGAGACCCATAAATCTCTTTAGTAGGAATAAAACCACTTCTAGTGTGAATGTGGATCATTGTATCAGCTGAGCAAAGAATTATTTGGTGTGAATAGGGGTTAAAGAATGTGGATGGGGTCAAGTTTGACCAAATCAACAGTGTTGTCATGGAGGTAGTGGAGAGTTATTGGAGGATAGCACAGTCATCGTGGGAGGGAGTCTCCATGAGAGTAAAATATTTTATGAGTGAGACCAAGGGTGAGGAGGCTCAAAAAGCATATAAAGAAGGGGATGGAAGACACAGAAGGCATTCTGAATATTGTTTATGTTTGGTCTTTTATGACTTTCTGCACGCTTCAGCTGTTTAGTAGAGTTTGTTGTGTTGTTTAGCACAAGGGTGTTTCCGAGCGGAAATCCCACCCTCATCCTCGGGGGACTTCGAGTGCCCACCTAGGAGAGGTTATTTAATCTAAATTTCCACCATCTGACATCAGGCCCCCCTTCATCAACAACACATTCTCCTTTACGAATTACGTTATTTTGCAGGGTAGTAGCAATGGAGGGTCAAGTACCCAAGTTGGTGAGCCTATTTTCCAGTGAGGGGAGCAGCCCTTCATCGGGGAGACCTATTGGGAGGCTCCTTGAGCTTAATTTCCACCATCCAACATCAGGCCAAGCTTCATCCATCTTCAGCAGCGTAGTCTCCTTCAGAAACTGCATTATTTTGTAGGGCAGTTGCAGTGGAGGGCTTAGTGCCCAAGTTTGTGAGTTGGTTTTACAGTGGGGAGTGGCCCTTCATCCCAAAGATCTATTGGAGGGAGTATCATCCATTTCTATATCATATCAGCCACCTCCTATCAGTTACATAGTTGCAGTACATTATTCAGCCCTAGGGCTGCAACTTTCATAGGGTGTATTTCCGGAAACCCCTTCTGGATTGTCTTGGAAAAGTGCTAGAAAGCCTAGACCTTTGATCCTGACATTTTCTAAGAATTATATCAGTATTTATTTGTATTTTAGTTTCACCCTGTAGTTATTCTCCATATGATTGTGCAGTTATATGTTCTCCGGCATTTTATGTAGCAGCAGCATTTCATATTTCATGTACTGGGTCATTTGAGGATTGGTTTGCCTAGCCTGAGTGTATTTTTCCTCATGATCTTGTACTCATTTCTATGCTATAATATGAAATAAAATGGCTCTATGATATTATCATATTTATGTATTGATATTTTACTGCATTTTCCAATTTGGAATATTACATAGGTCTAGGGTTAATTTGGAATATTACATAGGTCTAGGGTTTAGGTTTGATTTCAAAGGTTAAGTTGCAGAAACAAGGATGAGGCCAAGTAGGTAAACTCATGAACATACTTAAATTTTCATTGTGTATATGGTTTGAAGGAGAAAGAATCAGGATGAACATTTAAATGAATTCATTCATCATAATAGTAAATACACCCATGATAATCGTATAAAACATACAATAGAAAGCAATGATTTATGTTTATAAAATCATAAGATTTACATACATAAGAATACATGTGATGGAAAGGAAATATAACATTTTACTTGATGAAGTAACAGAGAAGAGACAATGCTCAAAATCATACCACTATAATCTCAAGAGTATAGCTGCAACATTCTTTGATTTCACTGAAAAAGAGTTTTTACAATAGCTCCACTACAAAAAGCAACTATCCAACCTCTAAAATGACTTGATTTGAACTACATGTATAAAATAGAAGTGATAACACCTAATTGGGTATAAAAATAATCCAAAAAACTTCATAAATTCAGCCTATGAGTTTCTAGGGAAGTTAGAAACCATTCCCTAAAATTTAGCTAATAACCAGGAATGTGTGTCTCCTTGATTAATTACATCATTCCTCCACAAAGAGAGAAAAAAAACTCTCTTACCAAAAATATACCTCATGGGATATCTAAACCTTGAATTTTGGAGTTTTTCTGGCTTGACAACTGTCCAAGGGAATCCAAGACAAAAGCGTCGTGCCTTTCAGCAGAAGCATCGCGCCTCCCAATAGAAGCGGCATGCCACTTTGGAGCTGATTTTGACTGATCTTTAAGCACCCATTTGAAAATAAGAGAGTTATTTTAGGTATCCATGTGTGCCTTCTTTCCATTTCACCCCCCAAACTGAGAAAATTTCCCTTGGAATTCCTTCAAAATATGATTCTCCCAACCTCACTCCAAAAGCATCACGCAGATGAAAAATAGTTGGCAGAAGCATGAAAAAATTGGTATTTTTTGCTTTTTTGTTCAAAATTGGAGGATGAAAAGCCAACATGATACCATACATGTGATGTATAAGTCAAAATCCATCTAACCATATAAAATTTTCCTCATTTTGATGCTCTCGGGAAAAGTTTCATGGCGCTTCTGCAATGACCATTTTCCATAGTTTCCAAAAACAATTCTGCAAACATAGGGCTTAATGATGGATCAATTATCATAACGTTTTTTGAAAAAAATAAAGAGATTTTTGTTCTTTCATATGTTATTAACAAAAACCTCCTCCAGGTTTCCAAAATACTTTCCCATTTTCTCAAAATCCAAGTGTGAAGTTGATCACTAAAAATTTGCAGAAGCGTAACACAGTCTCAGCAGAAGCATCGTGCCACTTTGAGAGGTAATTTGGAGGTATTCCAAGAGTATTTTTGGGATTCAAGTGGTATTTTGGGAAAAATATGATTTCTTCTACAAAATGGAGTCATCAAGCACTGCAAACCCCTGCTCTAAACCCCTGAAACATTCACTTGAAGACAACACGTTCAAAAGTGCAGAAAAATGACCTGGAGAAACTGTATTTTTGGCATTTCTATAAAATCATAACATATGTGTATAAAATGAAGGAGGTTTTTTTTTATTTGGCATATTATTGACAAAAAACCTCTTTTAATTTTGTAAAATTCATCTCCATTACTTCATAATCGGATTTTGAGGTAAAATTGTCCCTGTGTGCAATGTAAACCCTAGAAAATGATCATAAAGCACTAAAAATGATGCCATGGGTCTGATTTGGCTCAAAAATGGAATTATGACCTCCCTTATGGATCCTCTTCTCACCCTCCATGATTTTTTTCAACAAGATGAAACCCTAGCTATATGAAATGGGTAGGGAAGATGGAAATTTTGGAAAACAGGGGATAGTGGTAGGGTGGTTTAAGGGGCAGAAATGGGATGGAAGGAAGTTGGGTAAAAATACATAAAAAATTAGGGAGGTAGTGTAATGAGTTTTCAATAGGTTTCCGGGGAAATTTATGTAAATCTGCATGAGGAAGGTGCCAGCCAAAAGATCAAAACACAGGAATTTCCTAGTTTTCCTGCAAAATTATAGTGAAAATTAGGGTTTTAATGAAATTGATGGAAAGAAAGGTTGTGATTGATAGGGTGTGTTAAGGTAGGATGTATGGATGTTGTATAAAGGTTGTATATGGTTATAGTATGGTTTTATCAACTGAAACAAGTAAAAGATGAAAAACACCAAAAACATAGTGGAGATGACCTAATGAAAGAAACCACCCATTTGCTAATGAATTTTGACTTAAGCAAGGTAGGAATGATGTCAACTTACTCTGTAGGAGATGTGTGAACCCTTGTGCAAGTTTTTTTAAGTTTTCATGGTTGATTTGGAGTTTTGAAAACCAAAATCGTAGTGCACTCCAAAAATGTAGCACAACACCTGCGCAACACAGCAAAAGCATAGCGCAACACTTCCAAAAGCGTGGCAAGAGGAAATTGGCACAAATTTATTGTTTTTCTTCGACCCTTGGTAGCTTTGGAGTGTGATGGTGTGATGATAGGAGCTCTATTGACCATCAAAATATAAAATGATTTAAAGAAGTCTCCTTTTTTCCTTTTATAACATCATAAAAGCACTATTTGTCTTCTCGTGAAATCACAAAATTAAATTTCTCTTTTTTGAAACACTTTAATGAAGAAACACACTTTATTTGATGAAAGACAAATTTCCTTCAGTTATTTCCCTATCTTTTCTACATCCCTATGCAAATGTATTTTATGGTGAAAATCAAATTCTATTAGCCTTCTTTCATAATTTAAATTGACTCTTATGGTGGCGAAACAAATGAGACCTAGACTGTGACCTAAATGAAGGTGTGGTGAATGACCTCAGACCCTAAATGATAAATGGATGGCATGACCTCTAAGATGGTAATGACCATGAATGAAGTGAAGGTAGTAGCATTTCAGACCTAGACATATTCACTGAACAAAATTTTATTTGAGAATTCGTTTGAAAACATAAAATTTTGACCTAGGACTACTACCAAGTAAACTCGAAAGAGTATATTTGATCATTGAACATTTAGACACTAAAATTGGCTCCAGTTGGGGTTGCAAGCTCCTTTTGGATTCAAGAACTCCGTAGACTAAGTAGCCTCATCTATTTGGAAATGGAGTCCAAAATAAAACACTAGACACTCAAATGACTATCTAAAATAGAAACTGAATTTGACTCAAAAACGTGACTACGGACTGAAATTACTTATGGAAACAAACCATCAGGATCTTAGGGCCTTCACCTCAGGCTTCAAATCCTGATGATAACCACCCACCTACTAAAGATATATATACAATCATGTGATATGATCCCTCTAGTGTAACCGATTGAGAAAATGGCCACTTACTTGAATCCTTCTCACAATTTCCTTGAGTAGCCAGAAGAAACAAAAGATAGGAAACTCAAAGTGTCCACTGAACATGTGCTCATGATCCATAAATACAAGGAGATTCATCTTCCCATATGGCTGCAACAAACTTACCATAGGCTCATGTAAATTCACCTCTCCTGATGATTGCAACAAATTAGCAAAAGGATCCTTGAAGATATGAAATATTGTCTTGTTTTCATGATCCAAGGGATAATTTTCATTCATAATTAGTCCTTGTTAAATCCTATCATGATCAAGTTCAACTTCAAAGAAAAAGGGATCAATAGGTTTTTCTATAAAAAAGTTCAAATTTTCTTTAGCATCCTCAAATATGATAGCCATATCATGTGTATCGATATTGTCCTTTTGTTGATCAAACAATTTTGTTTTGATCTCAATAGATAACTCTATTTGAAGATTGTCATCTTGATTTTCATGATGGGAGACTATTTCTGATATCTGATCCTCTTGAAGTTGTGGGGCTTTGTCAATATGAACTAGTTCACTACTTGCACCGTGATCACAAAAAAACTAAGAAACTAGCTGCAAATTTTCACTTATTTCTGGAGAGAGGGCATGGATATCTACATCAAGTTTTTGATTGATTTCATCTTTAGCTAAAAGAGAAACTGTTGATGGTTGTAATTTTTCTACATATTGTAAATCCTCTTGATCATCATGAAAACTAACCTGTGTAGAGAATTCATAAGGTGCCTCTAACATATCCTTGTCATCCATAAATTCTAGATCCTCATCAATACTTTCAAGATACTAAATGAAACCCTCAAAATGATCACAAAAATTATGTACCAACAGCAAATATGGATAATACTCTTTATAATTTTCAAATATAACTAAATAAAAATCCTTTAAAGAAAATATACTAGCTGTTCTCAACCATTCATATTGCTATCTCCAAACTCAGACTAATTGGGTTGTTCAACAGTCAATTTGATGTAACTATTTCGAACCACTTAGGGTTGGAAGCTAGCCCTTCCAACCAGAGAGGGCTATGTCAAGAAAAGGTATGATATTCATTAAACAATATTATAAAAAATATGTCTAACTCTTAAATGTTTTTTAGATGATTTTTTGCAGCTGGAAGATGATTGAAGGCTACCATTGGGCATGGAGTTAGCATGGAAACTTAATAAAAATAATTATCATTCATGGAAACTGAGGTACATGAGCTTTTATAAAATAATTATCACAACAAAGATAATATATAAAGGAAGTTGGAGCATAATATTTATGAATTCCAAGTAATTATGTATGATTAATCTGAATTAACATTCAAAAGATAAAGGACACAAACACATAAAAGCTCAATCGAAATCTCAGGTCTGAATAAAATACTTTTGCAACTGTCTATTAATTGAGTGAAAAATATATTACAGTAGTAGATTTGGTCATTTCATCCATCAACCCTCTCTAACTCTAAAACTCATCTATTTATAGAGTGAAATCCCTTTTACATAGGTCTGCCACCTGGGCTAGACTCTCAAACTTGATCTATATATCTAATCCAAAAAGGATTCCATTACATCGAGAAACAATACAGATAATTATGTTTGAAAGAGTTTGTAGTCTAAAAGGACTCTATCTCTATTAATTTCATCAACAAAAACTTTAAATAACCCATGCTAATGATGGTTGTTGAACCAAACAACCTTATTTAGGTGGAAAACAACCATGATTAGGTGGAAAATTATCATGCTAAATTCCAGGTCTTGATATTCTGAATTTGGTGAGTTGTGTATTGGTGAGGTGGAAAAAATGATGTGTTGTCATCCATGTCAACATCATGAAGTGTATTGTTGATTTGTCTTCATCAACAGATGACCCAATGACACTCTACAATCTCTTTTGATGACTCATCTTCTTTCTGAAATGCATTAAATGCCTCAAAAAGACCAAAACTTTAGCACGTTGGAAAAACAAAGTATTTAGGCAAGTTCGTAGCGTAGTTTCTGTAGAATTTTCATTTCACCACCTTTTGCAACTTTTTTTTACTTTTCTACCTATGAGAGTGTCTTCATTTGGTATAATAAGGTAAACATGTGCCTTCATTCACCCCTGACATGATAATTTTTGGAAAGTTTCACCTCAAAAAATTCTACAAAGAGTTTGTAGCGAAAACTCGGCTTCAAACCTGGAGCTCACTACGAACTTGCCTAATTTCTCAAGATTTTTCAATTTTTCTACTTAACTCCAAAAACATGCTTGCAACTCTGTAAATGACTTGATATGGTATCCTAAGACAAAAAGTGGCCAAAAAGGTGGGTCTTACCATCTTTCAAGAGGCAGCAGGGTCATCTTCCATCACAATCATCTTCGAACCTTTTTTCTTCAACTCTGCTTGCACCATCTCCATTTGTGTTTCTAATTCTTTGACTTAGACTTGTAAATTACTTCTTTCTTATTGCAACCACATGTTCCTCCTAAAAATATGTTTCATCATCCTATGCAAGGATAGTGTCCTCTTCAACATATGCCTTGACCCCTCTACAACCTCATCATAAAAATCAATCTGTTTGCTCACTTATTTTTTGAAGTTTGTGAGCTCTTGCCTCTCTTGTTTAAAGTCTGCTAACTCTATATAGCTTCTAAAATCTATTCTCTAGCTTCCTTTAGATGTTCTTTTAAAAGCCCCAATTCAGAATTTTCTTGAACTTTTTCTTTGCCTTTCGGTGTCTTGATCATCTCTGCCTCTTTAGGAGATAAATCTATTATTTCTTCTCTTGTTGGTTTTTTCTGATTTTCTAGTTCCTTATACAGCTTCTCATATTTGTCTCCCTTTGATAACTATGACCTAGTGAGTGGCTTCCTAGGTTTAAAAACAAAACTTGAGTCTTCTTTGGAAAAATATAGCTTCTTAGCCTTAAGACCCTTTTTCTTTGTTTTTTCTCCTTTAACCTCTACAAGCTTCACAACAGCAGATTATCCAATGTCAATTTCCTACAAGATATCTTCTAATATTCCTTTCCCCTCTGTCTGACTTGTAGTGATCCTTCTATGGGTTTTTATATCAGTTTTAACTTTACTGCTGGTAGGGGTTTTTTTAGGCACCACTGTCTCCTGCAATTGATCAATTTCTACCTCCATAGGCTCCACCATAACTAAAAATTTAATCAAACCATGGTGAAAAATAGAAGCATCGCTGCTTTTAGGTTTAGCTTGCACCTTATCAACCATTTTTCCTAAAATCCTAAACAAAAAAAATGGTAAATCCATAGGTTATTTACGTGTGAAATGAAGCAAGAACCTGAAGTGGTATTGATAGATCATTTGAAATCTACATTCACAAGTAAAATAATTCTTAATCACCATCAAAAATTTTGAATAGTTATCCTTGAGGAAATTCCTGGAGATGCTTGAGCTCATATTTATGCCTATGTGCTCCTCCTTTAGAAACTCATCACATTTTTCGAGTTTAAACTTTGTTTCTTTGAACCACTCCTCTCCAGACCTTGGAATCTCAGTTGCCTATGTAATGGTTTTAGGAGAAACAGTAAAATTGAGGATGCCCACCTTCGAACCTGTACCAATGAAGTTTACAGCAAAATATTTGGACACATGTGCATGAGATCCCTAAAATTTCTGGCAGAACTGCATGCAACCTTCATTTGCAAAAGCTTGTGAGAAGTTGGATTCTTTTGCAATTAGCCTCATATCCATGGGCTCATATCTGACCACAGTGCCACCCTTGTTTGGAATTTTATGTGAAGCCATGCCTTCAAACATGGTGTTGATCTGCTTCTTCTTTGACACCTTCAGAATTGTTTGAGACAACAAGAACCTTTCTTGACACAGGTAACACCTAGCCTAAGACAGCTATTGGACCAAAACAAGACTCAAGACTGCTGTAAAAAATTTCAAAAAGCTTACAAGGATGAAGGCAAGGTGTTGCTTTTCGAATTATGGATTGGGCTAAATTAGGAAATATGAAATGAGTGGGAAAAACAAAATGATGGAAGGCATAATGATTACCACATATGCACATGACATATGATGACACATAACTGAAAAGTACCATGATGACCAAGTGTGCACTGACCACTGAAATTATGACAAGATACTGCCTATCCAACCATTAGCAGAAAAGACAAAGTTTGTAGCGTTTATAGTTATTGGGAGGGAAAATTCACTACAGAACTGGCAGGCACTTCTGTAGCGAAAATAGATTTTTTTACACTGAATACGTTGTGGAATCTAGAGAAAAAAAAAAATTGCCAATTGTCAAAAAATGACCTTTATTACCCATGAAATTATATTTTTTTGAAATTTACCTTGATAAGACCTTTATTGCATGACCAATGACGATTTGTACCCCTTAAACTATGTACAAAATTTGAAATTTAATAAATTTCATGACCTTATTTCATCCTAATGACCCAACCTAACTTAACTGTGACCAACCTAGAAAAACCTAGTTGTTATCAAGGATAACACATACCATTTTCTTGCTTTGTCTTCGAGATTAGCCATAAATATATTCATTAATAAATCTTCAAGAAACTTAACTTTAAGTCTACGTACATGCATATGAAACTTGATCAAGTGCAAGACGGCATCATCTTTATTTTCATCTTTGAACATGGGAATATAAGATAATGAATCAACACGAGGCATAGTATTTGGAAATCTGATTATATGAGACTGATCCATAGGGGCATACCTGGCATTCCTTCTTGCAGTTGAATCCATATTGAAAACAGTGAAGTCACCAAAAATTTCTTCAAGCTACCGGTTTTTGAACAGTGGAGTCAACATGAAAACTATGAACTTTTGGATTCTTCGAAACTGGAGTCGCTAAGTGAAAGATGCACAACCTTCTTATGCCTGACCACTATTCACCATCAGCAATTAGAGCTAATATTTTTCATTCTTTCCCAGGGAATATTTATCCTTCGCTCCCTGGAAACGGCGCTAAAAAATTTATCACTCCCCCCGTTTTCGAAGGCTGAGAGTGGAACTGAAGGAGGTAACCTCAAACCAACCCTTAGGTTTGCTACCTAGCCCTACAAAAAACAGAGAGGTCTCTCTCAATGTCACTTTTCAGCCAATAATATGACTAGATATATAATGATCTTAGGCTAGTTATGATGCTCAATAGATTAGGGTTTTGTTTGTTTTAAGTTTTTGCTCGATAAGAATGACAATCAGGGAACTAGGTCTAGGGTTTAGGTTTGATTTCAAAGGTTAATTTATAGATACAAGGATGAGGCTAGGTAGGTAAACTCATGAACATACTTAATTTGTCATTGTCTATAGGTTTTGATGGAGAAGGAATCAGAATGAGCATTTAAATGAATTCATTCATCAGAAGAGTAAAGACATCCATGAAAATTTTATAAAACAAAGCATAGAAAGAAATGATTTCGGTTTATAAACTCATAATATTGACATAAAAAAGCACACATGTGATGGAAAGGTAACATAAAATTTTACTTGATGAAGTAATAGAGAGGAAACAATGATCAAAAGCATACCACTAGAATCTAAAGAGTATAGCTGCAACATTCTTTGATTTCACTGAAAAAGAGTTTGTACAATATCTACACTGCAAATAACAACTATCCAACCTCTAAAATTTCTTGAGTTGGACTACATATAGAAAATATAAGTGATGACACCTCATTGGGTTGAAATCTGATCCAAAACACTTCATAAATTCACCCTATGAGTCATTTCCTAGTTTCTAGGGAAGTTAGAAACCATACCCTAAAATTTAGCTAATAACTAGGAGTGTGTGTCTCCTTGATTAATTACATCATTCCTCCACAAAGAGAGGCAAAAAAAAAATATCCTACCAAAAATACACCTCATGGGACATCTAAACCTCGAATTTTGGAGTTTTTTTGGCTTGAAAATTGTCCCACGGAATCCAAGACAGAAGCGTCGCGCCTCTCAACAGAAGAATTGCACCTCCCAGCAGAAGCATCATGCCACTTTGGAGCTGATTTTTCACCCTCAAAACTGAGAAAATACCCCTTGGAAGGCCTTCAAACACTGATTCTCCCTACCTCACTCCAGAAGCACAGTGCAACGACAAAACAGGTGGCAAAAGCATGAAAAAGTGGTTTTTTTTTCTTAAAAATATGAGGATTAAAAGCTAACCTGATACCATATCTATGATGTAGATCTCAAAATCCATCTAACCATATAAAATTTTCCTCATTTGGATGCTCTAAGTAAAAGCGTCGCGTCGCTGCGCGACGCTTCTGCAATGACCATTTTTCCAAAATTTCCAAAAAGATTTTGCAAAAATAGGGCTTAAATATGGATCAATATCTCACTCATCATAATGTTTTTTATGAAACTGCGAGAGTTTTGTGTTCTTTGGAATGTTATGAACAACAACCTCCTATGGGTTTCCAAAATAATTTTCCATTTGCTCATAATCTAAGTTTGAATTTGATCACTAAATATTTGCATAAGCATAACGCACTCTCAGCAAAAGTGACACGCCACTTTAAGAGGGATTTCAGAGCTCTTCCCATGGGATTTTTGGGATGCAAGTGGTATGGTTGGAAATCTTATAATGTGTGCTACAAAATTGAGTCATCAAGCACTACAAACCCCTACTCCAAACCCTTGAAACATAGACTTAAAGACAATATGTTCAAAAGTGTTGAAAATGACATAGAGAAACTGTATTTTTGGAATTTCTCTCAAATCATAACACCTGTGTATAAAATGAAGGATTTTTTTTTATTTTGCCTACTATTGACAAAAACCTCTTTTACGTTTGTAAAATTCATCTACATTACATCATAAACTAATTTTGAAGAAAACTTGTCCTTGTGTGCAATGTAAAGCCTAGCAAATGATCACAAAGCTCTAAAAATGATGTCATGGGTCTGAGTTGGCTCAAACCTAGAATGATGACCTCCCTTATGGATCCTCTTCTCATCCTCCATGATTTTTTTCAACAATATGAAACCCTAGCTAGATGAAATGGGTAGGGAAGATGGAGATTTTGGAAAACAAGGGATAGTGGTAGGGTCGTTTTAGGGGCAGAAATGGGATGGAAGGAATTTGGGGAAAAATACAAATTAGGGAGTTTAGGTGATAAGTTGGAAATAGGCTGCAAGTGAAATTTCTGGAAATGGGCATGAAAAAGTTTCCCGAAAGTTCAAAACACAGCACTTTCCTAGTTTTCCTACAAAATTGTAGTGAAAATTAGGGTTTTAATGAAATTGATGGAAAGGAAGGTTGTGAGTGATAGGGAGTATTAAGGTAGGATGTATGGATGTTGTATGAAGGTTTTATATGGTTAGATTATGGTTTTATCAGCTGAAACAAGAAAAATATGAAAAATACCAAAAATGTAGTGGAGATGCCCTAATGAAAGAAACCACCCATTTTCTAATGAAATTTGACTTAAGAGAGGTAGGAATGATGTCCACTTAGTTTGTAGGAGATGTGTGAACCCTTTTGCAAGTTTTTTGAACCTTGAATGTTTTATTTCAAGTTTGGAAAACCAAAAGTGTAGCACACTCCAACAATGTAGCGTAGCACCTGCACAGCGCCTGCATGGCACACCAAAAGTGTAGTGCAGAACTTCCAGAAGCGTACCAGGAGGAAATTGGCACAAAATTATTATTTTTATTCGACCCTTGGTAGCTGAGTGTGATGGTGAGAAGAGAGGAGCTCTATTGACCATCAAAATATAAAATGACTTGAATAAGTCTCTTTTTTTCCTTTTATAACATCATAAAAGTAATTTTTGTCTTCCAATGAAATTACAAAATTTTTGAAGAAATTTCTCTTTTTTGAAACACTTTAATGAAGAAACACACTTTTTTTGAAGAAAGAAAAATTTCCTTCACTTATTTCCCTATCTTTGCTACATCCCTATGCAAATGGCTTGTATGGTGAAAATTAAATTCTATTAGCCTTCTTTCATAACCTAAATTGACTCTTATGGTGGTGAAACAAATGAGACCTAGACTCAGACCTAGATGAATGATCTGAAAATGGTGTGGATAACTTGTATGGAGTTCAAGAACCTACCACTCAGTTTTAATTAAAATGATCTAGCTTGAACTTGACGTTTTGCGGAATTTTGGCTTGAAAGAGGTGTATGTTTTTTTTACTGTTTATGTGTCTTAAGTTTATTTGTTCTTGATGTAATTTAAAATGTATAACAGCAACATAATTCAGCAATAAAACCATTAAACACAACAGCAATATAATATAGGAGTTCACCCGAAATCTCGTGGGCTACATCTCCTTTGAGTCTGTCAACTAGACTCGACTCTTTGGGATTAAAGTAATTGTTCTTTTACAAGTTTCATGCTTAACACCAATGAATAAAAAAATTATTCAAATGGCTTAGAATACCATTTAACATCCCTCTAATGGCTGTCCAAACTCTGTAAACAGCTTTAGGCTCTTGTTAACACATTTCCTTCTGTCGGTGCACTAAGCTTCTCTGAGCTTATAAATGGCACCAACTCCCTCAAAATTATGTTTAAATCACTTAAACCACTACTTTTGTATCCAAAAAACATCAGACACTAAATTTCAACTGATAAATTTCTTAAATCAAGCACAGCATCCCCAAAATAGGTTATCCTCCACGGTTTGCCCAGAGCTGCCCAAAACTTCCCATCAACTTCTAGAGCTGAAGAAGTTCTCATAATGTTATAAAACCACTTCCATTGGTTCCAAAATTCCTGAAATAACCAATTTATACTATTTTTTCATCAGAAACGGCCTCCGGCTGCTCTGGTTTTTCCTCCATACACTGTTGGCACCCCCTGGCACTAGGGTCAAAGAAAACCTATCTGCTGAGTTTTCGACCTCTAAAAGTTATCCAAACTTTCTAAAACCTTTGTCATTAGATTCAAAATCAAATTTTCAGTCAATAATGACCACTGGTTCGCTGAAAATGGTCTCTAGCTCCCCTGGCTATACACTGCTGCTGGCAAAAGCAGGCAAAAATGGCCTCTGGAACTTAAATGAAGCTTTTTAGCTTTCTAATTCTCTCTAGAGGCTCTAAAAACCATTTCATCAGATTCATAGCATCTGAATTATCAAATTTAGCCTATTGGAACTCTGGAAAAGGGCTCTAACTCCCTTGGTTAGGCCTCAAACTGAATTTGTCTCATGGTGGCCCTGATGGCTCCTTCATCTTCCCTGAAGCAAAAGCTACTAAAGATCACCTCCATTCGACTTGAAACCTGTCCCAAAGTGTTCAGGAGGTCGAAGAGACCCAAAATTGACTAGAATTTTGTCCAATTTGGTTCAATAAAGAGAAATTTATGACCAAAACAACTTTTCCCCAATTTCTTCCACTAAATGTGGGGCAATTGCCAGTTAACTCCACTAAAAGTGGAAGTCCGCCTAAATTTGGGAGTGCCTCCAGAATCTCCGCCATATTAAACTCTACTTAACTAAAGATTAATTAAATATTAAACTTCAGATTAGGCTCCTTAAGCGCTCTTAACATTAAGCTCCCCCACTGATCATATGATGAAGTTCCATGGGAGGAGGGATGGCCCCTCCGTGTTCCACCAGACCCACTCGACATTCAAAGTGCAATAAATTCTTCATACGGTGTCCGTTTTTAAAACCATTTGCGGTGCTGGAATTAGGAAGATGAGACCTATGCAACCATCTTGTTTTCAATCCAATCCTGAAATTTTTAATTTTGAGCTAATCCTTAAGTCCTTGATCCAGTTCTGATCACACCTCCCAAATGAGAAGCTTTTGGACCCCAAAAGCTCTCTTGGACTACTAAAACTGATCTGTGCAGCAAATGAGAGTATTGCACCCTATTCTCTTCAGCCTCCAAACACTTGCCTTTCAAGGCTAGTGACTTTTAACCACAACTAGAAAGTAATTCACACTTCCCTTCCTCGATGCACTTATCCTCCTGTCAAGAGCTGCCTTTCTTGCACTCACTCAGAAAATTTTTGGCGAGAAATTTGCAAAAGGTAGCTAAACATCGCTGCCTTGATCAATGATCCAAGGTGGCTCAAACATAAGCCGTGCAACATGTGACATCAACAACAAGTCGTCATAAAATGTGTTATACAATTGACACAAAATCAATGTAAAAAGTGTGCAACACAATCGACACAAGTCAACAAACATGTGCAACACAATCGACACAAGTAGATAAACAACATTATACATCTTGACAACCACATGTGCATGTATCAATGTACAATGGACCTATTTACAGTTTTCTATTTACACATACAACTTCCATGCACATGTACACCTTCAACTCTTCCTTTCAAGTACCAAAAAGTACATAATCCCAAAAACATGTGGGTGACTATAAGAGCTGAACTAAAATATATTGCTGCAATATAAGTGAGTATCATACTCATATTTTACACCTCCACGGTGAAATTTTGCAACAACAAAGAAATTCCTTCAACTGAACCGCATTTATATGCAATCTTGCATCAAAATTTTCAACAGAAATACATGCATACAACCAAAATGTGCATATGTACAAAGGAGTATTTCTTACTGTGTTAAGAAGTCCATCCACTTCTTTCCAAGCCACCTCCATGGTGAATTTTGCTGCTGCAACTCTTCCTCATGTGAATCTTCCATTTTCACATCAA